>CM068833.1:32929814-33250789 GCA_028554795.2 Sinohyriopsis cumingii
ACGTGGTGATAGAGCACTGACAAACACTATATGGCTATGGCAGTCCATATTGAATTATAAATGTATTATACATGGTGATAGACCACTGACAAACACTATAAGGCTATGGCAGTCGATATTGTATCATAAATGTATAATACATGGTGATAGACCATTGAGAAACACTATAAGGCTATGGCAGTCCATTTTGTATTATAAATGTATAATACATGGTGATAGACGACTGAGAAACACTATATGGCTATGGCAGTCCATATTGTATTATAAATGTATAATACATGGTGATAGACCACTGACAAACACTATAAGGCTATGGCAGTCCATATTGTTCATAAATGTATAATACGTGGTGACAGACCACTGACAAACACTATATGGCTATGGCAGTCCATATTGTATTATAAATGTATAATACATGGTGATAGACCACTGACAAACACTATAATGCTATGGCAGTCCATATTGTATCATAAATGTATAATACATGGTGATAGACCACTGACAAACACTATATGGCTATGGCAGTCCATATTGCATTATAAATGTATAATACCTGGTGATAGAACACTGACAAACACTATAAGGCTATGGCAGTCCATATTGTATTATAAATGTATAATATGTGTTGATAGACCACTGACAAACAGTATAAGGCTATGGCAGTCCATATTGTTCATAAATGTATAATACGTGGTGATAGACCACTGACAAACACTATAAGGCTATGGCAGTCCATATTGTTCATAAATGTATAATACGTGGTGATAGACCACTGACAAACACTATATGGCTATGGCAGTCCATATTGTATTATAAATGTATAATACGTGGTGATAGAGCACTGACAAACACTATATGGCTATGGCAGTCCATATTGTATTATAAATGTATTATACATGGTGATAGACCACTGAGAAACACTATAAGACTAATGCAGTCCATATTGTATTATAAATGTATTATACATGGTGATAGACCACTGACAAACACTATAAGGCTATGACAGTCCATATTGTATCATACATGTATAATACATGGTGATAGACCATTGAGAAACACTATAAGGCTATGGCAGTCCATTTTGTATTATAAATGTATAATACATGGTGATAGACCACTGAGAAACACTATATGGCTATGGCAGTCCATATTGTATTATAAATGTATAATACATGGTGATAGACCACTGACAAACACTATATGGCTATGGCAGTCCATATTGTATTATAAATATATAATACATGGTGATAGATGTATAATACATTTTGATAGACCACTGACAAACACTATAAGGCTATGGCAGTCCATATTGTATTATAAACGTAAATAACTTTGTGATAGACCACTGACAAACACTATAAGGCTATATCAGTCCATATTGTATTATAAATGTATAATACATGGTGATAGACCACTGACAAACACTATAAGGCTATGGCAGTCCATATTGTATTATAAATGTATAATACATGGTGATAGAACACTGACAAACACTATAAGGCTATGGCAGTCCATATTGTATTATAAATGTATAATACATGGTGATAGACCACTGACAAACACTATAAGGCTATGGGAGTCCATATTGTATTATAAATGTATTATACATGGTGATAGACCACTGACAAACACTATAAGGCTATGGCAGTCCATATTGTATTATAAATGTATTATACATGGTGATAGACCACTGACAAACACTATATGGCTATGGCAGTCCATATTGTGTCATAAATGTATAATACATGGTGATAGACCATTGAGAAACACTATAAGGCTATGGCAGTCCATTTTGTATTATAAATGTATAAGACATGGTGATAGACCACTGAGAAACACTATATGGCTATGGCAGTCCATATTGTATTATAAATGTATAATACATGGTGATAGAACACTGACAAACACTATATGGCTATGGCAGTCTATATTGTACTATAAATGTATAATACATGGTGATAGACCACTGACAAACACTATAAGGCTATATCAGTCCATATTGTATTATAAATGTATAATACATGGTGATAGACCACTGACAAACACTATAAGGCTATGGCAGTCCATATTGTATTATAAATGTATAATACAAGGTGATAGACCACTGACAAACACTATAAGGCTATGGCAGTCCATATTGTATTATAAATGGATAATACATGGCGATAGACCACTGACAAACACTATAAGGCTATGGCAGTCGATATTGTATTATAAATGTATAATACATGGCGATAGACCACTGACAAACACTATAAGGCTATGTTAGTCCATAATATATTATAAATGTATAATACATGGTGATAGACCACTGACAAACACTATAAGGCTATGTCAGTCCATATTGTATTATACATGTATAATACATGGTGATAGACCACTGACAAACACTATAAGGCTATGGCAGTCCATATTGTTCATAAATGTATAATACGTGGTGATAGACCACTGACAAACACTATATGGCTATGGCAGTCCATATTGTATGATAAATGCATAATACGTGGTGTTAGACCACTGACAAACACTATAAGGCTATGGCAGTCCATATTGTATTATAAATGTATAATACGTGGTGATAGACCACTGACAAACACTATAAGGCTATGGCAGTCCATATTGGATTATAAATGTATAATACGTGGTGTTAGACCACTGACAAACGCTATATGGCTGTGGCAGTACATATTGTATTATAAATGTATGATACGTGCTGATAGACCACTGACAAACACTTTATGGCTCTGGCAGTCCATATTGTATTATAAATGTATAATACGTGGTGATAGAGCACTGACAAACACTATAAGGCTATGGCAGTCCATATTGTATTATAAATGTATAATACATGGTGGTAGAGCACTGACAAACACTATATGGCTATGGCAGTCCATATTGTATTATAAATGTGTAATACATGGTGGTAGAGCACTGACAAACACTATATGGCTATGGCAGTCCATATTGTATTATAAATGTATAATACATGGTGACAGAGCACTGACAAACACTATATGGCTATGGCAGTCCATATTGTATTATAAATGTGTAATACATGGTGACAGAGCACTGACAAACACTGTATGGCTATGGCAGTCCATATTGTATTATAAATGTATAATACATGGTGATAGAGCACTGACAAACACTATATGGCTATGGCAGTCTATATTGTATTATAAATGTATAATACATGGTGATAGAGCACTGACAAACACTATACGGCTGTGGCAGTCCATATTGTATTATAAATGTATAATACATGGTGATAGACCACTGACAAACACTATATGGCTGTGGCAGTCCATATTGTATTATAAATGTATAATACATGGTGATAGACCACTGACAAACACTATAGGGCTATGGCAGTCCATATTGTATTATAAATGTATAACACATGGCGATAAACCACTGACAAACACTATAAGGCTATGGCAGTCCATATTGTATTATAAATGTATAATACATGGCGATAGAACACTGACAAACACTATAAGGCTATGGCAGTCCATATTGTATTATAAATGTATAATACATGGCGATAGACCACTGACAAACACTATTAGGCTATGGCAGTCCATATTGTATTATAAATGTATAATATATGGCGATAGACCACTGACAAACACTGTAAGGCTATGACAGTCCATATTGTATTATAAATGTATAATACATGGTGATAGACCACTGACAAACACTATAAGGCTATGGTAGTCCATATTGTATCATAAATGTATAATACATGGTGATAGACCACTGACAAACACTATAAGGCTATGGCAGGCCATATTGTATCATAAATGTATAATACATGGTGATAGACCACTGACAAACACTATATGGCTATGGCAGTCCATATTGCATTATAAATGTATAATACCTGGTGATAGAACACTGACAAACACTATAAGGCTATGGCAGTCCATATTGTATTATAAATGTATAATATGTGTTGATAGACCACTGACAAACAGTATAAGGCTATGGTAGTCCATATTGTTCATAAATGTATAATACGTGGTGATAGACCACTGACAAACACTATAAGGCTATGGCAGTCCATATTGTTCATAAATGTATAATACGTGGTGATAGACCACTGACAAACACTATATGGCTATGGCAGTCCATATTGTATTATAAATGTATAATACGTGGTGATAGAGCACTGACAAACACTATATGGCTATGGCAGTCCATATTGTATTATAAATGTATTATACATGGTGATAGACCACTGAGAAACACTATAAGACTAATGCAGTCCATATTGTATTATAAATGTATTATACATGGTGATAGACCACTGACAAACACTATAAGGCTATGACAGTCCATATTGTATCATAAATGTATAATACATGGTGATAGACCATTGAGAAACACTATAAGGCTATGGCAGTCCATTTTGTATTATAAATGTATAATACATGGTGATAGACCACTGAGAAACACTATATGGCTATGGCAGTCCATATTGTATTATAAATGTATAATACATGGTGATAGACCACTGACAAACACTATATGGCTATGGCAGTCCATATTGTATTATAAATATATAATACATGGTGATAGATGTATAATACATTTTGATAGACCACTGACAAACACTATAAGGCTATGGCAGTCCATATTGTATTATAAACGTAAATAACTTTGTGATAGACCACTGACAAACACTATAAGGCTATGGCAGTCCATATTGTATTATAAATGTATAATACATGGTGATAGACCACTGACAAACACTATAAGGCTATGGCAGTCCATATTGTATTATAAATGTATAATACATGGTGATAGACCACTGACAAACACTATAAGGCTATGGCAGTCCATATTGTATTATAAATGTATAATACATGGTGATAGACCACTGACAAACACTATAAGGCTATGGCAGTCCATATTGTATTATAAATGTATTATACATGGTGATAGACCACTGACAAACACTATAATTCTATGGCAGTCCATATTGTATTATAAATGTATTATACATGGTGATAGACCACTGACAAACACTATAAGGCTATGGCAGTCCATATTGTGTCATAAATGTATAATACATGGTGATAGACCATTGAGAAACACTATAAGGCTATGGCAGTCCATTTTGTATTATAAATGTATAAGACATGGTGATAGACCACTGAGAAACACTATATGGCTATGGCAGTCCATATTGTATTATAAATGTATAATACATGGTGATAGAACACTGACAAACACTATATGGCTATGGCAGTCAATATTGTATTATAAATGTATAATACATGGTGATAGAGCACTGACAAATACTATATGGCTATGGCAGTCCATATTGTATTATAAATGTATAATACATGGTGATAGAGCACTGACAAACACTATATGGCTATGGCAGTCCATATTGTATTATAAATGTATAATACATGGTGATAGACCACTGACAAACACTATATGGCTATGGCAGTCTATATTGTATTATAAATGTATAATACATGGTGATGGACCACTGACAAACACTATAAGGCTATATCAGTCCATATTGTATTATAAATGTATAATACATGGTGATAGAACACTGACAAACACTATACGGCTATGGCAGTCCATATTGTATTATAAATGTATAATACAAGGTGATAGACCACTGACAAACACTATAAGGCTATGGCAGTCCATATTGTATTATAAATGTATAATACATGGCGATAGACCACTGACAAACACTATAAGGCTATGGCAGTCGATATTGTATTATAAATGTATAATACATGGCGATAGACCACTGACAAACACTATAAGGCTATGTCAGTCCATATTGTATTATACATGTATAATACATGGTGATAGACCACTGACAAACACTATAAGGCTATGGCAGTCCATATTGTTCATAAATGTATAATACGTGGTGATAGACCACTGACAAACACTATATGGCTATGGCAGTCCATATTGTATGATAAATGTATAATACGTGGTGTTAGACCACTGACAAACACTATAAGGCTATGGCAATCAATATTGTATTATAAATGTATAATACGTGGTGATAGACCACTGACAAACACTATAAGGCTATGGCAGTCCATATTGTTCATAAATGTATAATACGTGGTGATAGACCACTGACAAACACTATATGGCTATGGCAGTCCATATTGTATGATAAATGTATAATACGTGGTGTTAGACCACTGACAAACACTATATGGCTATGGCAGTCCATATTGTATTATAAATGTATAATACATGGTGACAGAGCACTGACAAACACTACATGGCTATGGCAGTCCATATTGTATTATAAATGTGTAATACATGGTGACAGTGCACTGACAAACACTATATGGCTATGGCAGTCCATATTGTATTATAAATGTATAATACATGGTGATAGACCACTGACAAACACTATATGGCTATGGCAGTCCATATTGTATTATAAATGTATAATACATGGTGACAGAGCACTGACAAACACTATATGGCTATGGCAGTCCATATTGTATTATAAATGTGTAATACATGGTGACAGAGCACTGACAAACACTATATGGCTATGGCAGTCCATATTGTATTATAAATGTATAATACATGGTGATAGAGCACTGACAAACACTATATGGCTATGGCAGTCTATATTGTATTATAAATGTATAATACATGGTGAAAGACCACTGACAAACACTATATGGCTATGGCAGTCCATATTGTATTATAAATGTATAATACATGGTGATAGACCACTGACAAACACTATATGGCTGTGGCAGTCCATATTGTATTATAAATGTATAATACATGGTGATAGACCACTGACAAACACTATAAGGCTATGGCAGTCCATATTGTATTATAAATGTATAATACATGGCGATAAACCACTGACAAACACTATAAGGCTATGGCAGTCCATATTGTATTATAAATGTATAATACATGGCGACAGACCACTGACAAACACTATAAGGCTATGGCAGTCCATATTGTATTATAAATGTATAATACATGGCGATAGACCACTGACAAACACTATAAGGCTATGGCAGTCCATATTGTATTATAAATGTATAATATATGGCGATAGACCACTGACAAACACTATAAGGCTATGACAGTCCATATTGTATTATAAATGTATAATACATGGTGATAGACCACTGACAAACACTATAAGGCTATGGTAGTCCATATTGTATCATAAATGTATAATACATGGTGATAGACCACTGACAAACACTATAAGGCTATGGCAGTCCATATTGTATCATAAATGTACAATACATGGTGATAGACCACTGACAAACACTATAAGGCTATGGCAGTCCATATTGTATTATAAATGTATAATACCTGGTGATAGACCACTGACAAACACTATAAGGCTATGGCAGTCCATATTGTATTATAAATGTATAATACGTGGTGATAGACCACTGAGAAACACTATATGGCTATGGCAGTCCATATTGTATTATAAATGTATAATACATGGTGATAGACCACTGACAAACACTATATGGCTATGGCAGTCCATATTGTATGATAAATGTATAATACGTGGTGTTAGACCACTGACAAACACTATAAGGCTATGGCAGTCCATATTGTATTATAAATGTATAATACGTGGTGTTAGACCACTGACAAACACTATAAGGCTATGGCAGTCCATATTGTATCATAAATGTATAATACATGGTGTTAGACCACTGACAAACGCTATATGGCTATGGCAGTACATATTGTATTATAAATGTATAATACGTGGTGATAGAGCACTGACAAACACTATATGGCTATGGCAGTCCATATTGTATTATACATGTATAATACGTGGTGATAGAGCACTGACAAACACTATATGGCTATGGCAGTCCATATTGTATTATAAATGTATAATACGTGGTGTTAGACCACTGACAAACACTATAAGGCTATGGCAGTCCATATTGTATCATAAATGTATAATACATGGTGATAGACCACTGACAAACACTATATGGCTATGGCAGTCCATATTGTATGATAAATGTATAACACGTGGTGTTAGACCACTGACAAACACTCTAAGGCTATGGCAGTCCATATTGTATCATAAATGTATAATACATGGTGTTAGACCACTGACAAACGCTATATGGCTATGGCAGTACATATTGTATTATAAATGTACAATACGTGGTGATAGAGCACTGACAAACACTATATGCCTATGGCAGTCCATATTGTATTATACATGTATAATACGTGGTGATAGAGCACTGACAAACACTATATGGCTATGGCAGTCCATATTGAATTATAAATGTATTATACATGGTGATAGACCACTGACAAACACTATAAGGCTATGGCAGTCGATATTGTATCATAAATGTATAATACATGGTGATAGACCATTGAGAAACACTATAAGGCTATGGCAGTCCATTTTGTATTATAAATGTATAATACATGGTGATAGACGACTGAGAAACACTATATGGCTATGGCAGTCCATATTGTATTATAAATGTATAATACATGGTGATAGACCACTGACAAACACTATAAGGCTATGGCAGTCCATATTGTTCATAAATGTATAATACGTGGTGACAGACCACTGACAAACACTATATGGCTATGGCAGTCCATATTGTATTATAAATGTATAATACATGGTGATAGACCACTGACAAACACTATAATGCTATGGCAGTCCATATTGTATCATAAATGTATAATACATGGTGATAGACCACTGACAAACACTATATGGCTATGGCAGTCCATATTGCATTATAAATGTATAATACCTGGTGATAGAACACTGACAAACACTATAAGGCTATGGCAGTCCATATTGTATTATAAATGTATAATATGTGTTGATAGACCACTGACAAACAGTATAAGGCTATGGCAGTCCATATTGTTCATAAATGTATAATACGTGGTGATAGACCACTGACAAACACTATAAGGCTATGGCAGTCCATATTGTTCATAAATGTATAATACGTGGTGATAGACCACTGACAAACACTATATGGCTATGGCAGTCCATATTGTATTATAAATGTATAATACGTGGTGATAGAGCACTGACAAACACTATATGGCTATGGCAGTCCATATTGTATTATAAATGTATTATACATGGTGATAGACCACTGAGAAACACTATAAGACTAATGCAGTCCATATTGTATTATAAATGTATTATACATGGTGATAGACCACTGACAAACACTATAAGGCTATGACAGTCCATATTGTATCATACATGTATAATACATGGTGATAGACCATTGAGAAACACTATAAGGCTATGGCAGTCCATTTTGTATTATAAATGTATAATACATGGTGATAGACCACTGAGAAAGACTATATGGCTATGGCAGTCCATATTGTATTATAAATGTATAATACATGGTGATAGACCACTGACAAACACTATATGGCTATGGCAGTCCATATTGTATTATAAATATATAATACATGGTGATAGATGTATAATACATTTTGATAGACCACTGACAAACACTATAAGGCTATGGCAGTCCATATTGTATTATAAACGTAAATAACTTTGTGATAGACCACTGACAAACACTATAAGGCTATGGCAGTCCATATTGTATTATAAATGTATAATACATGGTGATAGACCACTGACAAACACTATAAGGCTATGGCAGTCCATATTGTATTATAAATGTATAATACATGGTGATAGAACACTGACAAACACTATAAGGCTATGGCAGTCCATATTGTATTATAAATGTATAATACATGGTGATAGACCACTGACAAACACTATAAGGCTATGGGAGTCCATATTGTATTATAAATGTATTATACATGGTGATAGACCACTGACAAACACTATAAGGCTATGGCAGTCCATATTGTATTATAAATGTATTATACATGGTGATAGACCACTGACAAACACTATAAGGCTATGGCAGTCCATATTGTGTCATAAATGTATAATACATGGTGATAGACCATTGAGAAACACTATAAGGCTATGGCAGTCCATTTTGTATTATAAATGTATAAGACATGGTGATAGACCACTGAGAAACACTATATGGCTATGGCAGTCCATATTGTATTATAAATGTATAATACATGGTGATAGAACACTGACAAACACTATATGGCTATGGCAGTCTATATTGTACTATAAATGTATAATACATGGTGATAGACCACTGACAAACACTATAAGGCTATATCAGTCCATATTGTATTATAAATGTATAATACATGGTGATAGACCACTGACAAACACTATAAGGCTATGGCAGTCCATATTGTATTATAAATGTATAATACAAGGTGATAGACCACTGACAAACACTATAAGGCTATGGCAGTCCATATTGTATTATAAATGGATAATACATGGCGATAGACCACTGACAAACACTATAAGGCTATGGCAGTCGATATTGTATTATAAATGTATAATACATGGCGATAGACCACTGACAAACACTATAAGGCTATGTTAGTCCATAATATATTATAAATGTATAATACATGGTGATAGACCACTGACAAACACTATAAGGCTATGTCAGTCCATATTGTATTATACATGTATAATACATGGTGATAGACCACTGACAAACACTATAAGGCTATGGCAGTCCATATTGTTCATAAATGTATAATACGTGGTGATAGACCACTGACAAACACTATATGGCTATGGCAGTCCATATTGTATGATAAATGCATAATACGTGGTGTTAGACCACTGACAAACACTATAAGGCTATGGCAGTCCATATTGTATTATAAATGTATAATACGTGGTGATAGACCACTGACAAACACTATAAGGCTATGGCAGTCCATATTGGATTATAAATGTATAATACGTGGTGTTAGACCACTGACAAACGCTATATGGCTGTGGCAGTACATATTGTATTATAAATGTATGATACGTGCTGATAGACCACTGACAAACACTTTATGGCTCTGGCAGTCCATATTGTATTATAAATGTATAATACGTGGTGATAGAGCACTGACAAACACTATAAGGCTATGGCAGTCCATATTGTATTATAAATGTATAATACATGGTGGTAGAGCACTGACAAACACTATATGGCTATGGCAGTCCATATTGTATTATAAATGTGTAATACATGGTGGTAGAGCACTGACAAACACTATATGGCTATGGCAGTCCATATTGTATTATAAATGTATAATACATGGTGACAGAGCACTGACAAACACTATATGGCTATGGCAGTCCATATTGTATTATAAATGTGTAATACATGGTGACAGAGCACTGACAAACACTGTATGGCTATGGCAGTCCATATTGTATTATAAATGTATAATACATGGTGATAGAGCACTGACAAACACTATATGGCTATGGCAGTCTATATTGTATTATAAATGTATAATACATGGTGATAGAGCACTGACAAACACTATACGGCTGTGGCAGTCCATATTGTATTATAAATGTATAATACATGGTGATAGACCACTGACAAACACTATATGGCTGTGGCAGTCCATATTGTATTATAAATGTATAATACATGGTGATAGACCACTGACAAACACTATAGGGCTATGGCAGTCCATATTGTATTATAAATGTATAACACATGGCGATAAACCACTGACAAACACTATAAGGCTATGGCAGTCCATATTGTATTATAAATGTATAATACATGGCGATAGAACACTGACAAACACTATAAGGCTATGGCAGTCCATATTGTATTATAAATGTATAATACATGGCGATAGACCACTGACAAACACTATTAGGCTATGGCAGTCCATATTGTATTATAAATGTATAATATATGGCGATAGACCACTGACAAACACTATAAGGCTATGACAGTCCATATTGTATTATAAATGTATAATACATGGTGATAGACCACTGACAAACACTATAAGGCTATGGTAGTCCATATTGTATCATAAATGTATAATACATGGTGATAGACCACTGACAAACACTATAAGGCTATGGCAGTCCATATTGTATCATAAATGTATAATACATGGTGATAGACCACTGACAAACACTATATGGCTATGGCAGTCCATATTGCATTATAAATGTATAATACCTGGTGATAGAACACTGACAAACACTATAAGGCTATGGCAGTCCATATTGTATTATAAATGTATAATATGTGTTGATAGACCACTGACAAACAGTATAAGGCTATGGTAGTCCATATTGTTCATAAATGTATAATACGTGGTGATAGACCACTGACAAACACTATAAGGCTATGGCAGTCCATATTGTTCATAAATGTATAATACGTGGTGATAGACCACTGACAAACACTATATGGCTATGGCAGTCCATATTGTATTATAAATGTATAATACGTGGTGATAGAGCACTGACAAACACTATATGGCTATGGCAGTCCATATTGTATTATAAATGTATTATACATGGTGATAGACCACTGAGAAACACTATAAGACTAATGCAGTCCATATTGTATTATAAATGTATTATACATGGTGATAGACCACTGACAAACACTATAAGGCTATGACAGTCCATATTGTATCATAAATGTATAATACATGGTGATAGACCATTGAGAAACACTATAAGGCTATGGCAGTCCATTTTGTATTATAAATGTATAATACATGGTGATAGACCACTGAGAAACACTATATGGCTATGGCAGTCCATATTGTATTATAAATGTATAATACATGGTGATAGACCACTGACAAACACTATATGGCTATGGCAGTCCATATTGTATTATAAATATATAATACATGGTGATAGATGTATAATACATTTTGATAGACCACTGACAAACACTATAAGGCTATGGCAGTCCATATTGTATTATAAACGTAAATAACTTTGTGATAGACCACTGACAAACACTATAAGGCTATGGCAGTCCATATTGTATTATAAATGTATAATACATGGTGATAGACCACTGACAAACACTATAAGGCTATGGCAGTCCATATTGTATTATAAATGTATAATACATGGTGATAGACCACTGACAAACACTATAAGGCTATGGCAGTCCATATTGTATTATAAATGTATAATACATGGTGATAGACCATTGAGTAACACTATAAGGCTATGGCAGTCCATTTTGTATTATAAATGTATAAGACATGGTGATAGACCACTGAGAAACACTATATGGCTATGGCAGTCCATATTGTATTATAAATGTATAATACATGGTGATAGAACACTGACAAACACTATATGGCTATGGCAGTCAATATTGTATTATAAATGTATAATACATGGTGATAGAGCACTGACAAACACTATATGGCTATGGCAGTCCATATTGTATTATAAATGTATAATACATGGTGATAGAGCACTGACAAACACTATATGGCTATGGCAGTCCATATTGTATTATAAATGTATAATACATGGTGATAGACCACTGACAAACACTATATGGCTATGGCAGTCTATATTGTATTATAAATGTATAATACATGGTGATAGACCACTGACAAACACTATAAGGCTATATCAGTCCATATTGTATTATAAATGTATAATACATGGTGATAGACCACTGACAAACACTATAAGGCTATGGCAGTCCATATTGTATTATAAATGTATAATACAAGGTGATAGACCACTGACAAACACTATAAGGCTATGGCAGTCCATATTGTATTATAAATGTATAATACATGGCGATAGACCACTGACAAACACTATAAGGCTATGTCAGTCCATATTGTATTATAAATGTATAATACATGGTGATAGACCACTGACAAACACTATAAGGCTATGTCAGTCCATATTGTATTATACATGTATAATACATGGTGATAGACCACTGACAAACACTATAAGGCTATGGCACTCCATATTGTTCATAAATGTATAATACGTGGTGATAGAACACTGACAAACACTATATGGCTATGGCAGTCCATATTGTATGATAAATGTATAATACGTGGTGTTAGACCACTGACAAACACTATAAGGCTATGGCAATCAATATTGTATTATAAATGTATAATACGTGGTGATAGACCACTGACAAACACTATAAGGCTATGGCAGTCCATATTGTTCATAAATGTATAATACGTGGTGATAGACCACTGACAAACACTATATGGCTATGGCAGTCCATATTGTATGATAAATGTATAATACGTGGTGTTAGACCACTGACAAACACTATATGGCTATGGCAGTCCATATTGTATTATAAATGTATAATACATGGTGACAGAGCACTGACAAACACTACATGGCTATGGCAGTCCATATTGTATTATAAATGTGTAATACATGGTGACAGAGCACTGACAAACACTATATGGCTATGGCAGTCCATATTGTATTATAAATGTACAATACATGGTGATAGACCACTGACAAACACTATATGGCTATGGCAGTCCATATTGTATTACAAATGTTTAATACATGGTGACAGAGCACTGACAAACACTATATGGCTATGGCAGTCCATATTGTATTATAAATGTGTAATACATGGTGACAGAGCACTGACAAACACTATATGGCTATGGCAGTCCATATTGTATTATAAATGTATAATACATGGTGATAGAGCACTGACAAACACTATATGGCTATGGCAGTCTATATTGTATTATAAATGTATAATACATGGTGATAGACCACTGACAAACACTATATGACTATGGCATTCCATATTGTATTATAAATGTATAATACATGGTGATAGACCACTGACAAACACTATATGGCTGTGGCAGTCCATATTGTATTACAAATGTATAATACATGGTGATGGACCACTGACAAACACTATAAGGCTATGGCAGTCCATATTGTATTATAAATGTATAATACATGGCGATAAACCACTGACAAACACTATAAGGCTATGGCAGTCCATATTGTATTATAAATGTATAATACATGGCGACAGACCACTGACAAACACTATAAGGCTATGGCAGTCCATATTGTATTATAAATGTATAATACATGGCGATAGACCACTGACAAACACTATAAGGCTATGGCAGTCCATATTGTATTATAAATGTATAATATATGGCGATAGACCACTGACAAACACTATAAGGCTATGACAGTCCATATTGTATTATAAATGTATAATACATGGTGATAGACCACTGACAAACACTATAAGGCTATGGTAGTCCATATTGTATCATAAATGTATAATACATGGTGATAGACCACTGACAAACACTATAAGGCTATGGCAGTCCATATTGTATCATAAATGTACAATACATGGTGATAGACCACTGACAAACACTATAAGGCTATGGCAGTCCATATTGTATTATAAATGTATAATACCTGGTGATAGACCACTGACAAACACTATAAGGCTATGGCAGTCCATATTGTATTATAAATGTATAATACGTGTTGATAGACCACTGACAAACATTATAAGGCTATGGCAGTCCATATTGTTCATAAATGTATAATACGTGGTGATAGACCACTGACAAACACTATAAGGCTATGGCAGTCCATATTGTTCATAAATGTATAATACGTGGTGACAGAGCACTGACAAACACTATATGGCTATGGCAGTCCATATTGTATTATAAATGTATTATACATGGTGATAGACCACTGAGAAACACTATAAGGCTAATGCAGTCCATATTGTATTATAAATGTATTATACATGGTGATAGATCACTGACAAACACTATAAGGCTATGACAGTCCATATTGTATCATAAATGTATAATACATGGTGATAGACCACTGAGAAACACTATATGGCTATGGCAGTCCATTTTGTATTATAAATGTATAATACATGGTGATAGACCACTGAGAAACACTATATGGCTATGGCAGTCCATATTGTATTATAAATGTATAATACATGGTGATAGACCACTGACAAACATTATATGGCTATGGCAGTCCATATTGTATTATAAATATATAATACATGGTGATAGATGTATAATACATTTTGATAGACCACTGACAAACACTATAAAGCTATGGCAGTCCATATTGTATTATAAACGTAAATAACTTTGTGATAGACCACTGACAAACACTATAAGGCTATGGCAGTCCATATTGTATTATAAATGTATAATACATGGTGATAGACCACTGACAAACACTATAAGGCTATGGCAGTCCATATTGTATTTTAAATGTATAATACATGGTGATAGAACACTGACAAACACTATAAGGCTATGGCAGTCCATATTGTATTATAAATGTATAATACATGGTGATAGACCACTGACAAACACTATAAGGCTATGGGAGTACATATTGTATTATAAATGTATTATACATGGTGATAGACCACTGACAAACACTATAAGGCTATGGCAGTCCATATTGTATTATAAATGTATTATACATGGTGATAGACCACTGACAAACACTATATGGCTATGGCAGTCCATATTGTATTATAAATGTATAATACATGGTGATAGAACACTGACAAACACTATATGGCTATGGCAGTCAATATTGTATTATAAATGTATAATACATGGTGATAGAGCACTGACAAACACTATATGGCTATGGCAGTCCATATTGTATTATAAATGTATAATACATGGTGATAGAGCACTGACAAACACTATATGGCTATGGCAGTCCATATTGTATTATAAATGTATAATACATGGTGATAGACCACTGACAAACACTATATGGCTATGGCAGTCTATATTGTACTATAAATGTATAATACATGGTGATAGACCACTGACAAACACTATAAGGCTATATCAGTCCATATTGTATTATAAATGTATAATACATGGTGATAGACCACTGACAAACACTATAAGGCTATGGCAGTCCATATTGTATTATAAATGTATAATACAAGGTGATAGACCACTGACAAACACTATAAGGCTATGGCAGTCCATATTGTATTATAAATGGATAATACATGGCGATAGACCACTGACAAACACTATAAGGCTATGGCAGTCGATATTGTATTATAAATGTATAATACATGGCGAGAGACCACTGACAAACACTATAAGGCTATGTCAGTCCATATTCTATTATAAATGTATAATACATGGTGATAGACCACTGACAAACACTATAAGGCTATGTCAGTCCATATTGTATTATACATGTATAATACATGGTGATAGACCACTGACAAACACTATAAGGCTATGGCAGTCCATATTGTTCATAAATGTATAATACGTGGTGATAGACCACTGACAAACACTATATGGCTATGGCAGTCCATATTGTATGATAAATGCATAATACGTGGTGTTAGACCACTGACAAACACTATAAGGCTATGGCAGTCCATATTGTATTATAAATGTATAATACGTGGTGATAGACCACTGACAAACACTATAAGGCTATGGCAGTCCATATTGGATTATAAATGTATAATACGTGGTGTTAGACCACTGACAAACGCTATATGGCTGTGGCAGTACATATTGTATTATAAATGTATGATACGTGCTGATAGACCACTGACAAACACTATATGGCTCTGGCAGTCCATATTGTATTATAAATGTATAATACGTGGTGAGATATCACTGACAAACACTATAAGGCTATGGCAGTCCATATTGTATTATAAATGTATAATACATGGTGGTAGAGCACTGACAAACACTATATGGCTATGGCAGTCCATATTGTATTATAAATGTATAATACATGGTGAAAGAGCACTGACAAACACTATATGGCTATGGCAGTCCATATTGTATTATAAATGTGTAATACATGGTGACAGAGCACTGGCAAACACTATATGGCTATGGCACTCCATATTGTATTATAAATGTATAATACATGGTGACAGAGCACTGACAAACACTATATGGCTATGGCAGTCCATATTGTATTATAAATGTATAATACGTGGTGATAGAGCACTGACAAACACTATATGGCTATGGCAGTCCATATTGTATTATAAATGTATAATGCGTATTGATAGAGCACTGACAAACACTATAAGGCTATGGCAGTCAATATTGTATTATAAATGTATAATACATGGTGGTAGAGCACTGACAAACACTATATGGCTATGGCAGTCCATATTGTATTATAAATGTATAATACATGGTGACAGAGCACTGACAAACACTATATGGCTATGGCAGTCCATATTGTATTATAAATGTATAATACATGGTGACAGAGCACTGACAAACACTATATGGCTATGGCAGTCCATATTGTATTATAAATGTATAATACATGGTGACAGAGCACTGACAAACACTGTATGGCTATGGCAGTCCATATTGTATTATAAATGTATAATACATGGTGATAGAGCACTGACAAAAACTATATGGCCATGGCAGTCTATATTGTATTATAAATGTATAATACATGGTGATAGAGCACTGACAAACACTATACGGCTGTGGCAGTCCATATTGTATTATAAATGTATAATACATGGTGATAGACCACTGACAAACACTATATGGCTGTGGCAGTCCATATTGTATTATAAATGTATAATACATGGTGATAGACCACTGACAAACACTATAAGGCTATGGCAGTCCATATTGTATTATAAATGTATAATACATGGCGATAGACCACTGACAAACACTATAAGGCTATGGCAGTCCATATTGTATTATAAATGTATAATACGTGGTGATAGACCACTGACAAACACTATAAGGCTATGGCAGTCCATATTGGATTATAAATGTATAATACGTGGTGTTAGACCACGGACAAACGCTATATCGCTATGGCAGTACATATTGTATTATAAATGTATAATACGTGCTGATAGACCACTGACAAACACTATATGGCTATGGCAGTCCATATTGTATTATAAATGTATAATACGTGGTGATAGAGCACTGACAAACACTATAAGGCTATGGCAGTCCATATTGTATTATAAATGTATAATACATGGTGGTAGAGCACTGTCAAAGACTATATGGCTATGGCAGTCCATATTGTATTATAAATGTATAATACATGGTGACAGAGCACTGACAAACACTATATGGCTATGGCAATCCATATTGTATTATAAATGTATAATACATGGCCATAGACCACTGACAAACACTATAAGGCTATGGCAGTCCATCTTGTATTATAAATGTATAATATATGGCGATAGACCACTGACAAACACTATAAGGATATGACAGACCATATTGTATTATAAATGTATAATACATGGTGATAGACCACTGACAAACACTATAAGGCTATATCAGTCCATATTGTATTATACATGTATAATACATGGTGATAGACCACTGACAAACACTATAAGGTATGGTAGTCCATATTGTATCATAAATGTATAATACATGGTGATAGACAACTGACAAACACTATAAGGCTATGGCAGTACATATTGTATTATAAATGTATAATACCTGGTGATAGACCACTGACAAACACTATAAGGCTATGGCAGTCCATATTGTATTATAAATGTATAATACGTGTTGATAGACCACTGACAAACAGTATAAGGCTATGGCAGTCCATATTGTTCATAAATGTATAATACGTGGTGATAGACCACTGACAAACACTATAAGGCTATGGCAGTCCATATTGTTCATAAATGTATAATACGTGGTGATAGACCACTGACAAACACTATATGGCTATGGCAGTCCATATTGTATTATAAATGTATAATACGTGGTGATAGAGCACTGACAAACACTATATGGCTATGGCAGTCCATATTGTATTATAAATGTATTATACATGGTGATAGACCACTGAGAAACACTATAAGGCTAATGCAGTCCATATTGTATTATAAATGTATTATACATGGTGATAGACCACTGACAAACACTATAAGGCTATGACAGTCCATATTGTATCATAAATGTATAATACATGGTGATAGACCATTGAGAAACACTATAAGGCTATGGCAGTCCATTTTGTATTATAAATGTATAATACATGGTGATAGACCACTGAGAAACACTATATGGCTATGGCAGTCCATATTGTATTATAAATGTATAATACATGGTGATAGACCACTGACAAACATTATATGGCTATGGCAGTCCATATAGTATTATAAATATATAATACATGGTGATAGATGTATAATACATTTTGATAGACCACTGACAAACACTATAAGGCTATGGCAGTCCATATTGTATTATAAACGTAAATAACTTTCTGATAGACCACTGACAAACACTATAAGGCTATGGCAGTCCATATTGTATTATAAATGTATAATACATGGTGATAGACCACTGACAAACACTATAAGGCTATGGCAGTCCATATTGTATTATAAATGTATAATACATGGTGATAGAACACTGACAAACACTATAAGGCTATGGCGGTCCATATTGTATTATAAATGTATAATACATGGTGATAGACCTCTGACAAACACTATAAGGCTATGGGAGTCCATATTGTATTATAAATGTATTATACATGGTGATAGACCACTGACAAACACTATAAGGCTATGGCAGTCCATATTGTATTATAAATGTATTATACATGGTGATAGACCACTGACAAACACTATAAGGCTATGGCAGTCCATATTGTGTCATAAATGTATAATACATGGTGATAGACCATTGAGAAACACTATAAGGCTATGGCAGTCCATTTTGTATTATAAATGTATAAGACATGGTGATAGACCACTGAGAAACACTATATGGCTATAGCAGTCCATATTGTATTATAAATGTATAATACATGGTGATAGAACACTGACAAACACTATATGGCTATGGCAGTCAATATTGTATTATAAATGTATAATACATGGTGATAGAGCACTGACAAACACTATATGGCTATGGCAGTCCATATTGTATTATAAATGTATAATACATGGTGATAGAGCACTGACAAACACTATATGGCTATGGCAGTCCATATTGTATTATAAATGTATAATACATGGTGATAGAACACTGACAAACACTATATGGCTATGGCAGTCTATATTGTACTATAAATGTATAATACATGGTGATAGACCACTGACAAACACTATAAGGCTATATCAGTCCATATTGTATTATAAATGTATAATACATGGTGATAGACCACTGACAAACACTATAAGGCTATGGCAGTCCATATTGTATTATAAATGTATAATACAAGGTGATAGACCACTGACAAACACTATAAGGCTATGGCAGTCCATATTGTATTATAAATGGATAATACATGGCGATAGACCACTGACAAACACTATAAGGCTATGGCAGTCGATATTGTATTATAAATGTATAATACATGGCGATAGACCACTGACTAACACTATAAGGCTATGTCAGTCCATATTCTATTATAAATGTACAATACATGGTGATAGACCACTGACAAACACTATAAGGCTATGTCAGTCCATATTGTATTATACATGTATAATACATGGTGATAGACCACTGACAAACACTATAAGGCTATGGCAGTCCATATTGTTCATAAATGTATAATACGTGGTGATAGACCACTGACAAACACTATATGGCTATGGCAGTCCATATTGTATGATAAATGCATAATATGTGGTGTTAGACCACTGACAAACACTATAAGGCTATGGCAGTCCATTTTGTATTATAAATGTATAATACGTGGTGATAGACCACTGACAAACACTATAAGGCTATGGCAGTCCATATTGGATTATAAATGTATAATACGTGGTGTTAGACCACTGACAAACGCTATATGGCTGTGGCAGTACATATTGTATTATAAATGTATGATACGTGCTGATAGACCACTGACAAACACTATATGGCTCTGGCAGTCCATATTGTATTATAAATGTATAATACGTGGTGATAGAGCACTGACAAACACTATAAGGCTATGGCAGTCCATATTGTATTATAAATGTATAATACATGGTGGTAGAGCACTGACAAACACTATATGGCTATGGCAGTCCATATTGTATTATAAATGTATAATACATGGTGGTAGAGCACTGACAAACACTATATGGCTATGGCAGTCCATATTGTATTATAAATGTGTAATACATGGTGACAGAGCACTGACAAACACTATATGGCTATGGCAGTCCATATTGTATTATAAATGTGTAATACATGGTGACAGAGCACTGACAAACACTATATGGCTATGGCAGTCCATATTGTATTATAAATGTATAATACATGGTGACAGAGCACTGACAAACACTATATGGCTATGGCAGTCCATATTGTATTATAAATGTATAATACGTGGTGATAGAGCACTGACAAACACTATATGGCTATGGCAGTCCATATTGTATTATAAATGTATAATATGTGGTGATAGAGCACTGACAAACACTATAAGGCTATGGCAGTCAATATTGTATTATAAATGTATAATACATGGTGGTAGAGCACTGACAAACACTATATGGCTATGGCAGTCCATATTGTATTATAAATGTATAATACATGGTGACAGAGCACTGACAAACACTATATGGCTATGGCAGTCCATATTGTATTATAAATGTATAATACATGGTGACAGAGCACTGACAAACACTATATGGCTATGGCAGTCCATATTGTATTATAAATGTATAATACATGGTGACAGAGCACTGACAAACACTGTATGGCTATGGCAGTCCATATTGTATTATAAATGTATAATACATGGTGATAGAGCACTGACAAACACTATATGGCTATGGCAGTCTATATTGTATTATAAATGTATAATACATGGTGATAGAGCACTGACAAACACTATACGGCTGTGGCAGTCCATATTGTATTATAAATGTATAATACATGGTGATAGACCACTGACAAACACTATATGGCTGTGGCAGTCCATATTGTATTATAAATGTATAATACATGGTGATAGACCACTGACAAACACTATATGGCTGTGGCAGTCCATATTGTATTATAAATGTATAATACATGGTGATAGACCACTGACAAACACTATAGGGCTATGGCAGTCCATATTGTATTATAAATGTATAACACATGGTGATAAACCACTGACAAACACTATAAGGCTATGGCAGTCCATATTGTATTATAAATGTATAATACATGGCGATAGACCACTGACAAACACTATAAGGCTATGGCAGTCCATATTGTATTATAAATGTATAATACATGGCGATAGACCACTGACAAACACTATAAGGCTATGGCAGTCCATATTGTATTATAAATATATAATATATGGCGATAGACCACTGACAAACACTATAAGGCTATGACAGTCCATATTGTATTATAAATGTATAATACATGGTGATAGACCACTGACAAACACTATAAGGCTATGGTAGTCCATATTGTATCATAAATGTATAATACATGGTGATAGACCACTGACAAACACTATAAGGCTATGGCAGTCCATATTGTATCATAAATGTACAATACATGGTGATAGACCACTGACAAACACTATATGGCTATGGCAGTCCATATTGTATTATAAATGTATAATA
Source organism: Sinohyriopsis cumingii (assembly GCA_028554795.2). Lineage (NCBI taxonomy): Eukaryota > Metazoa > Mollusca > Bivalvia > Unionida > Unionidae > Sinohyriopsis > Sinohyriopsis cumingii. The sequence goes on from CM068833.1 coordinate 32,953,379, forward strand.
CCTGATGATAGACCACTGACAAACACTATAAGGCTATGGCAGTCCATATTGTATTATAAATGTATAATACGTGTTGATAGACCACTGACAAACAGTATAAGGCTATGGCAGTCCATATTGTTCATAAATGTATAATACGTGGTGATAGACCACTGACAAACACTATAAGGCTATGGCAGTCCATATTGTTCATAAATGTATAATACGTGGTGATAGACCACTGACAAACACTATATGGCTATGGCAGTCCATATTGTATTATACATGTATAATACGTGGTGATAGAGCACTGACAAACACTATATGGCTATGGCAGTCCATATTGTATTATAAATGTATTATACATGGTGATAGACCACTGACAAACACTATAAGGCTATGGCAGTCCATATTGTATCATAAATGTATAATACATGGTGATAGACAATTGAGAAACACTATAAGGCTATGGCAGTTCATTCTGTATTATAAATGTATAATACATGGTGATAGACGACTGAGAAACACTATATGGCTATGGCAGTCCATATTGTATTATAAATGTATAATACATGGTGATAGACCACTGACAAAAACTATAAGGCTATGTCAGTCCATATTGTATTATACATGTATAATACATGGTGATAGACCACTGACAAACACTATAAGGCTATGGCTGTCCATATTGTTCATAAATGTATAATACGTGGTGATAGACCACTGACAAACACTATATGGCTATGGCAGTCCATATTGTATGATAAATGTATAATAGGTGGTGTTAGACCACTGACAAACACTATAAGGCTATGGCAGTGCATATTGTATTATAAATGTATAATACGTGGTGATAGACCACTGACAAACACTATATGGCTATGGCAGTCCATATTGTATGATAAATGTATAATAGGTGGTGTTAGACCACTGACAAGCACTATAAGGCTATGGCAGTCCATATTGTATTATAAATGTATAATACGTGGTGATAGACCACTGACAAACACTATAAGGCTATGGAAGTCCATATTGTATTATAAATGTATAATACATGGTGGTAGAGCACTGACAAACACTATATGGCTATGGCAGTCCATATTGTATTATAAATGTATAATACATGGTGACAGAGCACTGACAAACACTATATGGCTATGGCAGTCCATATTGTATTATAAATGTATAATACATGGCGATAGACCACTGACAAACACTATAAGGCTATGGCAGTCCATATTGTATTATAAATGTATAATATATGGCGATAGACCACTGCCAAACACTATAAGGATATGACAGACCATATTGTATTATAAATGTATAATACATGGTGATAGACCACTGACAAACACTATAAGGCTATGGTAGTCCATATTGTATCATAAATGTATAATACATGGTGATAGACCACTGACAAACACTATAAGGCTATGGCAGTCCATATTGTATCATAAATGTACAATACATGGTGATAGACCACTGACAAACACTATATGGCTATGGCAGTCCATATTGTATTATAAATGTATAATACCTGGTGATAGACCACTGACAAACACTATAAGGCTATGGCAGTCCATATTGTATTATAAATGTATAATACGTGTTGATAGACCACTGACAAACAGTATAATGCTATGGCAGTCCATATTGTTCATAAATGTATAATACGTGGTGATAGACCACTGACAAACACTATAAGGCTATGGCAGTCCATATTGTTCATAAATGTATAATACGTGGTGATAGACCACTGACAAACACTATATGGCTATGGCAGTCCATATTGTATTATAAATGTATAATACGTGGTGATAGAGCACTGACAAACACTATATGGCTATGGCAGTCCATATTGTATTATAAATGTTTTATACATGGTGATAGACCACTGAGAAACACTATAAGGCTAATGCAGTCCATATTGTATTATAAATGTATTATACATGGTGATAGACCACTGACAAACACTATAAGGCTATGACAGTCCATATTGTATCAGAAATGTATAATACATGGTGATAGACCATTGAGAAACACTATAAGGCTATGGCAGTCCATTTTGTATTATAAATGTATAATACATGGTGATAGACCACTGAGAAACACTATATGGCTATGGCAGTCCATATTGTATTATAAATGTATAATACATGGTGAAAGACCACTGACAAACACTATATGGCTATGGCAGTCCATATTGTATTATAAATATATAATGCATGGTGATAGATGTATAATACATTTTGATAGACCACTGACAAACACTATAAAGCTATGGCAGTCCATATTGTATTATAAACGTAAATAACTTTGTGATAGACCACTGACAAACACTATAAGGCTATGGCAGTCCATATTGTATTATAAATGTATAATACATGGTGATAGACCACTGACAAACACTATAAGGCTATGGCAGTCCATATTGTATTATAAATGTATAATACATGGTGATAGACCACTGACAAACACTATAAGGCTATGGCAGTCCATATTGTATTATAAATGTATAATACATGGTGATAGACCACTGACAAACACTATAAGGCTATGGGAGTCCATATTGTATTATAAATGTATTATACATGGTGATAGACCACTGACAAACACTATAAGGCTATGGCAGTCCATATTGTATTATAAATGTATTATACATGGTGATAGACCACTGACAAACACTATAAGGCTATGGCAGTCCATATTGTGTCATAAATGTATAATACATGGTGATAGACCATTGAGAAACACTATAAGGCTATGGCAGTCCATTTTGTATTATAAATGTATAAGACATGGTGATAGACCACTGAGAAACACTATATGGCAATGGCATTCCATATTGTATTATAAATGTATAATACATGGTGATAGAACACTGACAAACACTATATGGCTATGGCAGTAAATATTGTATTATAAATGTATAATACATGGTGATAGAGCACTGACAAACACTATATGGCTATGGCAGTCCATATTGTATTATAAATGTATTATACATGGTGATAGACCACTGACAAACACTATAAGGCTATGGCAGTCCATATTGTATCATAAATGTATAATACATGGTGATAGACCATTGAGAAACACTATAAGGCTATGGCAGTCCATTTTGTATTATAAATGTATAATACATGGTGAGAGACGACTGAGAAACACTATATGGCTATGGCAGTCCATATTGTATTATAAATGTATAATACATGGTGATAGACCACTGACAAACACTATAAGGCTATGGCAGTCCATATTGTATTATACATGTATAATACATGGTGATAGACCACTGACAAACACTATAAGGCTATGGCTGTCCATATTGTTCATAAATGTATAATACGTGGTGATAGACCACTGACAAACACTATATGGCTATGGCAGTACATATTGTATGATAAATGTATAATAGGTGGTGTTAGACCACTGACAAACACTATAAGGCTATGGCAGTCCATATTGTATTATAAATGTATAATACGTGGTGATAGACCACTGACAAACACTATAAGGCTATGGCAGTCCATATTGGATTATAAATGTATAATACGTGGTGTTAGACCACGGACAAATGCTATATGGCTATGGCAGTACATATTGTATTATAAATGTATAATACGTGCTGATAGACCACTGACAAACACTATATGGCTATGGCAGTCCATATTGTATTATAAATGTATAATACGTGGTGATAGATCACTGACAAACACTATAAGGCTATGGCAGTCCATATTGTATTATAAATGTATAATACATGGTGGTAGAGCACTGACAAACACTATATGGCTATGGCAGTCCATATTGTATTATAAATGTATAATACATGGTGACAGAGCACTGACAAACACTATATGGCTATGGCAGTCCATATTGTATTATAAATGTATAATACATGGCGATAGACCACTGACAAACACTATAAGGCTATGGCAGTCCATATTGTATTATAAATGTATAATATATGGCGATAGACCACTGACAAACACTATAAGGATATGACAGACCATATTGTATTATAAATGTATAATACATGGTGATAGACCACTGACAAACACTATAAGGCTATGGCAGTCCATATTGTATTATAAACGTAAATAACTTTGTGATAGACCACTGACAAACACTATAAGGCTATGGCAGTCCATATTGTATTATAAATGTATAATACATGGTGATAGACCACTGACAAACACTATAAGGCTATGGCAGTCCATATTGTATTATAAATGTATAATACATGGTGATAGACCACTTACAAACACTATAAGGCTATGGCAGTCCATATTGTATTATAAATGTATAATACATGGTGATAGACCACTGACAAACACTATAAGGCTATGGGAGTCCATATTGTATTATAAATGTATTATACATGGTGATAGACCACTGACAAACACTATAAGGCTATGGCAGTCCATATTGTATTATAAATGTATTATACATGGTGATTGACCACTGACAAACACTATAAGGCTATGGCAGTCCATATTGTGTCATAAATGTATAATACATGGTGATAGACCATTGAGAAACACTATAAGGCTATGGCAGTCCATTTTGTATTATAAATGTATAAGACATGGTGATAGACCACTGAGAAACACTATATGGCAATGGCATTCCATATTGTATTATAAATGTATAATACATGGTGATAGAACACTGACAAACACTATATGGCTATGGCAGTCAATATTGTATTATAAATGTATAATACATGGTGATAGAGCACTGACAAACACTATATGGCTATGGCAGTCCATATTGTATTATAAATGTATAATACATGGTGATAGAGCACTGACAAACACTATATGGCTATGGCAGTCTATATTGTACTATAAATGTATAATACATGGTGATAGACCACTGACAAGCACTATAAGGCTATATCAGTCCATATTGTATTATAAATGTATAATACATGGTGATAGACCACTGACAAACACTATAAGGCTATGGCAGTCCATATTGTATTATAAATGTATAATACAAGGTGATAGACCACTGACAAACACTATAAGGCTATGGCAGTCCATATTGTATTATAAATGTATAATACATGGCGATAGACCACTGACAAACACTATAAGGATATGGCAGTCGATATTGTATTATAAATGTATAATACATGGCGATAGACCACTGACAAACACTATAAGGCTTTGTCAGTCCATATTGTATTATAAATGTATAGTACATGGTGATAGACCACTGACAAACACTATAAGGCTATGTCAGTCCATATTGTATTATACATGTATAATACATGGTGATAGACCACTGACAAACACTATAAGGCTATGGCAGTCCATATTGTTCATAAATGTATAATACGTGGTGATAGACCACTGACAAACACTATATGGCTATGGCAGTCCATATTGTATGATAAATGTATAATACGTGGTGTTAGACCACTGACAAACACTATAAGGCTATGGCAGTCCATATTGTATTATAAATGTATAATACGTGGTGATAGACCACTGACAAACACTATAAGGCTATGGCAGTCCATATTGGATTATAAATGTATAATACGTGGTGTTAGACCACTGACAAACGCTATATGGCTATGGCAGTACATATTGTATTATAAATGTATAATACGTTCTGATAGACCACTGACAAACACTATATGGCTATGGCAGTCCATATTGTATTATAAATGTATAATACGTGGTGATATAGCACTGACAAACACTATAAGGCTATGGCAGTCCATATTGTATTATAAATGTATAATACATGGTGGTAGAGCACTGACAAACACTATATGGCTATGGCAGTCCATATTGTATTATAAATGTATAATACATGGTGACAGAGCACTGACAAACACTATATGGCTATGGCAGTCCATATTGTATTATAAATGTATAATACATGGTGATAGACCACTGACAAACACTATATGGCTATGGCAGTCCATATTGTATTATAAATGTATAATACGTGGTGATAGAGCACTGACAAACACTATAAGGCTATGGCAGTCCATATTGTATTATAAATGTATAATACATGGTGGTAGAGCACTGACAAACACTATATGGCTATGGCAGTCCTTATTGTATCATAAATGTATAATACATGGTGACAGAGCACTGACAAACACTATATGGCTATGGCAGTCCATATTGTATTATAAATGTATAATACATGGTGACGGAGCACTGACAAACACTATATGGCTATGGCAGTCCATATTGTATTATAAATGTATAATACATGGTGACAGAGCACTGACAAACACTATATGGCTATGGCAGTCCATATTGTATTATAAATGTGTAATACATGGTGACAGAGCACTGACAAACACTATATGGCTATGGCAGTCCATATTGTATTATAAATGTATAATACATGGTGATAGAGCACTGACAAACACTATATGGCTATGGCAGTCTATATTGTATTATAAATGTATAATACATGGTGATAGACCACTGACAAACACTATACGGCTGTGGCAGTCCATATTGTATTATAAATGTATAATACATGGTGATAGACCACTGACAAACACTATATGGCTGTGGCAGTCCATATTGTGTTATAAATGTATAATACATGGTGATAGACCACTGACAAACACTATAAGGCTATGGCAGTCCATATTGTATTATAAATGTATAATACATGGCGATAAACCACTGACAAACACTATAAGGCTATGGCAGTCCATATTGTATTATAAATGTATAATACATGGCGATAGACCACTGACAAACACTCTATGGCTATGGCAGTCCATATTGTATTATAAATGTATAATACATGGCGATAGACAACTGACAAACACTATAAGGCTATGGCAGTCCATATTGTATTATAAATGTATAATACATGGCGATAGACCACTGACAAACACTATAAGGCTATGACAGTCCATATTGTATTATAAATGTATAATACATGGTGATAGACCACTGACAAACACTATAAGGCTATGGTAGTCCATATTGTATCATGAATGTATAATACATGGTGATAGACCACTGACAAACACTATAAGGCTAAGGCAGTCCATATTGTATCATAAATGTACAATACATGGTGATAGACCACTGACAAACACTATATGGCTATGGCAGTCCATATTGTATTATAAATGTATAATACCTGGTGATAGACCACTGACAAACACTATAAGGCTATGGAAGTCCATATTGTATTATAAATGTATAATACGTGTTGATAGACCACTGACAAACAGTATAAGGCTATGGCAGTCCATCTTGTTCATAAATGTATAATACGTGGTGATAGACCACTGACAAACACTATAAGGCTATGGCAGTCCATATTGTTCATAAATGTATAATACGTGGTGATAGACCACTGACAAACACTATATGGCTATGGCAGTCCATATTGTATTATACATGTATAATACATGGTGATAGAGCACTGACAAACACTATATGGCTATGGCAGTCCATATTGTATTATAAATGTATAATGCATGGTGATAGACCACTGACAAACACTATATGGCTATGGCAGTCTATATTGTACTAAAAATGTATAATACATGGTGATAGACCACTGACAAGCACTATAAGGCTATATCAGTCCATATTGTATTATAAATGTATAATACATGGTGATAGACCACTGACAAACACTATAAGGCTATGGCAGTCCATATTGTATTATAAATGTATAATACAAGGTGATAGACCACTGACAAACACTATAAGGCTATGGCAGTCCATATTGTATTATAAATGTATAATACATGGCGATAGACCACTGACAAACACTATAAGGCTATGGCAGTCGATATTGTATTATAAATGTATAATACATGGCGATAGACCACTGACAAACACTATAAGGCTTTGTCAGTCCATATTGTATTATAAATGTATAATACATGGTGATAGACCACTGACAAACACTATAAGGCTATGCCAGTCCATATTGTATTATACATGTATAATACATGGTGATAGACCACTGACAAACACTATAAGGCTATGGCAGTCCATATTGTTCATAAATGTATAATACGTGGTGATAGACCACTGACAAACACTATATGGCTATGGCAGTCCATATTGTATGATAAATGTATAATACGTGGTGTTAGACCACTGACAAACACTATAAGGCTATGGCAGTCCATATTGTATTATAAATGTATAATACGTGGTGATAGACCACTGACAAACACTATAAGGCTATGGCAGTCCATATTGGATTATAAATGTATAATACGTGGTGTTAGACCACTGACAAACGCTATATGGCTATGGCAGTACATATTGTATTATAAATGTATAATACGTTCTGATAGACCACTGACAAACACTATATGGCTATGGCAGTCCATATTGTATTATAAATGTATAATACGTGGTGATATAGCACTGACAAACACTATAAGGCCATGGCAGTCCATATTGTATTATAAATGTATAATACATGGTGGTAGAGCACTGACAAACACTATATGGCTATGGCAGTCCATATTGTATTATAAATATATAATACATGGTGACAGAGCACTGACAAACACTATATGGCTATGGCAGTCCATATTGTATTATAAATGTATAATACATGGTGACAGAGCACTGACAAACACTATATGGCTATGGCAGTCCATATTGTATTATAAATGTATAATACATGGTGACAGAGCACTGACAAACACTATATGGCTATGGCAGTCCATATTGTATTATAAATGTGTAATACATGGTGACAGAGCACTGACAAACACTATATGGCTATGGCAGTCCATATTGTATTATAAATGTATAATACATGGTGATAGAGCACTGACAAACACTATATGGCTATGGCAGTCTATATTGTATTATAAATGTATAATACATGGTGATAGACCACTGACAAACACTATACGGCTGTGGCAGTCCATATTGTATTATAAATGTATAATACATGGTGATAGACCACTGACAAACACTATATGGCTGTGGCAGTCCATATTGTATTATAAATGTATAATACATGGTGATAGACCACTGAAAAACACTATAAGGCTATGGCAGTCCATATTGTATTATAAATGTATAATACATGGCGATAAACCACTGACAAACACTATAAGGCTATGGCAGTCCATATTGTATTATAAATGTATAATACATGGCGATAGACCACTGACAAACACTATATGGCTATGGCAGTCCATATTGTATTATAAATGTATAATACATGGCGATAGACAACTGACAAACACTATAAGGCTATGGCAGTCCATATTGTATTATAAATGTATAATACATGGCGATAGACCACTGACAAACACTATAAGGCTATGACAGTCCATATTGTATTATAAATGTATAATACATGGTGATAGACCACTGACAAACACTATAAGGCTATGGTAGTCCATATTGTATCATAAATGTATAATACATGGTGATAGACCACTGACAAACACTATAAGGCTAAGGCAGTCCATATTGTATCATAAATGTACAATACATGGTGATAGACCACTGACAAACACTATATGGCTATGGCAGTCCATATTGTATTATAAATGTATAATACCTGGTGATAGACCACTGACAAACACTATAAGGCTATGGCAGTCCATATTGTATTATAAATGTATAATACGTGTTGATAGACCACTGACAAACAGTATAAGGCTATGGCAGTCCATCTTGTTCATAAATGTATAATACGTGGTGATAGACCACTGACAAACACTATAAGGCTATGGCAGTCCATATTGTTCATAAATGTATAATACGTGGTGATAGACCACTGACAAACACTATATGGCTATGGCAGTCCATATTGTATTATACATGTATAATACGTGGTGATAGAGCACTGACAAACACTATATGGCTATGGCAGTCCATATTGTATTATAAATGTATTATACATGGTGATAGACCACTGACAAACACTATAAGGCTATGGCAGTCCATATTGTATTATAAATGTATTATACATGGTGATAGACCACTGACAAACACTATAAGGCTATGGCAGTCCATATTGTATCATAAATGTATAATACATGGTGATAGACCATTGAGAAACACTATAAGGCTATGGCAGTCCATTTTGTATTATAAATGTATAATACATGGTGATAGACGACTGAGAAACACTATATGGCTATGGCAGTCCATATTGTATTATAAATGTATAATACATGGTGATAGACCACTGACAAACACTATAAGGCTATGTCAGTCCATATTGTATTATACATGTATAATACATGGTGATAGACCACTGACAAACACTATAAGGCTATGGCTGTCCATATTGTTCATAAATGTATAATACGTGGTGATAGACCACTGACAAACACTATATGGCTATGGCAGTCCATATTGTATGATAAATGTATAATAGGTGGTGTTAGACCACTGACAAACACTATAAGGCTATGGCAGTCCATATTGTATTATAAATGTATAATACGTGGTGATAGACCACTGACAAACACTATAAGGCTATGGCAGTCCATATTGGATTATAAATGTATAATACGTGGTGTTAGACCACGGACAAACGCTATATGGCTATGGCAGTACATATTGTATTATAAATGTATAATACGTGCTGATAGACCACTGACAAACACTATATGGCTATGGCAGTCCATATTGTATTATAAATGTATAATACGTGGTGATAGAGCACTGACAAACACTATAAGGCTATGGCAGTCCATATTGTATTATAAATGTATAATACATGGTGGTAGAGCACTGACAAACACTATATGGCTATGGCAGTCCATATTGTATTATAAATGTATAATACATGGTGACAGAGCACTGACAAACACTATATGGCTATGGCAGTCCATATTGTATTATAAATGTATAATACATGGCGATAGACCACTGACAAACACTATAAGGCTATGGCAGTCCATATTGTATTATAAATGTATAATATATGGCGATAGACCACTGACAAACACTATAAGGATATGACAGACCATATTGTATTATAAATGTATAATACATGGTGATAGACCACTGACAAACACTATAAGGCTATGTCAGTCCATATTGTATTATACATGTATAATACATGGTGATAGACCACTGACAAACACTATAAGGTATGGTAGTCCATATTGTATCATAAATGTATAATACATGGTGATAGACCACTGACAAACACTATAAGGCTATGGCAGTCCATATTGTATTATAAATGTATAATACCTGGTGATAGACCACTGACAAACACTATAAGGCTATGGCAGTCCATATTGTATTATAAATGTATAATACGTGTTGATAGACCACTGACAAACAGTATAAGGCTATGGCAGTCCATATTGTTCATAAATGTATAATACGTGGTGATAGACCACTGACAAACACTATAAGGCTATGGCAGTCCATATTGTTCATAAATGTATAATACGTGGTGATAGACCACTTACAAACACTATATGGCTATGGCAGTCCATATTGTATTATAAATGTATAATACGTGGTGATAGAGCACTGACAAACACTATATGGCTATGGCAGTCCATATTGTATTATAAATGTATTATACATGGTGATAGACCACTGAGAAACACTATAAGGCTAATGCAGTCCATATTGTATTATAAATGTATTATACATGGTGATAGACCACTGACAAACACTATAAGGCTATGACAGTCCATATTGTATCATAAATGTATAATACATGGTGATAGACCATTGAGAAACACTTTAAGGCTATGGCAGTCCATTTTGTATTATAAATGTATAATACATGGTGATAGACCACTGAGAAACACTATATGGCTATGGCAGTCCATATTGTATTATAAATGTATAATACATGGTGATAGACCACTGACAAACATTATATGGCTATGGCAGTCCATATAGTATTATAAATATATAATACATGGTGATAGATGTATAATACATTTTGATAGACCACTGACAAACACTATAAGGCTATGGCAGTCCATATTGTATTATAAACGTAAATAACTTTGTGATAGACCACTGACAAACACTATAAGGCTATGGCAGTCCATATTGTATTATAAATGTATAATACATGGTGATAGACCACTGACAAACACTATAAGGCTATGGCAGTCCATATTGTATTATAAATGTATAATACATGGTGATAGAACACTGACAAACACTATAAGGCTATGGCAGTCCATATTGTATTATAAATGTATAATACGTGTTGATAGACCACTGACAAACAGTATAAGGCTATGGCAGTCCATATTGTTCATAAATGTATAATACGTGGTGATAGACCACTGACAAACACTATAAGGCTATGGCAGTCCATATTGTTCATAAATGTATAATACGTGGTGATAGACCACTGACAAACACTATATGGCTATGGCAGTCCATATTGTATTATAAATGTATAATACGTGGTGATAGAGCACTGACAAACACTATATGGCTATGGCAGTCCATATTGTATTATAAATGTATTATACATGGTGATAGACCACTGAGAAACACTATAAGGCTAATGCAGTCCATATTGTATTATAAATGTATTATACATGGTGATAGACCACTGACAAACACTATAAGGCTATGACAGTCCATATTGTATCATAAATGTATAATACATGGTGATAGACCATTGAGAAACACTTTAAGGCTATGGCAGTCCATTTTGTATTATAAATGTATAATACATGGTGATAGACCACTGAGAAACACTATATGGCTATGGCAGTCCATATTGTATTATAAATGTATAATACATGGTGATAGACCACTGACAAACATTATATGGCTATGGCAGTCCATATAGTATTATAAATATATAATACATGGTGATAGATGTATAATACATTTTGATAGACCACTGACAAACACTATAAGGCTATGGCAGTCCATATTGTATTATAAACGTAAATAACTTTGTGATAGACCACTGACAAACACTATAAGGCTATGGCAGTCCATATTGTATTATAAATGTATAATACATGGTGATAGACCACTGACAAACACTATAAGGCTATGGCAGTCCATATTGTATTATAAATGTATAATACATGGTGATAGAACACTGACAAACACTATAAGGCTATGGCAGTCCATATTGTATTATAAATGTATAATACATGGTGATAGACCTCTGACAAACACTATAAGGCTATGGGAGTCCATATTGTATTATAAATGTATTATACATGGTGATAGACCACTGACAAACACTATAAGGCTATGGCAGTCCATATTGTGTCATAAATGTATAATACATGGTGATAGACCATTGAGAAACACTATAAGGCTATGGCAGTCCATTTTGTATTATAAATGTATAAGACATGGTGATAGACCACTGAGAAACACTATATGGCTATGGCAGTCCATATTGTATTATAAATGTATAATACATGGTGATAGAACACTGACAAACACTATATGGCTATGGCAGTCAATATTGTATTATAAATGTATAATACATGGTGATAGAGCACTGACAAACACTATATGGCTATGGCAGTCCATATTGTATTATAAATGTATAATACATGGTGATAGGCCACTGACAAACACTATATGGCTATGGCAGTCCATATTGTATTATAAATGTATAATACATGGTGATAGACCACTGACAAACACTATATGGCTATGGCAGTCTATATTGTACTATAAATGTATAATACATGGTGATAGACCACTGACAAACACTATAAGGCTATATCAGTCCATATTGTATTATAAATGTATAATACATGGTGATAGACCACTGACAAACACTATAAGGCTATGGCAGTCCATATTGTATTATAAATGTATAATACAAGGTGATAGACCACTGACAAACACTATAAGGCTATGGCAGTCCATATTGTATTATAAATGGATAATACATGGCGATAGACCACTGACAAACACTATAAGGCTATGGCAGTCGATATTGTATTATAAATGTATAATACATGGCGATAGACCACTGATAAACACTATAAGGCTATGTCAGTCCATATTCTATTATAAATGTATAATACATGGTGATAGACCACTGACAAACACTATAAGGCTATGTCAGTCCATATTGTATTATACATGTATAATACATGGTGATAGACCACTGACAAACACTATAAGGCTATGGCAGTCCATATTGTTCATAAATGTATAATACATGGTGATAGACCACTGACAAACACTATATGGCTATGGCAGTCCATATTGTATGATAAATGCATAATACGTGGTGTTAGACCACTGACAAACACTATAAGGCTATGGCAGTCCATATTGTATTATAAATGTATAATACGTGGTGATAGACCACTGACAAACACTATAAGGCTATGGCAGTCCATATTGGATTATAAATGTATAATACGTGGTGTTAGACCACTGACAAACGCTATATGGCTGTGGCAGTACATATTGTATTATAAATGTATGATACGTGCTGATAGACCACTGACAAACACTATATGGCTCTGGCAGTCCATATTGTATTATAAATGTATAATACGTGGTGATAGAGCACTGACAAACACTATAAGGCTATGGCAGTCCATATTGTATTATAAATGTATAATACATGGTGGTAGAGCACTGACAAACACTATATGGCTATGGCAGTCCATATTGTATTATAAATGTATAATACATGGTGGTAGAGCACTGACAAACACTATATGGCTATGGCAGTCCATATTGTATTATAAATGTATAATACATGGTGACAGAGCACTGACAAACACTATATGGCTATGGCAGTCCATATTGTATTATAAATGTGTAATACATGGTGACAGAGCACTGACAAACACTATATGGCTATGGCAGTCCATATTGTATTATAAATGTATAATACATGGTGACAGAGCACTGACAAACACTATATGGCTATGGCAGTCCATATTGTATTATAAATGTATAATACGTGGTGATAGAGCACTGACAAACACTATATGGCTATGGCAGTCCATATTGTATTATAAATGTATAATACGTGGTGATAGAGCACTGACAAACACTATAAGGCTATGGCAGTCTATATTGTATTATAAATGTATAATACATGGTGGTAGAGCACTGACAAACACTATATGGCTATGGCAGTCCATATTGTATTATAAATGTATAATACATGGTGACAGAGCACTGACAAACACTATATGGCTATGGCAGTCCATATTGTATTATAAATGTATAATACATGGTGACAGAGCACTGACAAACACTATATGGCTATGGCAGTCCATATTGTATTATAAATGTATAATACATGGTGACAGAGCACTGACAAACACTGTATGGCTATGGCAGTCCATATTGTATTATAAATGTATAATACATGGTGATAGAGCACTGACAAACACTATATGGCTATGGCAGTCTATATTGTATTATAAATGTATAATACATGGTGATAGAGCACTGACAAACACTATACGGCTGTGGCAGTCCATATTGTATTATAAATGTATAATACATGGTGATAGACCACTGACAAACACTATATGGCTGTGGCAGTCCATATTGTATTATAAATGTATAATACATGGTGATAGACCACTGACAAACACTATAGGGCTATGGCAGTCCATATTGTATTATAAATGTATAAGACATGGTGATAAACCACTGACAAACACTATAAGGCTATGGCAGTCCATATTGTATTATAAATGTATAATACATGGCGATAGACCACTGACAAACACTATAAGGCTATGGCATTCCATATTGTATTATAAATGTATAATACATGGCGATAGACCACTGACAAACACTATAAGGCTATGGCAGTCCATATTGTATTATAAATGTATAATATATGGCGATAGACCACTGACAAACACTATAAGGCTATGACAGTCCATATTTTATTATAAATGTATAATACATGGTGATAGACCACTGACAAACACTATAAGGCTATGGTAGTCCATATTGTATCATAAATGTATAATACATGGTGATAGACCACTGACAAACACTATAAGGCTATGGCAGTCCATATTGTATCATAAATGTACAATACATGGTGATAGACCACTGACAAACACTATATGGCTATGGCAGTCCATATTGTATTATAAATGTATAATACCTGGTGATAGACCACTGACAAACACTATAAGGTTTTGGCAGTCCATATTGTATTATAAATGTATAATACATGTTGATAGACCACTGACAAACAGTATAAGGCTATGGCAGTCCATATTGTTCATAAATGTATAATATGTGGTGATAGACCACTGACAAACACTATAAGGCTATGGCAGTCCATATTGTTCATAAATGTATAATACGTGGTGATAGACCACTGACAAACACTATATGGCTATGGCAGTCCATATTGTATTATACATGTATAATACGTGGTGATAGAGCACTGACAAGCACTATATGGCTATGGCAGTCCATATTGTATTATAAATGTATTATACATGGTGATAGACCACTGACAAACACTATAAGGCTATGGCAGTCCATATTGTATCATAAATGTATAATACATGGTGATAGACCATTGAGAAACACTATAAGGCTATGGCAGTCCATTCTGTATTATAAATGTATAATACATGGTGATAGACGACTGAGAAACACTATATGGCTATGGCAGTCCATATTGTATTATAAATGTATAATACATGGTGATAGACCACTGACAAAAACTATAAGGCTATGTCAGTCCATATTGTATTATACATGTATAATACATGGTGATAGACCACTGACAAACACTATAAGGCTATGGCTGTCCATATTGTTCATAAATGTATAATACGTGGTGATAGACCACTGACAAACACTATATGGCTATGGCAGTCCATATTGTATGATAAATGTATAATAGGTGGTGTTAGACCACTGACAAACACTATAAGGCTATGGCAGTCCATATTGTATTATAAATGTATAATACGTGGTGATAGACCACTGACAAACACTATAAGGCTATGGCAGTCCATATTGGATTATAAATGTATAATACGTGGTGTTAGACCACGGACAAACGCTATATGGCTATGGCAGTACATATTGTATTATAAATGTATAATACGTGCTGATAGACCACTGACAAACACTATATGGCTATGGCAGTCCATATTGTATTATAAATGTATAATACGTGGTGATAGAGCACTGACAAACACTATAAGGCTATGGCAGTCCATATTGTATTATAAATGTATAATACATGGTGGTAGAGCACTGACAAACACTATATGGCTATGGCAGTCCATATTGTATTATAAATGTATAATACATGGTGACAGAGCACTGACAAACACTATATGGCTATGGCAGTCCATATTGTATTATAAATGTATAATACATGGCGATAGACCACTGACAAACACAATAAGGCTATGGCAGTCCATATTGTATTATAAATGTATAATATATGGCGATAGACCACTGACAAACACTATAAGGATATGACAGACCATATTGTATTATAAATGTATAATACATGGTGATAGACCACTGACAAACACTATAAGGCTATGGTAGTCCATATTGTATCATAAATGTATAATACATGGTGATAGACCACTGACAAACACTATAAGGCTATGGCAGTCCATATTGTATCATAAATGTACAATACATGGTGATAGACCACTGACAAACACTATATGGCTATGGCAGTCCATATTGTATTATAAATGTATAATACCTGGTGATAGACCACTGACAAACACTATAAGGCTATGGCAGTCCATATTGTATTATAAATGTATAATACGTGTTGATAGACCACTGACAAACAGTATAATGCTATGGCAGTCCATATTGTTCATAAATGTATAATACGTGGTGATAGACCACTGACAAACACTATAAGGCTATGGCAGTCCATATTGTTCATAAATGTATAATACGTGGTGATAGACCACTGACAAACACTATATGGCTATGGCAGTCCATATTGTATTATAAATGTATAATACATGGTGATAAAGCACTGACAAACACTATATGGCTATGGCAGTCCATATTGTATTATAAATGTATTATACATGGTGATAGACCACTGAGAAACACTATAAGGCTAATGCAGTCCATATTGTATTATAAATGTATTATACATGGTGATAGACCACTGACAAACACTATAAGGCTATGACAGTCCATATTGTATCAGAAATGTATAATACATGGTGATAGACCATTGAGAAACACTATAAGGCTATGGCAGTCCATTTTGTATTATAAATGTATAATACATGGTGATAGACCACTGAGAAACACTATATGGCTATGGCAGTCCATATTGTATTATAAATGTATAATACATGGTGAAAGACCACTGACAAACACTATATGGCTATGGCAGTCCATATTGTATTATAAATATATAATGCATGGTGATAGATGTATAATACATTTTGATAGACCACTGACAAACACTATAAGGCTATGGCAGTCCATATTGTATTATAAACGTAAATAACTTTGTGATAGACCACTGACAAACACTATAAGGCTATGGCAGTCCATATTGTATTATAAATGTATAATACATGGTGATAGACCACTGACAAACACTATAAGGCTATGGCAGTCCATATTGTATTATAAATGTATAATACATGGTGATAGACCACTGACAAACACTATAAGGCTATGGCAGTCCCTATTGTATTATAAATGTATAATACATGATGATAGACCACTGACAAACACTATAAGGCTATGGGAGTCCATATTGTATTATAAATGTATTATACATGGTGATAGACCACTGACAAACACTATAAGGCTATGGCAGTCCATATTGTATTATAAATGTATTATACATGGTGATAGACCACTGACAAACACTATAAGGCTATGGCAGTCCATATTGTGTCATAAATGTATAATACATGGTGATAGACCATTGAGAAACACTATAAGGCTATGGCAGTCCATTTTGTATTATAAATGTATAAGACATGGTGATAGACCACTGAGAAACACTATATTGCAATGGCATTCCATATTGTATTATAAATGTATAATACATGGTGATAGAACACTGACAAACACTATATGGCTATGGCAGTAAATATTGTATTATAAATGTATAATACATGGTGATAGAGCACTGACAAACACTATATGGCTATGGCAGTCCATATTGTATTATAAATGTATTATACATGGTGATAGACCACTGACAAACACTATAAGGCTATGGCAGTCCATATTGTATCATAAATGTATAATACATGGTTATAGACCATTGAGAAACACTATAAGGCTATGGCAGTCCATTTTGTATTATAAATGTATAATACATGGTGATAGACGACTGAGAAACACTATATGGCTATGGCAGTCCATATTGTATTATAAATGTATAATACATGGTGATAGACCACTGACAAACACTATAAGGCTATGTCAGTCCATATTGTATTATACATGTATAATACATGGTGATAGACCACTGACAAACACTATAAGGCTATGGCTGTCCATATTGTTCATAAATGTATAATACGTGGTGATAGACCACTGACAAACACTATATGGCTATGGCAGTCCATATTGTATGATAAATGTATAATAGGTGGTGTTAGATCACTGACAAACACTATAAGGCTATGACAGTCCATATTGTATTATAAATGTATAATACGTGGTGATAGACCACTGACAAACACTATAAGGCTATGGCAGTCCATATTGGATTATAAATGTATAATACGTGGTGTTAGACCACGGACAAACGCTATATGGCTATGGCAGTACATATTGTATTATAAATGTATAATACGTGCTGATAGACCACTGACAAACACTATATGGCTATGGCAGTCCATATTGTATTATAAATGTATAATACGTGGTGATAGATCACTGACAAACACTATAAGGCTATGGCAGTCCATATTGTATTATAAAGGTATAATACATGGTGGTAGAGCACTGACAAACACTATATGGCTATGGCAGTCCATATTGTATTATAAATGTATAATACATGGTGACAGAGCACTGACAAACACTATATGGCTATGGCAGTCCATATTGTATTATAAATGTATAATACATGGCGATAGACCACTGACAAACACTATAAGGCTATGGCAGTCCATATTGTATTATAAATGTATAATATATGGCGATAGACCACTGACAAACACTATAAGGATATGACAGACCATATTGTATTATAAATGTATAATACATGGTGATAGACCACTGACAAACACTATAAGGCTATGGTAGTCCATATTGTATCATAAATGTATAATACATGGTGATAGACCACTTACAAACACTATAAGGCTATGGCAGTACATATTGTATCATAAATGTACAATACATGGTGATAGACCACTGACAAACACTATATGGCTATGGCAGTCCATATTGTATTATAAATGTATAATACCTGGTGATAGACCACTGACAAACACTATAAGGCTATGGCAGTCCATATTGTATTATAAATGTATAATACGTGTTGATAGACCACTGACAAACAGTATAATGCTATGGCAGTCCATATTGTTCATAAATGTATAATACGTGGTGATAGACCACTGACAAACAGTATAAGGCTATGGCAGTCCATATTGTTCATAAATGTATAATACGTGGTGATAGACCATTGACAAACACTATATGGCTATGGCAGTCCATATTGTATTATAAATGTATAATACGTGGTGATAGAGCACTGACAAACACTATATGGCTATGGCAGTCCATATTGTATTATAAATGTATTATACATGGTGATAGACCACTGAGAAACACTATAAGGCTAATGCAGTCCATATTGTATTATAAATGTATTATACATGGTGATAGACCACTGACAAACACTATAAGGCTATGACAGTCCATATTGTATCACAAATGTATAATACATGGTGATAGACCATTGAGAAACACTATAAGGCTGTGACAGTCCATTTTGTATTATAAATGTATAATACATGGTGATAGACCACTGAGAAACACTATATGGCTATGGCAGTCCATATTGTATTATAAATGTATAATACATGGTGAAAGACCACTGACAAACACTATATGGCTATGGCAGTCCATATTGTATTATAAATATATAATGCATGGTGATAGATGTATAATACATTTTGATAGACCACTGACAAACACTATAAGGCTATGGCAGTCCATATTGTATTATAAACGTAAATAACTTTGTGATAGACCACTGACAAACACTATAAGGCTATGGCAGTCCATATTGTATTATAAATGTATAATACATGGTGATAGACCACTGACAAACACTATAAGGCTATGGCAGTCCATATTGTATTATAAATGTATAATACATGGTGATAGACCACTGACAAACACTATAAGGCTATGGCAGTCCATATTGTATTATAAATGTATAATACATGGTGATAGACCACTGACAAACACTATAAGGCTATGGGAGTCCATATTGTATTATAAATGTATTATACATGGTGATAGACCACTGACAAACACTATAAGGCTATGGCAGTCCATATTGTATTATAAATGTATTATACATGGTGATAGACCACTGACAAACACTATAAGGCTATGGCAGTCCATATTGTGTCATAAATGTATAATACATGGTGATAGACCATTGAGAAACACTATAAGGCTATGGCAGTCCATTTTGTATTATAAATGTATAAGACATGGTGATAGACCACTGAGAAACACTATATGGCAATGGCATTCCATATTGTATTATAAATGTATAATACATGGTGATAGAACACTGACAAACACTATATGGCTATGGCAGTCAATATTGTATTATAAATGTATAATACATGGTGATAGAGCACTGACAAACACTATATGGCTATGGCAGTCCATATTGTATTATAAATGTATAATACATGGTGATAGAGCACTGACAAACACTATATGGCTATGGCAGTCCATATTGTATTATAAATGTATAATACATGGTGATAGACCACTGACAAACACTATATGGCTATGGCAGTCTATATTGTACTATAAATGTATAATACATGGTGATAGACCACTGACAAGCACTATAAGGCTTTATCAGTCCATATTGTATTATAAATGTATAATACATGGTGATAGACCACTGACAAACACTATAAGGCTATGGCAGTCCATATTGTATTATAAATGTATAATACAAGGTGATAGACCACTGACAAACACTATAAGGCTATGGCAGTCCATATTGTATTATAAATGTATAATACATGGCGATAGACCACTGACAAACACTATAAGGCTATGGCAGTCGATATTGTATTATAAATGTATAATACATGGCGATAGACCACTGACAAACACTATAAGGCTTTGTCAGTCCATATTGTATTATAAATGTATAATACATGGTGATAGACCACTGACAAACACTATAAGGCTATGTCAGTCCATATTGTATTATACATGTATAATACATGGTGATAGACCACTGACAAACACTATAAGGCTATGGCAGTCCATATTGTTCATAAATGTATAATACGTGGTGATAGACCACTGACAAACACTATATGGCTATGGCAGTCCATATTGTATGATAAATTTATAATACGTGGTGTTAGACCACTGACAAACACTATAAGGCTATGGCAGTCCATATTGTATTATAAATGTATAATACGTGGTGATAGACCACTGACAAACACTATAAGGCTATGGCAGTCCATATTGGATTATAAATGTATAATACGTGGTGTTAGACCACTGACAAACGCTATATGGATATGGCAGTACATATTGTATTATAAATGTATAATACGTTCTGATAGACCACTGACAAACACTATATGGCTATGGCAGTCCATATTGTATTATAAATGTATAATACGTGGTGATATAGCACTGACAAACACTATAAGGCTATGGCAGTCCATATTGTATTATAAATGTATAATACATGGTGGTAGAGCACTGACAAACACTATATGGCTATGGCAGTCCATATTGTATTATAAATGTATAATACATGGTGACAGAGCACTGACAAACACTATATGGCTATGGCAGTCCATATTGTATTATAAATGTATAACACATGGTGACAGAGCACTGACAAACACTATATGGCTATGGCAGTCCATATTGTATTATAAATGTGTAATACATGGTGACAGAGCACTGACAAACACTATATGGCTATGGCAGTCCATATTGTATTATAAATGTATAATACATGGTGATAGACCACTGACAAACACTATATGGCTATGGCAGTCCATATTGTATTATAAATGTATAATACGTGGTGATAGAGCACTGACAAACACTATAAGGCTATGGCAGTCCATATTGTATTATAAATGTATAATACATGGTGGTAGAGCACTGACAAACACTATATGGCTATGGCAGTCCTTATTGTATCATAAATGTATAATACATGGTGACAGAGCACTGACAAACACTATATGGCTATGGCAGTCCATATTGTATTATAAATGTATAATACATGGTGACGGAGCACTGACAAACACTATATGGCTATGGCAGTCCATATTGTATTATAAATGTATAATACATGGTGACAGAGCACTGACAAACACTATATGGCTATGGCAGTCCATATTGTATTATAAATGTGTAATACATGGTGACAGAGCACTGACAAACACTATATGGCTATGGCAGTCCATATTGTATTATAAATGTATAATACATGGTGATAGAGCACTGACAAACACTATATGGCTATGGCAGTCTATATTGTATTATAAATGTATAATACATGGTGATAGACCACTGACAAACACTATACGGCTGTGGCAGTCCATATTGTATTATAAATGTATAATACATGGTGATAGACCACTGACAAACACTATATGGCTGTGGCAGTCCATATTGTATTATAAATGTATAATACATGGTGATAGACCACTGACAAACACTATAAGGCTATGGCAGTCCATATTGTATTATAAATGTATAATACATGGCGATAAACCACTGACAAACACTATAAGGCTATGGCAGTCCATATTGTATTATAAATGTATAATACATGGCGATAGACCACTGACAAACACTATATGGCTATGGCAGTCCATATTGTATTATGAATGTATAATACATGGCGATAGACAACTGACAAACACTATAAGGCTATGGCAGTCCATATTGTATTATAAATGTATAATACATGGCGATAGACCACTGACAAACACTATAAGGCTATGACAGTCCATATTGTATTATAAATGTATAATACATGGTGATAGACCACTGACAAACACTATAAGGCTATGGTAGTCCATATTGTATCATAAATGTATAATACATGGTGATAGACCACTGACAAACACTATAAGGCTAAGGCAGTCCATATTGTATCATAAATGTACAATACATGGTGATAGACCACTGACAAACACTATATGGCTATGGCAGTCCATATTGTATTATAAATGTATAATACCTGGTGATAGACCACTGACAAACACTATAAGGCTATGGCAGTCCATATTGTATTATAAATGTATAATACGTGTTGATAGACCACTGACAAACAGTATAAGGCTATGGCAGTCCATCTTGTTCATAAATGTATAATACGTGGTGATAGACCACTGACAAACACTATAAGGCTATGGCAGTCCATATTGTTCATAAATGTATAATACGTGGTGATAGACCACTGACAAACACTATATGGCTATGGCAGTCCATATTGTATTATACATGTATAATACATGGTGATAGAGCACTGACAAACACTATATGGCTATGGCAGTCCATATTGTATTATAAATGTATAATACATGGTGATAGACCACTGACAAACACTATATGGCTATGGCAGTCTATATTGTACTATAAATGTATAATACATGGTGATAGACCACTGACAAGCACTATAAGGCTATATCAGTCCATATTGTATTATAAATGTATAATACATGGTGATAGACCACTGACAAACACTATAAGGCTATGGCAGTCCATATTGTATTATAAATGTATAATACAAGGTGATAGACCACTGACAAACACTATAAGGCTATGGCAGTCCATATTGTATTATAAATGTATAATACATGGCGATAGACCACTGACAAACACTATAAGGCTATGGCAGTCGATATTGTATTATAAATGTATAATACATGGCGATAGACCACTGACAAACACTATAAGGCTTTGTCAGTCCATATTGTATTATAAATGTATAATACATGGTGATAGACCACTGACAAACACTATAAGGCTATGTCAGTCCATATTGTATTATACATGTATAATACATGGTGATAGACCACTGACAAACACTATAAGGCTATGGCAGTCCATATTGTTCATAAATGTATAATACGTGGTGATAGACCACTGACAAACACTATATGGCTATGGCAGTCCATATTGTATGATAAATGTATAATACGTGGTGTTAGACCACTGACAAACACTATAAGGCTATGGCAGTCCATATTGTATTATAAATGTATAATACGTGGTGATAGACCACTGACAAACACTATAAGGCTATGGCAGTCCATATTGGATTATAAATGTATAATACGTGGTGTTAGACCACTGACAAACGCTATATGGCTATGGCAGTACATATTGTATTATAAATGTATAATACGTTCTGATAGACCACTGACAAATACTATATGGCTATGGCAGTCCATATTGTATTATAAATGTATAATACGTGGTGATATAGCACTGACAAACACTATAAGGCTATGGCAGTCCATATTGTATTATAAATGTATAATACATGGTGGTAGAGCACTGACAAACACTATATGGCTACGGCAGTCCATATTGTATTATAAATGTATAATACATGGTGACAGAGCACTGACAAACACTATATGGCTATGGCAGTCCATATTGTATTATAAATGTATAATACATGGTGACAGAGCACTGACAAACACTATATGGCAATGGCAGTCCATATTGTATTATAAATGTATAATACATGGTGACAGAGCACTGACAAACACTATATGGCTATGGCAGTCCATATTGTATTATAAATGTGTAATACATGGTGACAGAGCACTGACAAACACTATATGGCTATGGCAGTCCATATTGTATTATAAATGTATAATACATGGTGATAGACCACTGACAAACACTATATGGCTATGGCAGTCTATATTGTATTATAAATGTATAATACATGGTGATAGACCACTGACAAACACTATACGGCTGTGGCAGTCCATATTATATTATAAATGTATAATACATGGTGATAGACCACTGACAAACACTATATGGCTGTGGCAGTCCATATTGTATTATAAATGTATAATACATCGTGATAGACCACTGACAAACACTATAAGGCTATGGCAGTCCATATTGTATTGTAAATGTATAATACATGGCGATAAACCACTGACAAACACTATAAGGCTATGGCAGTCCATATTGTATTATAAATGTATAATACATGGCGATAGACCACTGACAAACACTATATGGCTATGGCAGTCCATATTGTATTATAGATGTATAATACATGGCGATAGACAACTGACAAACACTATAAGGCTATGGCAGTCCATATTGTATTATAAATGTATAATACATGGTGGTAGAGCACTGACAAACACTATATGGCTATGGCAGTCCTTATTGTATCATAAATGTATAATACATGGTGACAGAGCACTGACAAACACTATATGGCTATGGCAGTCCATATTGTATTATAAATGTATAATACATGGTGACGGAGCACTGACAAACACTATATGGCTATGGCAGTCCATATTGTATTATAAATGTATAATACATGGTGACAGAGCACTGACAAACACTATATGGCTATGGCAGTCCATATTGTATTATAAATGTGTAATACATGGTGACAGAGCACTGACAAACACTATATGGCTATGGCAGTCCATATTGTATTATAAATGTATAATACATGGTGATAGAGCACTGACAAACACTATATGGCTATGGCAGTCTATATTGTATTATAAATGTATAATACATGGTGATAGACCACTGACAAACACTATACGGCTGTGGCAGTCCATATTGTATTATAAATGTATAATACATGGTGATAGACCACTGACAAACACTATATGGCTGTGGCAGTCCATATTGTATTATAAATGTATAATACATGGTGATAGACCACTGACAAACACTATAAGGCTATGGCAGTCCATATTGTATTATAAATGTATAATACATGGCGATAAACCACTGACAAACACTATAAGGCTATGGCAGTCCATATTGTATTATAAATGTATAATACATGGCGATAGACCACTGACAAACACTATATGGCTATGGCAGTCCATATTGTATTATAAATGTATAATACATGGCGATAGACAACTGACAAACACTATAAGGCTATGGCAGTCCATATTGTATTATAAATGTATAATACATGGCGATAGACCACTGACAAACACTATAAGGCTATGACAGTCCATATTGTATTATAAATGTATAATACATGGTGATAGACCACTGACAAACACTATAAGGCTATGGTAGTCCATATTGTATCATAAATGTATAATACATGGTGATAGACCACTGACAAACACTATAAGGCTAAGGCAGTCCATATTGTATCATAAATGTACAATACATGGTGATAGACCACTGACAAACACTATATGGCTATGGCAGTCCATATTGTATTATAAATGTATAATACCTGGTGATAGACCACTGACAAACACTATAAGGCTATGGCAGTCCATATTGTATTATAAATGTATAATACGTGTTGATAGACCACTGACAAACAGTATAAGGCTATGGCAGTCCATCTTGTTCATAAATGTATAATACGTGGTGATAGACCACTGACAAACACTATAAGGCTATGGCAGTCCATATTGTTCATAAATGTATAATACGTGGTGATAGACCACTGACAAACACTATATGGCTATGGCAGTCCATATTGTATTATACATGTATAATACATGGTGATAGAGCACTGACAAACACTATATGGCTATGGCAGTCCATATTGTATTATAAATGTATAATACATGGTGATAGACCACTGACAAACACTATATGGCTATGGCAGTCTATATTGTACTATAAATGTATAATACATGGTGATAGACCACTGACAAGCACTATAAGGCTATATCAGTCCATATTGTATTATAAATGTATAATACATGGTGATAGACCACTGACAAACACTATAAGGCTATGGCAGTCCATATTGTATTATAAATGTATAATACATGGTGATAGACCACTGACAAACACTATAAGGCTATGGCAGTCCATATTGTATTATAAATGTATAATACATGGCGATAGACCACTGACAAACACTATAAGGCTATGGCAGTCGATATTGTATTATAAATGTATAATACATGGCGATAGACCACTGACAAACACTATAAGGCTTTGTCAGTCCATATTGTATTATAAATGTATAATACATGGTGATAGACCACTGACAAACACTATAAGGCTATGTCAGTCCATATTGTATTATACATGTATAATACATGGTGATAGACCACTGACAAACACTATAAGGCTATGGCAGTCCATATTGTTCATAAATGTATAATACGTGGTGATAGACCACTGACAAACACTATATGGCTATGGCAGTCCATATTGTATGATAAATGTATAATACGTGGTGTTAGACCACTGACAAACACTATAAGGCTATGGCAGTCCATATTGTATTATAAATGTATAATACGTGGTGATAGACCACTGACAAACACTATAAGGCTATGGCAGTCCATATTGGATTATAAATGTATAATACGTGGTGTTAGACCACTGACAAACGCTATATGGCTATGGCAGTACATATTGTATTATAAATGTATAATACGTTCTGATAGACCACTGACAAACACTATATGGCTATGGCAGTCCATATTGTATTATAAATGTATAATACGTGGTGATATAGCACTGACAAACACTATAAGGCTATGGCAGTCCATATTGTATTATAAATGTATAATACATGGTGGTAGAGCACTGACAAACACTATATGGCTATGGCAGTCCATATTGTATTATAAATGTATAATACATGGTGACAGAGCACTGACAAACACTATATGGCTATGGCAGTCCATATTGTATTATAAATGTATAATACATGGTGACAGAGCACTGACAAACACTATATGGCAATGGCAGTCCATATTGTATTATAAATGTATAATACATGGTGACAGAGCACTGACAAACACTATATGGCTATGGCAGTCCATATTGTATTATAAATGTGTAATACATGGTGACAGAGCACTGACAAACACTATATGGCTATGGCAGTCCATATTGTATTATAAATGTATAATACATGGTGATAGACCACTGACAAACACTATATGGCTATGGCAGTCTATATTGTATTATAAATGTATAATACATGGTGATAGACCACTGACAAACACTATACGGCTGTGGCAGTCCATATTGTATTATAAATGTATAATACATGGTGATAGACCACTGACAAACACTATATGGCTGTGGCAGTCCATATTGTATTATAAATGTATAATACATGGTGATAGACCACTGACAAACACTATAAGGCTATGGCAGTCCATATTGTATTATAAATGTATAATACATGGCGATAAACCACTGACAAACACTATAAGGCTATGGCAGTCCATATTGTATTATAAATGTATAATACATGGCGATAGACCACTGACAAACACTATATGGCTATGGCAGTCCATATTGTATTATAGATGTATAATACATGGCGATAGACAACTGACAAACACTATAAGGCTATGGCAGTCCATATTGTATTATAAATGTATAATACATGGCGATAGACCACTGACAAACACTATAAGGCTATGACAGTCCATATTGTATTATAAATGTATAATACATGGTGATAGACCACTGACAAACACTATAAGGCTAATGTAGTCCATATTGTATCATAAATGTATAATACATGGTGATAGACCACTGACAAACACTATAAGGCTAAGGCAGTCCATATTGTATCATAAATGTACAATACATGGTGATAGACCACTGACAAACACTATATGGCTATGGCAGTCCATATTGTATTATAAATGTATAATACCTGGTGATAGACCACTGACAAACACTATAAGGCTATGGCAGTCCATATTGTATTATAAATGTATAATACGTGTTGATAGACCACTGACAAACAGTATAAGGCTATGGCAGTCCATCTTGTTCATAAATGTATAATACGTGGTGATAGACCACTGACAAACACTATAAGGCTATGGCAGTCCATATTGTTCATAAATGTATAATACGTGGTGATAGACCACTGACAAACACTATATGGCTATGGCAGTCCATATTGTATTATACATGTATAATACGTGGTGATAGAGCACTGACAAACACTATATGGCTATGGCAGTCCATATTGTATTATAAATGTATTATACATGGTGATAGACCACTGACAAACACTATAAGGCTATGGCAGTCCATATTGTATTATAAATGTATTATACATGGTGATAGACCACTGACAAACACTATAAGGCTATGGCAGTCCATATTGTATCATAAATGTATAATACATGGTGATAGACCATTGAGAAACACTATAAGGCTATGGCAGTCCATTTTGTATTATAAATGTATAATACATGGTGATAGACGACTGAGAAACACTATATGGCTATGGCAGTCCATATTGTATTATAAATGTATAATACATGGTGATAGACCACTGACAAACACTATATGGCTATGGCAGTCCATATTGTATTATAAATGTATAATACATGGTGATAGATGTATAATACATGGTGATAGACCACTGACAAACACTATAAGGCTATGGCAGTCCATATTGTATTATAAATGTAAATAACTTTGTGATAGACCACTGACAAACACTATAAATCTATGGCAGTCCATATTGTATTATAAATGTATAATACATGGTGATAGACCACTGACAAACACTATAAGGCTATGGCAGTCCATATTGTATTATAAATGTATAATACATGGTGATAGACCACTGACAAACACTATAAGGCTATGGCAGTCCATATTGTATTATAAATGTATAATACATGGTGATAGACCACTGACAAACACTATAAGGCTATGGCAGTCCATATTGTATTATAAATGTATTATAGATGGTGATAGACCACTGACAAAAACTATAAGGCTATGGCAATCCATATTGTATTATAAATGTATAATACATGGTGATAGACCACTGACAAACACTATAAGGCTATGGCAGTCCATATTGTATCATAAATGTATAATACATGGTGATAGACCATTGAGAAACACTATAAGGCTATGGCAGTCCATTTTGTATTATAAATGTATAAGACATGGTGATAGGCCACTGGGAAACACTATATGGCTATGGCAGTCCATATTGTATTATAAATGTATAATACATGGTGATAGACCACTGACACACACTATATGTCTATGGCAGTCCATATTGTATTATAAAGGTCTGATTTATGGTGATAGACCACTAGCACTGAATATATGACTATGTCAGTACATATTTTCTTTTAAAGATCCAATATATTTTGATAGACTGCTGACACAGAATATATGGCCGTGTAAACACATTTTATTTTAAAGGTCTGATAAAGGACGATACACCACTGACACACTGACACACTATATGAACCACAGAGATTACTCATGGCCAAAAGCATTCAATAGTGTGTCATTGGGTGGATCACTTTAATTCAGTTGCCTCACACTAAATAACCTACTTGTCTTGCTAACTGTATAATACCAAACCCTTAAACTATGTAACCTACTTATCTTGCTAGACTGTATAATACCAAAGCAAACCAATAGCTTTACATTAATAACCTACTTGTCTTGCTACACCATACAGGACCAAACCAAACCAAAACCCTTAAACCCTTAAACTAAGTAACCTACCTGTGTTGCTACACTGCACAACAACAAACCAAATCTAAACCATTAAACTAAGTATTAACCTACTTGTCTTGCGACACTATAATACCGAACCAAACCAAAACCATATTACACTAAATAACCAACTTGTCTTGCTAACTGTATAATACTAAACCAAACCAAAACCCTTAAACTAAGTAACCTAATTGTCTTGCTGCACTGTATAATACCAAACCAAACCAATAGCCTTACACTAAAATAACCTACTTGTCTTGCTACACTGTACAATAACAAACCAAACCAAAACCTTAAACTATGTACCCTACTTGTCTTGCTACACTGTATAATTCCAAACCAAACCAATTGCCTTACACTAATAACCTACTTGTCTTGCCACACCATACAGAATCAAACCATGCCAAACCCCTTAAGTTATGTAACCTACTTGTCTTGCTACACTGTATAATACCAAACCCATAAACTATGTAACCTACTTGTCTTGCTAGACTGTATAATACCAAAGCAAACCAGTAGCCTTACACTAAAAACCTACTTGTCTTGCTACACCATACAACAACAAACCAAACCAAAACCCTTAAACTAAGTATTAACCTACTTGTCTTGCTACACTATAATACCAAACCAAACCAAACCAAAACAATATTACACTAAATAACCTACTTGTCTTGCAACACCATACATAATCAAACCAAAACAAAACCCTTAAACTATGTAACCACCTTGTCTTGCTATGCTGAACAATACCAAACCAAACCAAAACCTTTACACTATATAACCTAATTGTCTTGTTACACTGTATACTACCAAACCAAACCAAACACCTTACACTAGATAACCTACTTGTCTTGCTACAATGTATGATACCAAACCAAACCAAAAGTCTTGCACTAAGTAACCTACTTGTCTTGTTACACTGTACAATAACAAAACAAACCAATAGCCTTACGCTAAAATAACCTACTTGTCTTGATACACTGTACAATAACAAACCAAACCAAAACCCTTAAACTATGTAACCTACTTTTGTTGCTACAATGTAAAATATCAAACCAAACCAACAGCCTAACACTAATAACTTACTTGTCTTGGTACACCATACAGAACCAAACCAAACCAAAATTCTTAAACTATGTAACCTACTTGTCTTGCTCGCTGTATAATACCAAACCAAACCAATGGCCTTACACTAAATAACCTACTTGTCTTGCGACACTGTATAATACCAAACTAAACCAAAAGACTTACACTAAATAACCTACTTGTCTTGCTAAACTGTATAATACCAAACCAAACCAAAACCCTTATACTAAATAACCTACTTGTCTTGCTACACTGTATAATACCAAACCAAACCAAAACCCTTACACTAAATAACCTTGTCTTGCTATGATGTATAATACCAAACCAAACCAAACACCTTACACTAGATAACCTACTTGTCTTGCTACATTGTATGATACCAAACCAAACCAAAAACCTTACACTAAGTAACCTACTTGTCTTGTTACACTGTGCAATAACAAACCAAACCAATAGAATTACACTAAAATAACCTACTTGTCTTGATACACTGTACAATAACAAACCAAACCAAAACCCTTAAACTATGTAACCTACTTGTCTTGCAACACTGTATAATACCAAACCAAACCAACAGCCTTACAGTAATAACCTACTTGTCTTGCTACACCATACAGAACCAAACCAATCCAAAGCCCTTAAACTATGTAACTTACTTGTCTTGCTATGCTGTATAATACCAAAACAAACCAAGAGTCTGACACTAAATAACCTACTTGTCTTGCTACACTGTATAATACCAAACCAAACCAAAAACCTTACACTAAATAACCTACTTATCTTGCTACACTGTATAATACCAAACCAAACCAAAGCCCTTAAACTAAATAACCTTTTCTTGCTACGCTGTATAATACCAAACCAAACCAAAACCCTTACACTAAATAACCTTGTCTTGCTACACTACATAATATCAAACCAAGCCAAAACCCTTAAAATAAGTAATTAAAATGCCTTGCTACACTGTACAATAACAAACCAAACCAAAACCCTTAAACTAAGTAACTTGTGTTGCAACACTGTATAATACCAAACCAAACCAAAACCTGTACACTAAATAACCTACTTGTCTTACTACACTATACAATGCCAAACCAAATCAAAAAAAGTATTACACTAGATAACCTACTTGTCTTGCTACACTGTAAAATGCCAAACCAAACCAAACGTCTTACACTAAATGACCTACTTGTCTTGCTACATTGTACAATATCAAACCAAACCAAAAGCTTTACACTAAATAACCTACTTGTCTTGCCGTACTGTATAACACCAAACCCAACCCTGTGGCAATTATTGAAATAGAGTGTTTTCATAAGTCACATGGTAATAGGGACTGATGTTATGTCCATAGTACTGACCCAGGAAAACTTGTTGAAATATAGGGTTTTCATAAGTCACATGGTGTGAGGGACCATTGAAATATAAGGTTTTCATAATAACATAGTGTGAGGGACCATTGAAATATAGGGTTTTCATACGTCACATAGTGTGAGGGACCATTGAAATACAGGGTTTTCATATGTCACATAGTGTGAGGGACCATTGAAATATAGGGTTTTCATAAGTCACATAATGTGAGGGACTATCGAAATATAGGGTTTTCATAAGTCACATGGTGTGAGGGACCATTGAAATATAGGATGTTGAGCATCCACATGTTGTGAGGGACCAATGTTACATTCATAGTACTGAGCCAGGGGCAATCATTGAAAGATAGAGCTTTCTTATGTCCATGTGATAAGATTTTCTAGCCTTCAATTGTCTTTTTGTCTCAACATATGACAAAATACAATAACCAAAGACAAAATTGTTGAAATGATATTTCTGTGTCACATATAAATACATATGATGTACAATATAGATTACAGTACATATCAATACATAAGCAAACACAACATGGGATGAAACAATATGCCTATCAATAATATCATGATACACAACTTATGGCATAGTTTGGTCATTGTGCTATTAATTGATGATGCATCAATTGGACTTGCTGTCCATCAATAAATTAGCACATTGTACATCTATACACATAAAATAATAATGAGGCTAATTTATTGATGGATACCATGTCCAATTTATTGATGCATCATCAGTTAATAGCATCTCACCCCTAAAACACAATGACCAAACAATGCCATAGTATAATTATGGTCACCATGTCCAATTTATTTATACATCATCAGGTAACAGAATCTCACCAATAAAACTAAATGACCAAACAATGCCATATTATAAGTATGTTGGCACCCCATGACTCCATTCCAGCAGATGCTGGTAAAGATTAAAGATGTCACCCAGTTTTTCATTTCTAAACGTCATGGTTTGTGATTTTTGTATACCCCATCTTCCCAATTTTGGATTTCATGTTGTCTTTTTTTAGTAGTTATGGACACCATGTCCAATGAATCAAGTTTGCAAACAGTCAGTTGGTCTTATATATCTCTTATGCCTGGCAAATATGATCATTTTGAAGTGCTTTTCTCCTAAATGTATTTAAGAATGCTCTATTATTATTATTATTATTATTATTATTATTATTTATATTATTATTTTTATTATTATTATTATTATTATTATCATTTTTTATAATATGTTTGTAATGTTTGTATTTTTGTCTTATTTTTAATTTTCTTTTTTCTCTTGTGTTTACAATAGTTTGTTCATCCTGTGGGAGTAAGGGAAGAATACTATATTATACTAACAGAGTTACCCTCATCAAATTTTTAAAACAAATTCCAATACATACATGCACACTAATACAGAATTAGTAGAAAAATGTGTTATGCCTGGCAAATATGGTCATTTGAAATCTATGATATGTACATGTATGTACATACTAATATTGAAATCTCTGATATGCACATGTATATACATACTAATATTGCAATATCTGATATGTACATTTTATATACATAATACTATTGAAACCTCTGTTATGTACATGTATATAAATACTAATATTGAAAAGTGTCCTAAATTTTGGCCAAGTTAAAAATCATTACACTCATCAGCCATTTGTTATGATGCTTGCTTCTGTATGTAGTCTTTTGAGACCATGTGAGTTTTGATGGCTTCTATATGTAGCCTTTTGAGACCCTATGAGTTTTGATGGCTTCAATATGTAGTCTTTTGAGACCATGTGGGTTTTGATGGCTTCTATATGTAGCCTTTTGAGACTCTGTGAGTTTTGATGGCTTCTATATGTAGTCTTTTGAGACCATGTGAGTTTTTGATGGCTTCTATATGTAGTCTTTTGAGACCCTGTGAGTTTTAATGGCTACTATTTGTAGTCTTTTGAGACCATGTGAGTTTTGATAGCTTCTATTTGTAGTCCTTTGAGACCATGTGAGTTTTGATGGCTTCTATTTGTAGCCTTTTGAGACCATGTGATTTTTGATAGCTCAATTGGCTAAAATTGGACATACTGTCTCAAAGATGTGGCCAAGTTAGAAACTGTTACACTTATCACACTGTTGTTTTGATACTTGCTTGCATGAAGTTAATCTCTACTGAGACTTGGTAGTCGTGATAACACAGTTGGCTAACAGTGGGCATACCGTGTACTGGCCAGCATACCATACTGGTCCTGATTATTGTTGGTCGATGACTGGCCAGCATACCATACTGGTCTTGATTATTGTTGGTCGATGACTGGCCAGCATACCATACTGGTTTTATTTGTTGTTGGTCCATCACTGGCCAGCATATTCTACCATTCATATCACAGAACCATGATCTCAAACCATAGATTGTCACATTTTTTATCCATAGATTGGCTTTTAAACTAGTTGAGTTGTATCAATATACATTTCTTGTCTTCAATGGGACTGAAAGCATAAATCGAAATTCATTTTTGCCATAATATGTATTCCCTTCTTACTAAAACTACGCAGTAAGTTTTGAGCATAAATCAAATTTGGATTCTTATGTTAATGTTGCAGTAATAATTAATATTGATCAATATGTTGTTACTTAATAAAAAAGAAAGAATTGTTTATATTATAGTTCACTGTAAAGAATTTTTTAAAGAAACATCTAACAGCATTTTTAGTTTCCTTCACAAGATCACTGTCTGCTGGCCACTGAAGACATTCATTGTGATTAGACATACTTAACAGGTTCTCAACAGATCTCTGGTGAACATTTCCCCCTAAATCACTTTTGCATTTGATGAAGAATGGATAATGTCCTCTCTCTGTCAGCTTTAAAATGTTGTACTGACAGGACAAATATGCTCAGCCTGCAAAGAGCTTCAGCTGCAGTTTCCTGTTGCCGGGTTTGTATGGTTGCTGACTCGTTTATATGGTTGCTGACTCCAATAGTTCTCCAAAGTTACAATGCAAACTCAGGACCTTTGCAACACACAATGCAAACTCAAGACATTTGCAACACACAATGCAAACTTAGGACTTTTGAATGTGTTGTATTTCTTAGATGATGGTTTTTAAGCAATGGGAGAAAACACATGAATCAGCATTTTGCCATGAATTGAACACAGTATGCACCAGCCTCTCTTGCATATTCCTCATACAGTATCTTCAATAATGCCATTATATTAATTAAACATAACAATACCATAACAATTAAACATAATACTACCATAACAATTAAACATAATACTGCCATAACAATTAAACATAACAATACCATAACAATTAAACATAATACTATCATAACAATTAAACATAACAATATCATAACAATTAAACATAACAATAATATAACAATTAAACATAACAATTAAACATAACAATACCATGACAATTAAACATAACAAGATCATGAAAACTAAACATAACAATATCATAACAATTAAACAAAACAATAACATAACAATTAAACATAACAATACCAAAACAATTGAACACAATGCTACCATAGCTATTAAAAATAATGATACCATAACAATTGAACACAATGATACCATAACAATTAAGCATAATGATATTATAACAATTAAACATAAGAATGCAATAGCTATTAGACATAATGCCATAACAATTAAACATGACAAAAATATTTACTCTAAGATGTCTGCCAAAATATTTTATTGGCTGTTCTCTGGATCATATCTTCTTTCCCATAATGGTCTGATGACTTGCATCTAAACTTCAGAAGACATCATGGCCATCCTTTATTACTTGTAACACCTTAACAAGACACCCATAATTTGTCCTTCAACTCCCATATTGTATCAGTAAGGTATTAGTTAACATCTTGTTGTGTACACATGTTGGCTGTTCTTGAACAATTGATCTGTCATGCATCATCGCACCCGTCATTAGTAACCTTTTATCAAATATATCTTATACCAAAATTATTTTCATACGTATTGGCCATTATGTTATTTGCTAAACCTATCCAATTAAAGCAAGAAAGAAAACAATAAGCAATACAAAGGAGTCATCCTGAATATTTCCTGTAACATTTTAGGAAACAGTGGCAGATCAGTTGGAAGATGTTAGGTTTGTAATAAAAGGATTTTCGATTTGATGCCTACCCAGGCCAACCCACGTCGGGTGCTTCATAATACCCTTGGAATAGCCTTGGAAACGGCACATATCTCCCATTTCAACTGAATGATGTAGCCAATAATGGGCTACAATGACCTTAAAACCAAAAAAGAATGAAGAAGAGGTCAGTGCATAATCAAAACATTTAATTTTCAGTATATTTATTTTTCAATAATAAAAATTAAACTTAGAAGCAGTTTTTAAATACATACCTTTGATACCCACCCTATTTTCTCTACAAGATATAGTCAGGCCACCCAATAATATCTA
Source organism: Sinohyriopsis cumingii (assembly GCA_028554795.2). Classification (NCBI taxonomy): domain Eukaryota; kingdom Metazoa; phylum Mollusca; class Bivalvia; order Unionida; family Unionidae; genus Sinohyriopsis; species Sinohyriopsis cumingii. Next base: position 32,992,104 of record CM068833.1, read on the forward strand.
CATGATATAGACAGGCCACTCCATATTATCTACATGATATAGTCAGGCCACCCAATATCATATACATGATATAGCCAGGCCACCCAATATTACTTACATCATATAGTCGGGCCATCCCATATACTCTACATGATATAGTCAGGCCACCCAATATATTATCTACATGATATAGACAGGCCACCCCATGTTACCTACATGTTATAGCCAGGCCACCCCATGTTATCTACATAATATAGTTAGGCCACCCAATATTATCTACATGATATAGCCAGGCCACCCCATATTATCTACATGATATAGCCAGGCCACCCCATGTTACCTACATGATGTAGTCAGGCCACCCAATATTATCTACATGATATAGCCAGGCCACCCAATATCATCTACATGATATAGCCAGGCCACCCAATATCATCTACATGATATAGCCAGGCCACCCAGTTCCCCTTGTATGATATAACCAGGGCACCCCATTTTCCCTGTATGTTATAGTCAGGCCACCCCCATTTTCTCTGTATGACATATCCAGGCCACCCCATGTTATCTATATGATATAGCCAGGTCACCACATTTCCTCTGTATGATATATCCAGGTCACCCCATGTTATCTTCATGATATAGCCAGACCACCCTATATTGTCTACATGATATAGCCAGGCCACCCCATTTCATCTGTATGATATACCAAGGTCACCCCATGTTATCTACATAAGATAACCAGACCACCCTATATTTTCTAAATGATATAGCCAGGCCACCTAATTTGCTCTGTATGATATACCCAGACCAACCCATATTATTTACATGATATAGCCAGGCCACCCCATTTCCATTGTATGATATAGCTGGACCAGCCTATTTCCTCTGTATTTTATAGCCAGGCCATCCCCATTTCCTCTGTATAACATAGTCAGGTCACCCCATGTTATCTATATGATATAGCCAGTCCACCCCATTTCCTCTGTATGATTTACCCAGGCCACTATATGATATAGCCAGGCCGTGCCATATCCTTTGTATGATATAGCCAGGTCACCCCATGATATCTACATGATATAGCCAGACCAACCCATATTATCTACAAGATATAGCCAGGCCACACCATTTCCTTTGCTATAGTCAGACCAAGCCATTTCCTCTGTATGATATAACCAATATATAAATTAAAAGTATTGTTGCATTAAAGAAAATGAAAACGGAACTGTATATGATTTTATGAATATCTCTATTGTATGATTCATGTTTGCCCATGATTGTAGATTGTATGTGTCATTTTCTAAACAACATTGAAAATGAAAACGGAACTGTATATGATTTTATGAATATCTCTATTGTATGATTCATGTTTGCCCATGATTGTAGATTGTATGTGTCATTTTCTAAACTACATACATAGCTAACTTTTTCCCATGAGTTGTAAACTAATTTAAGATAATATGAACATGTTGACATGACCTTATGCAAGGTTCTATAATTGTTCCTGCTTTTTAGTCTTGTTTGTAAATTATAAATAAGTTGTTTACTGATGCTATGTTCAAGGTCTACATTTCTTTAACAATCGAGAAGCAAATGTGTGTTTACCTATGACCGGAACTTGACCTACATCATGTTTCTCTTATTGTGTTTTAAGTCTATATGTTAAGGTTTTTAACATCAGAGTTACTAATTCCATATCTTAATATAAAAATGTGTAGAATCAATTATAGTTGTGTTCAGTTCTAATTTGGGAGTGATTATTCATTTAAATTATTAATTGTATTTACTAAGCGCTTATTGGTTTTCAGACTAGTCAATATTTTGGAATTATTGTGAATTCACTCAGGGACAGTCTGAATTACACCACAGTGATAGACTAAAAATTAGTACATTAGCACATTCAATGCTACTGGAATATCAGCACACTTAAGATTGGAATTCATTCATAATGCTACTGAAATTCATTTGGAATACTCTATACTTGTGGAATTGTGATAAAACTTTTAGGACTGATTGGGATTTAATTCACATAACTATGTTCCTTTTTAAATTTTCACATTGCATTCTAGAGAAATAAATTATGTGTTAAATTTTAAACAAAAAACCACGCTGCTTTTCACTTTTTCGTTTGCTTAGTTTAAAAGGAAAGAGTTATAAACAACAATTAAAATGATTACATTTTCTTAATCATTTATTTATTTGCAATATAAACTGAATTTACACAATATATATTTTAATCTGTGTTTCTAAAGAAAAATGTCAACAATAATCATAATAAATTTTCCAAAGAAAAAATAATTGTGTTATACTAGTCTAACACATGCCAATGGCCTATTAGACTTTTGTAATCATTTTAATTTTTGGTCTACCACGTGCCACATGTCTAGCTTGTTGGTCTAGATTGTATCACAGACCTATCTTGTTGGTCTAGATCATATCACGGACCTATCTTATTGGTCTAGATCATATCACGGACCTATCTTGTTGGTCTAGATCATATCACGGACCTATCTTGTTGGTCTAGATCATATCACAGACCTATCTTGTTGGTCTAGATCATATCACGGACCTATCTTGTTGGTCTAGATCATATCACAGACCTATCTTGTTGGTCTAGATCATATCACGGACCTATCTTGTTGGTCTAGATCATATCACGGACCTATCTTGTTGGTCTAGATCATATCACGGACCTATCTTGTTGGTCTAGATCATATCACAGACCTATCTTGTTGGTCTAGATCATATCATGGACCTATCTTGTTGGTCTAGATCATATCATGGACCTATCTTGTTGGTCTAGATTATATCACAGACCTATCTTGTTGGTCTAGATCATATCACAGACCTATCTTGTTGGTCTAGATTATATCACAGACCTATCTTGTTGGTCTAGATCATATCACAGACCTATCTTGTTGGTCTAGATCATATCACGGACCTATCTTGTTGGTCTAGATCATATCACAGAACTATCTTGTTGGTCTAGATCATATCACGGACCTATCTTGTTGGTCTAGATCATATCACGGACCTATCTTGTTGGTCTAGATCATATCACGGACCTATCTTGTTGGTCTAGATCATATCACAGACCTATCTTGTTGGTCTAGATCATATCATGGACCTATCTTGTTGGTCTAGATCATATCACGGACCTATCTTGTTGGTCTAGATCATATCACAGACCTATCTTGTTGGTCTAGATCATATCACAGACCTATCTTGTTGGTCTAGATTATATCACAGACCTATCTTGTTGGTCTAGATCATATCACAGACCTATCTTGTTGGTCTAGATTATATCACAGACCTATCTTGTTGGTCTAGATCATATCACAGACCTATCTTGTTGGTCTAGATCATATCACGGACCTATCTTGTTGGTCTAGATCATATCACGGACCTATCTTGTTGGTCTAGATCATATCACAGACCTATCTTGTTGGTCTAGATTACATCACAGACCTCTCTTGTTGGTCTAGATCATATCACGGACCTATCTTGTTGGTCTAGATCACATCACAGACCTATCTTGTTGGTCTAGATCATATCACAGACCTATCTTGTTGGTCTAGATCATATCACGGACCTATCTTGTTGGTCTAGATCATATCACAGACCTATCTTGTTGGTCTAGATGATATCACGGACCTATCTTGTTGGTCTAGATTATATCACAGACCTATCTTGTTGGTCTAGATTATATCACGGACCTATCTTGTTGGTCTAGATTATATCACAGACCTATCTTGTTGGTCTAGATTATATCACGGACCTATCTTGTTGGTCTAGATCATATCACGGACCTATCTTGTTGGTCTAGATTATATCACAGACCTATCTTGTTGGTCTAGATTATATCACAGACCTATCTTGTTGGTCTAGATTATATCACAGACCTATCTTGTTGGCCTGACACATGCTACAGATTTATCCTACCGGTCTAACATTCCTCTTATCAATCACTTTGTTTTAACACCTGCCATTGATATATCGTGTTGGTCTAACACATATTACAGATATATTATGTTGGTCTAACACATGTCACTGATATATTATGTTGGTCTAACACATATCACAGATATATTATGTTGGTCTAACACATGTCACTGATATATTATGTTGGTCTAACACATGCCACTGATATATTATGTTGTTCTAATACATGTCACTGATAAATTATGTTGGTCTAACACATATCACTGATCTATTATGTTGTTCTAATACATGTCACTGATAAATTATGTTGGTCTAACACATGTCACTGATATATTATGTTGGTCTAATACATGCCACTGATATATTATGTTGGTCTAACACATGTCTCTGATATATTATGTTGGTCTAACACATGTCACTGATATATCATGTTGGTCTAACACATGTCACTGATATATTATGTTTGTCTAATACATGCCACTGATAAATTATGTTGGTCTAACACATGTCACTGATACATTATGTTGGTCTAACACATGTCACTGATATATTATGTTGGTCTAACACATGCCACTGATATATTATGTTGGTCTAACACATGTCACTGATATAATATGTTGGTCTAACACATGTCACTGCAGTTTGGCATATGTTTATTTCATTTTTATTTTTCATTTTTTAAAATTCACTCATTAATAACACAGAAATAAAAACTTATGGGAAAACTACCCGGTTTTGTATGACAACCGATTGTCAGCAAGTTAAGATATAGTGAGCAAAAAGAGTTTCAGATCTAGTGAATCTAATGATGTAGGCTCAGACATAGTGAGAAAAAATGAATTTCAGGTCTGGAGAATCTATTGAAAATTCAAAAATAAAATACTATCATCTTTAAAATATTAACAAAAGCTAATGAGTTAATTTAAAATTATTCATCATAAATTTTCCTGGGTTTTAAACCATTTTAATTATTGATCTAATGACCGACTCGTCCTTAGATTATAAACCATTTTAAACTATTCGTCTAAATGATATGGTTGTCCTTGATTATAAAACATTTTAAACTGTTGGTCTAATGATAGATTTGTACTTGATTATAAGCCATTTTTGTAAGTATTGATGTAAATAACAGACTTGTCATAGATCATGAACCATTTAAAATAACATAAAATTGTACACATGCCAATAACTAGTTCAAGTTGCTCTTGTCTGTTCATAATTTGTGACAGTTAAGCAAAATATATATTTTAGAAAATTACTTTTTTATGACTCGAGTTAAAGGGACGAATGAATGGAGTGCACTTTGCGAAAACTTCATACAACACAAGACAGCTACTTTGTTTTATCTATGTAGCATGTGGGTCAGAGAAAAATCTCACTGACTGCCTTACAGTTCACTAAAAGCGGACATTACTTTACAGTGAAAAATGGTTAACACTAGTACATTGGTAATACATTCCAATTATAAATCCAACGCAGAATTTAATATTGGGTACTTCTGTGTGAGAGAGAGAGAGTGGGAGAGAGAGAGGGTTTGCTTATTTTAACCATATTATATATATATATATATATATATATATATATATATATATATATATATATATATATATATATATGCACTGATACAATTATGCACACATACACATGCATACACATATACATATACATTTACACATATATGCCAATGCACAAATGCAAGTTACTACCATATTCAAGAATGACTTATTACAGGTTTTATACAGTACCCATTTTATTTACTCATTTGACAATATTTGTATTCATTTATCACGTTAAATGATTCATTTCTATTATCATCAGTCTCATCCTAATAAATGCTAAAATTAAGAGACTTGAACAATTTACTGTATTAACACCTTGTAATTTTAGATGTATTTCTATCTCTCTCTCTCTCTCTCTCTCTCTCTCTCTCTCTCTATATATATATATATATATATATATATATATATATATATATATATATATATATATATATATATATATTTGCTTTCTAAGATATCCAACAACAAAAATAAATGAGGTCATAACAAAATCATTGTAAATATGTTTAATTCACACATGCCTTCATCACTGTACACATGCTTAATTTCATGCATGCCCCCGTCACTGTATACATGCCTAATCTCATATATGACTCCGTCACTGTACACGTACTTAATTTCATACATGCCTTCATCACTGTACACATGCTTAATTTCATACATGCCGCCGTCACTGTATACATGCCTAATCTCATATATGACTCCCTCACTGTACACGTACTTAATTTCATACATCAGCAGCAGCAGCCTCAGGCACTATACACATATTTAATTTTATACATGCATCCATCACCGTACCCATGTTTAATTTCATACATGGACATATCCGAATTTAATTAAAATTGCAGATATGATTTGATAATATAGTATGCATCATTCATAGAGATGTCTGTATAGTTGTCATTTGTTCTCAAACATGTTCCATGTACAACTGATACCTGCATAATATTTGTCTGAAATGTAATAGAATATCATGCCCTTTGTAAATGTTCCATGTTTGGTATTTCATTATTAAATCTACGTGTATAGATATATGATTTCAGTTGAAAGAAAAGGAGATTGAACACTGTATCTATGTTGTTTTGGTTTATTATACAACAAATAAATTCTCGTTTTGAAACGAACATTGTGCAGGTGATAATGCTTTATTCTTTTCACCTACGAAAACGAATAAATAATGACTAAGTTTTGGAACTGTTCCAAACAAGATGAGATAAAGTCTCTAAAGAGTCATTACATAAAGAGCACATATTTGTAGGGTCCACTATTATAATTGTTTTCAAAATTGTGTTGTTGGTAAAATTCCATGCACTATTTTAGTTTGAAACCATCTCAGTCTAAGATTTTTAATATTTAAAAGGCAAGAATAAGTATTAATTCCAGTCACACTCCTCTATAAACCCATATTCTTAATTCCAGTCACACTCCTCTGTAAACCCATATTCTTAATTCCAGTCTCCTCTATAAACCCATATTGTTAATTCCAGTCACACTCCTCTATAAACCCATACTGTTAATTCCAGTCACATTCCTCTATAAACCCATATTCTTATTTCCAGTCACACTCCTCTATAAACCCATATTCTTAATTCCAATCACACTCCTCTATAAACCCATGTTCTTAATTCCAGTCACACTCATCTATAAACCCATATTCTTAATTCCAGTCAGTCTCCTCAATAAACCCATATTCTTAATTCCAGCCACACTCCTCTATAAACCAATATTCTTAATTCCAGCCACACTCCTCTATAAACCCATATTCTTAATTCCATTGCAATACTGATGTTGCCCTAGAAGTATTCACTTTTAGTTTTTGATGTATAATTTTACATCCCCCTTTTTTCTTAATGAGCAAAATTACAGCTTTATGTATAAAAATGGGACATTTAGTGGCAGTAATAGTGACTATTAAATGAATAATAAACGTTAGCGTTATAATAGCATGCATTAGTGGTACTAGTAGTACAATATATAAGAAGTGTTAATATTATCAGTAGTATATATATTAGTGGTAATAGTATAGTAGTACATGTAGAAGTACTAGTAGTATCAGTAGTCTATCTAGTAGTGGTAATAGTACAGTAGTACATGTAGAAGTACTAGTAGTGGTACTTGTAGTAGTAGTATATGTATAAGTACTATTAGTATCAGTAGTATATCTAGTAGTGGTAATATTAGCAATAACACATGTAGAAGTACTAGTAGTAGTGGTGTACTTAGAAAAACAGACTTTGAGCTTTCAAGAGGAGAGGTTTCTACACATGAGGTTTGCTGAAGCGTTAAAATAGTTCAGGTTTTCACATCAATCAATGTGTCTACCGTATTACGCACTAGACTAAACCTTTTATCGAGATGAGCATCTCCCATGTTAATCGTTTGAGTTTACACTAAAATGCCTCCATATTTCTGTATTAAAAAAAACCTGGTTGAGTTAGGCCAACTTTCGATATTCTAACTCTTTGCAATTACAAATATTTTGCGTCGATTCTATTTATATCAATAGTACTCCTACTTTGAAAAGTCAGACAAGTATTTTACATTGACCAGAGTACACATTTTATTCGAGAAGTTTACCTTCGAAGAAACTTGTACAAACGTTATAAGTATCAAGTATCTATATATGATTTTAATACTAAGACATGTTTATTACCTTGTCCCCTTTGTTTTCGTTTAGGGCACGTGCAATCATATTATCTTTCCATATAGTCACATTCTTTGTGGTCATTGTATACATTAAAAGTGAAATTTGTTACTAGGTACAGCCAAACATGATGTGTTAGTATGTGTACCGTGGAAATTTCTCACATGCGTTACATATTAAAATGGCTTCCTGTGTCTGAAATGGCAACCATGAGGATGAAGCATAATTACTTAATTATTAGACAGATTGTTATCAGAAGACTATGTTTCGAAAGTCATCATACATTACCGTTGTGCATCTCTGTTTAAATTAATTAAATTTAATTGCCAAATATTTCCTTAGTACATGTTGATATGCCGTTAAACACGAATGAATTCACTCAGTCTAAGTAATCATAAATGCTGTCGGACATTGATTATGCAAGGAGTAAGATACTACTACACTATTTTAGCAAGATGTATGTGTTGATTATCCTGAGACTCGAACCCAGGCGGACAGATGTGAAGTGTCAGTAATCCAAACCCAGGGCCCCAAATTATTTAAATAAGATGCATGTGTTGGTTATCATGAGACTCGAACCCACGCGGACAGATGTGAAGTGTCAGTAATCCAAACCCAGGGCCCCAATTATATAAATACGATCTACGTGTTGATTATCATGAGACCCGAATGCTCCAACAGATTTGAAGTGTCAGTGATCCAAACCTAAGGCCCCACATAATTAAATAAGATGTGTGTGTGTGTGTTTGTTTGTTTGTTAATTATCATGAGACTTGAACCCACATAAACATACGTGAAATGTCAGTGATCCAAGCCATCGTCCCAATTATTTAAATAAGATGAGTTGATTATCCTACTTCAACTACAAGTATTGGACTTGACAGAAACCCTATGGTTTTAAAAGAGATCTAACTCAGGATATTCAAAACTACATCCTACTTAAATTAGTGGCACTCTGGTTCTGGATCAATGGCACTTCACATCTGTCCACGTGGGTTCGAGTCTCACGATATTCAACACATTAAGACGTTTTGTCAGCATAAATACTATCTGCAAGTGTTTACATTTTAAAATGCAAATATTGTTTTAAGGAGGAAAGGGGATTAATTAAATAGCAAACTGTTTCCATATAAATTCGGTATGAAATTTCGCAATGTAGAGAAAATAGAGACATTTGTTACGTGTTTAGGCTCTTGCAGAACGTGACAAGAAAAAAGTGAAGACAACAAGCTTTGTAAAATTTTAAAAAAAAAATTATTTCCCAAGAAAAACAAGACATAAATGAGGCAAAGAACTTAAGGTTTTACGAATCAAATCCAAAATTAATCCAAGAATTCTCCAAGAATTAAAAAATAGAAGTCATAATAATAATAAAAAGTCCTAATAAAACTGAGTTTGAATCCCGATGAAATCCAAAATGGAAGGCGATGACGTATACTGTGGTCGTACGGATGTATCAACAGTTCTATGTTGAATCACAGACAATGCTATTCCAGTGTTTTAATTCTGTGTAAATTTCGATAACTGTCCTTGTCCATGAATTCATTTAGAGCACAAGTTTTTCTAGGGAAAAATAATATCTTAAAATCCAAATAATTTGAAGAAAATTAAAATAATTAACCCCCCAAAAGCTAGTCACAACATAAAACACCTGAACGTCTCCAGTGTTAAGGCAAGTAATTACTATTCTTTCTCAAAACAACAATAATAAATCCAGCTACGACGCAAAACAGATGCCCCGAGGTTGGTCAATCCTCTAGAAAAAACTAATTGATACATTTTATTTGTCACGTGCTCCAATTATGGCCTCGTTTACACTTTATGAATCGTACTCTGAAAAAGAATTAAAAATACTAAAAAAAAATGTTGTTTGCTTCAAGTCTTACTGGTTTTGAATCAAGGTCATGAACTAAGTCATCATTAGAAACAAAGTTTATATTATTAGTTTACAAAAGCAGTCAGGTCAAACAGAACTGAACTGAATTTCTGGACAATGTCAAATCCAGTCAATAAAGTTACATTCCAATAGCATGTAATAGAATGAAAACAAATAAAAATAAACTAACAAACAAATAATTAAATTAAATCAAATATAAATTAAATCAAATACACATAACACATAAATCTTGTTTGTATGCCTGTAATGGGCCATGCAAATAAACGTATCGTGTTTGGAAGGAACGAAGAAATTTAATTTAATAAAGTTCGTCCGACCTACATTTTAACTACATTAATAGTTTTCAAAATACGTCCACAATATGTTACTGTCTACAGAAGCGTAAATTTACATTTAAGGATCTGGTGGAATGTAAGGATGTATGAAGTATATCAATCAGTGTTCATTTACCTCACACTATTTTAATTTTCCAATGAAACACTAATATTACGAATTGGTTAGTATGTCATATTTTGCCTCGTATCTAAACGTTTGTAGATACATTGTGATAAGTCCTACCTGTTAGTGTTCCCTGCATGCGTTCATACGTCACTGTTTCTTGTAACCTGATATCCATCTACTGTAACTGAAGGACAGCGAACATGTTTAGTATCATGTTTAATGGGGAAACGTAGATAATCACGAAACATCTCAGAATCCATAAGCAGCCACTGGGGTGGGAGTCTGGGGTCTAAAACTTTTATTTTCGTACGTAATAGTGTTCGTGTTTAAATTTAAAAGAAATTGCAGATATTGCGATGGCTTCTATCTACAACCAATGTGTTCATACATGATACACGTACATTTCATGTACTGTCGGAAATACTAATTGGTACTTATTAAGAAGGAATTAAAATGAATTGATGAAGGAAAAAGAGGGAGTGATCAGAAGCAAGCAACAGACCAGTGATACTCGGTATAAGCGCATACAACTTTTTTTCCCGTGCAATAACATTTAGGAGACACATGTTATACAACACAACCATGTGTATTAGGAGGCACTGATACGGATAACTGATTAATGTTTTGTTCATTAACTAGTTTTTCTGTACTTTTAGTCACAGTAAGTAAGACCTATGAAATTGACCGTCTGAAATCTTCTTGTTTCTTTCCGGCCCGTCTTTTCCATTCACAAAATCTGGTCTAGGTCTGTGATGTTGAACAAATGTGATCGGACAGAAACCATTATTATTATTTCGGTGACAGTGCACTTATATTGGACCTTTTGACCATGAACTTGAAAGTGTTTTACTTATCTGAAGTGAAATGTCATCCACAAAGTTTCGTAACAATAAATACGGAGAACTAAAGTGAATGTGCGGAAATTAGTTCCCTTCTTACAGTCATACAGACCATTATTCTTGACCTATTGACCTCAAAATGAAGAAGTTGTCCTTCAATACAAGTGTAAGCTACCTACAAACTTCAGGTGCTTAGATGGTGGAAAAGTACTTGGTCAGAAAGAAAGAAAAAAACGTTTTGTGAGTGGGTATATAAATATTAGCTATGACAAGAGCACATCTCATGGTGTGGTGACAATATTCTACAACAATAGAGATTTGAAAGAATCAGTCAGATCTTTGGCTCGCTGGGGAAATGTACTTGGTTTTAATATAGAAGTTAAGAATCTGCAAACGACACTTAGTAACAACATGTAATAGTATGAATATGAAAGGCCCAAGTGGAAATGTTTCAATATGTTTTGATGTTGAGTGCACCTTTCATATCACTGTCATCTGTGTAGACCGGACCTATTAGTGTCATTTGTGTAGACCGGAACTATTATTATCAACTGTGTAGACCGGAACTATCAGTTGCATCTGTGTAGACTGGACCTATCACTGTAATCTATGTAGACCGGAACTATGATTACAATCTGTGTAGACTTTAGCTATCACTCACATCCCATTAGACCGGAACTATCGACTAAAATATCATGGTCATCTGTGTAGACCGAAACTAAGCTATCACTCTCATTCCTGTAGACCTGGAATATCACTGTCATCTGTGTAGACCGAAACTTAGTTCAAGATTGTGAAAATCCAACAGTAACAGACAGACTACTGGGCTGAACAAGACTTGGATTTCTAGAGAGTTATAATGCAGAGTTTGAGGAGCAGACTTTGATTTACAAAAAAAAATCTAGATTTGTTCCGATTAATGGAGAAAGTGTATTTGCTACTCACAGATATCCAAACAATAGTATAAACCATTTCTCTATAATGCCTTACATTCCACAAAGTTTGAAAATGAACCAGGTTTCTGGAAACTGAATAATTCATTGTTAAGGACAAAGGTAATTGCATAATAAAATATTTTTAAAAAAACACATGAAAGGAAATAAATTTACTGTATACTACTAATGGTTTATCACGCTAGAAATTTGTTATGTGTGTGTGTGTGTGTTTGAATTTGCAACGTAGCTTTAACAAGTTTTCAGTCATATCGCTATGATGTCTGCAATGTGGCAGTTTAGAGTGATGTCTAGCACTGGGGTATCATGCCGCAGACATGTATCGTGATGTCCCACCCAGTCACATTATCCTGACACCAGGCAGACCAATCCTAACACTAACCTGTTAATGCTGAGCGTATAGCGAGGCAGCTGTTAGTATCATTTTTGTAAGTATGTGGTATGACTCGGCCGGGGTTTAAACCCACGACCTCCCGCTTCCGAGGCGAACACTTTAACCACTATGCCACCAGAACGGTACAATTTATTCTAATTTCAATACTACACCTAACTTGTTAGAAGTGCATTCTAAATCCTATGCAACTTCTAACTCGTTAGAAGTGTATCCTAACTTAGTTGCAGTATCCAACGCGTTAAAAGTGTATTTTATCTTTGTTTTGATTTTTGCGTGTCCTGAAGACACTTACATTTAATTGCCAAATATCTTCGCGGTAAGAAATAATGTATCACATAATAATATGTTGCTAAACACAAATATACAATTAAATCCTTTAATAAGATGCATATGTTTTTTATCCAACTTTCTATTCAAGTATTGCACTTGGCAAAGATGCCTTAAATAATACTGAGTGCCTTAGGAAGTTTGTTCTGTACAATAATACATTTTTATATGCTTAGTATTTTAATGCAATATTATTTCAAAAGAAAAGAGAAAGAAGTAAAGAAGAAAGTGTCTCTATATCAACATGTTATGGGAACAACGAAACAGAAGGGAAACAAATTATGTATTCCTCTTTCCCATTTTCTCAGAAATTGAAAAGAAAGACACATCGCGAGTACTTGTGACATCCTTTCCAGTTATGATTATACAGCTTAGAAGGAATAACGTAATCTATTTTAGTCAAGGTGACGGTATTTTGTACTACAGTTTTCCAAATAAGTTTGAGACATGCTATGGTCCTTATAAGTGCAAATATGCATTTAGGTATTTGGCGGAATGCATGGTATAAGTATATAGTCAGTGTATCAATGCCTATCAGAAGTGTATCAATGTATATATGATGTGTACTGATATGTATTAGAAGAGTATCAATGCATATATGATGTGTATCGATATATATCGGAAGAGTATCAATGTATATATGATGTGTATCAATGTATATCGGAAGTGTAAAAATTGTATAGGATATGTATCATGGTATATAGGAAGTGTATCATTATATATCGAAAGTGTATCAATGTATATCGGAAGTGTATCAGTGTATATATGAAGCGTATCAATGTATATCGGAAGTGTTACAAAGTATATAGGAAGTGAATCAAAGCTCATTTGTCCCACAATGCTTATACTTTCTAATCAGAAACTAAGAGTTCGAATGGTTATTTTTATCCCATCCTGTGACCAAAACCTTCGCAGACATATTTTTTTCTGGGCATACACGTTGGTTGTCTATGGATTCCTATGTACTTCACTGCTTAACTTGTAGCCTGGTATCCATCTAGTATGACTGACGGAGAGTGATCATGTTTTATCACGCTTTATAACGATACGTAGGTGATCACGAAGGATTCCGAACTTTGACGTAGACCCCGGTGAGGGATTGTTGGGGTAGAAAGTTCATTCGTTACTAAGTGTAATGGAGCAAACATTACAATAAACTGCAGACATTGAGATATCTAGTCAAACTCTTTATAGATAATACAAGTAACTTCATACACTGTAATATGTATTGCTGGGTATTTATAAAGTAGAATTGAAAATAAAACAGCATACAGGAAAAGAAAGGTGTATAAAAATCATGCAACAGAACAATGGCAGTCTTCATACGCACATACATCAGAGTTTTTGTTTCTGTGAAAGAAAGTTTAACTGAGAGAAGTCATACAACAAAAGCGAGTAGAACAAGAGTACCAAGAAGAGAAAATTATACACCAACCCTGTATTTAAACGTATTTTATGCAGAAAAATTAAATGTGTTCTGAAAATACCATTTTCTATGTCACGGTGAATATGATCTTTAACCTAGACACCCCTTAAAATAATGGGCCTCTTCTTCTTCCAAGCATTAGCATCCTTAAAGTTCAGTCCAAATCTGTGATGCAAAGCTAATGTGATTTTGGTTCCGTTCTACCGTTTTACCTTTAAATCCCTCTATTTTGGTGTAAGATTGGTATGCGCAATGTGGGTTATAAAATATTCAGATTGGTTTTACTTCAGACGTGCACATCTCAAAAGACTGCTAGCTCCACTTGGTCATTTGTATCTCCGAGACTTGAAATGTAAAATGGAGAAAGAAAACTAGCTGATAGGTCCTTTACCTTTTATCAATTCATTTGTTGCACTTTAAGAAGCTGGTATTGCTAGCCAACAAACTCACTCTTTATACAAAGACTTTCTATTCAATTCAATGAAAACTCTTGTTGTACTTTACATTTAACGAAATATCAATCATGGCGACAGAAAATAAATAACCATCATTATATCTTCGATAGAGATGTAACTTGTTGTTTACGCTTTATTCACATTTTACTATAGATCTATCGTATTGTTTCTAATAAGACTTACTCGATATTCACAGCTATAAAGTCAATCAATGAAACGTTTGTTGTATTTGACTTTAAATTAATTAAGCATCATGAGATCCATAAAGCCAGCAGAAACTGTTACTGTGAAATATAATCATGGCTTATCTGACATCACGTCTCAGGACATGGTGCTAGAAATTTCATTAAGGTTACAAGGATGCATTGATTGAAGATTTTGGAACTGACGTTGTCTCATATTTCCATGGATAGAACTTTAACAAACTTTGGATGAAAGATTTCCTTGATACATGGAAAGTCCTTCAAGATATTAGACCGAAACATATTAGAGCAAAAGGTCATAGTTTAAGTAGCAGATGGGTGTTAAACATTTGGCGAATTAGGGCTTGTCTACCCAAGCATGGAAAGATTGGACTTAACGGAATGTGCACCAGCAATTCTACGGGAAGAAAGGCGAACCCAGCAACGAGACGTGGAGCGTGGAGAGCGTGGTCATCCAATGCATTCAACCTTCTCTCCAGTCGTATCAACCATGTCTTGACATTGAATCAAGATGGGCCAGGATGAGAGAGTGAGGCCGATGAACTGCGCAACTCTACCTCGCTCAATCAAAGTCAAGCGCAAGTCCTAGCTTCAAACCCATAGAATTGCCAAAGCGAGCTTAGCATTCGAGAGACTACGTGGGAACGTGTGGCACCGTAGAGGAATCAGTCTTACCACCAATCGCAAAGTGTACCGTACTGCAGTGCTTACCACCCTCCAGTATACCAGAGAGACGTGGACAGCAGACATTCCTGAAAACTCAATCAATTCTACACGAGCTGTCTCCGAATGATCATGCGGATAAGGTGGCAAGACAAAATTTCTGATATCGAGGTTCTCACGTGGGCAGATATTCCATCTCTCGTCACTATACTGCAGAAGGCTAGAGTTATATGGGCAGGACACATCGTCTGTACGCAGAGAAACGTATTCCAAAACAACTACTCTATGGCGAACTCGACGAGAGAAAACGCACTGTTGGATGACAAAAGAAGCGCTTCAAGGACTAACTTAATTTGTCTTTGGAAAAACTGCATATCAACAGTGTCTCATGGGAGACTCTTGCACAAGACCGTTCGTACTAGCGCAGCAAGATCACATCTAGCTCTCGAGCAACACCACGGCAGAAAATCACCGAGAAGCAAATAAAATGAGCCACTCGTAAGGCCAGAGCTGTCAACGCCCCTACCTCTATACAAACCCTTGTGATCTCCACATGCGGAAGAGATTCCCGTTCCCGGATTCGCCTTACTGGTCATCTACCTACTCACCTCCTGACAACAGATGCTGAACACATTTCCATTAGAGTTTTTTATACTGTACATTTCATTTCCATTAGAGTTTGTCATAATGTACTTAGCATTCTCCATGAGACTTTTTCATACTGTACATATCATCTTCCATGAGACTATTTTATACTGTACATATCATTTGCCATGAGACTTTTTATATTGTATACAGAGGCTTAATGACAGAGGGGTCAAAACGTAATATTGCAGGGTCACAAACTGAATGATTTAAACATTTTTAGCAAAGACGTTCTTGTCTTGCAAAAATAAGTTGCCTTGAGTTGTGGTATAAATGTTCAATATAGGAAATGGCATATACATATCAATGAGATTTCTTTCTGAGACAATGCAATAAAGGATTGCGATTGATTCATTTATCTTAATTTATAATGTATTCAAGCATTTATGAACTTATTAATCTAAATGTTATCATTAATTAATCTTTCATGCTGCTGATTTTGAATAACTGGCAGTAACGTTTTAAATATGAAGCACAACCTTATATTCTAAGACTGCATAATATCTGACAGATAAGTCATCATGGATAAGTTTTCGTTATGTAATATTATTTTCTACGAGTCACAATGTTACAATTTTATATTTTTAGATTTTCAAGGAAATTTATTGGGCAAGTTAATCCTCAACTTTTGATATTATTATAACGCCAATAACTATCAATTGACTGAGGCTGGTGCAATTTGAGTGGATTTAAAAGGTTACGTGATACTGATCTGAATGTTTAATAAAAACGGTAAATTCTAACCATCTTCTTCGGTTCCCAATCAGTTTCCAGTGCATTTTAGGGGAAACATTGTCTATATCAGCAACACAGACTATGCAAATAACAACAATACAAGTTTCACTACACTCTATACACCCCACACGCGTATCCACGTATCAAAATGTGTAAGACCAACTAACCTCAAATGACGTATCCTTGCAGTCTTTCCTGGACTTAAAAACTCCCATGTGTTCTCAAACCCTTGCTTGCCTGAACAAGCTATTTTATACTAACACATTAAAGCTGTTACATGTTAACACATTACAGCTATTATACATTAACACATTACAGCTATTATACATTAACACATTACACGTCAATAATTCTTTGCTGGGAGATGTTTAAAAGCTGTTATCAAAGGTCGTAGTCATATTACGTATAATCAGGACACCAGACTTAACCAGCCCGGGCTGATCCAATAGTATTCCTTTCTACAGCAAGTCCGCCATGCTAAATGCTGTACATCTACCTACTCTTGGGTAAAATCTTAGTCTGACTGACAAATCCGGAATTTTTATTATAAAATACGATCCATTTTTATTTTTATTTTTTAGGTCTAATGGACCATGTGCCAAAGAGGTGCCCAACATTGTATTCCTTTTCTCCCTACAGCTATGCAACATATATGAATTATACAATTTGCATATGACAGTTACCCATTTGAACAATATTAGGTCTAAGAAAACAAATTTAGACGCATCTACCATTGTCAGGCCAGGCCTAATATAACAAACTATAACGTAACTAGCATATTCATTTTAAGCCTGATAGAAAAAAACTACAACGTAATTATCATAGTCATTTCAAGCTTGATATAACAAACTATAACGTAACTAGCATATTCATTTCAAGCCTGATAGAAAAAATTACAACATAACTAGCATAGTCAGGTAAGGCCTAATAGAACAAGCTAATGTAACTAGCATAATCAGGTCATGCCTAATAGAACAAACTATAACGTAACTAGCATAACCAGGTCAGGCCTAATAGAACAAATTATAACGTAACTAGCATAGTCAGGTCAGGCCTAATAGAACAAACTATAACGTAACTATCATAGTAATTTCAAGCCTGATTGATCAAACAATAATGTAACTAGCACAGTCAGTAAAAGCCCAATAGAACAAATTATAACGTAACTAGCATAATCAGGTAAGGCATAATAGAACAACCTAACGTAGCTAGCATAGTCATGTCAGGCCTAATAGTACAAACTATAACATAACTAGCATATTCAGTTCAGGCCTAATAGAACAAAGTTAACTATAACGTAACTAGCATAGTCAGGCCAGACCAAATATAACAAGCATTAACGTAACTAGCATAGTCAGGTCATGCCTAATAGTACAAACTATAACGTAACTAGCATATACAGTTCAGGCCTAATAGAACAATCTATAACGTAACTATCATAGTCAGGTCAGGCCTAATAGAACAAACTACAACGTAACTAACATATTCAGGTTAGGCCTAATAGAACAAACTATAACTTAACCAGCATAGTCAGGTCAGGCCTAATAGAACAAACTATAACTTAACCAGCATAGTCAGGTCAGGCCTAATAGAACAAACTATAACTACATAGAATATACATATGATGCTAGCATTAAGGGTATAACAACTGAGGGATATATTTTTACACAAGTAGTTTAATTGGGACATGCCATTTCTGTATTCACCTGCATTTGTGATATATATATATATATATATATATATATATATATATATATATATATATATATATCACAGATAGATAGATAGATAGATAATCTCATTACTTATTTGTTTTTGAATTTATATTTCTTATTTTTAGCTTATTATGGAAAAAGAAAATCATCGAAAGCTATACATTCCCTCTGAAACAGTTTCAATTTATGAACTAACAAGAAGGAAACCATAATAAAAACCCAAATAAATGTGTTTGGTGATCCAGGGATGATTCGCGTTGATACTCTTTTGGGAACTGAATCCACATCATTCTGGTTAGAAGCCCCATGTTTTAACCATTGAGCAACTGCAGTACCTATGGATGGATATCACTTGTTTTCTAGTTTTGACATCAGGGGATGGTCCCAGGCGTGGTAGTAACGACAAACCTGGGCATCAGTGTTGACTGTAGAAATCAATTCCCCTTGTCATGCCAGGTAGAATATATACCTTCAGTATAGGGATATGAACTGTGTTCAATTTCTGAATCATATCCCAGACCACAAAGGCAGAAAAAGATCCATGGGAAAATGCCGTGTATATAAATAACGTGTCTTTTCCATGCCAAGAAGGTAATATATATTGCCAAGGAAAGAACATGACAACAACATCAATATAAAATGCAGAAGGTATGTGCTATTATTTTTTCTCGTCAACAGTTTCAATATGTTTGCAAATTTGCATTTATAAGCTGATGTATGTGACCTACCCAGGTAACCAATGTTAAACCCGGTTGGGCCTCTTGTTAGGTTTTAAGGAAAAAGCTACAGCAATGCCCATTCACCAACAAGTCTGCAAATGTTTAAAGTGTGCTCAGTCTATATTGTTAAACAGACTTTCTGAAGGTAAAATTTGCAATTAGCCTTCCAGATCCAGTAAAGAATATGCACACCCTTGATGATATGATTATTGTTTACATGCTAACAATGAAAGATATAGCCAAGACATATCACACAATTAAAAACGTCAAACCGCAACTCCAGATGCAAATATAGACCCATTCCAGCAACATACACACACACTATATCCGGCCGTACGATTCACCCAAAACCACCGAAATCAATCTAAAACCTGCCCAAAACCACCCAAATCCTGCCCAAATCCACTTCATTACAAAAAATGAATCTTAGAGCATTTGTCAGAGCTTTTTAATGGCCCGTACCAAATATAAACTTATCATCTCCAAGTTCTTTCGGGAATTAGCGAAACGAATACGTAATACTTAGGGATCAAATTTTGCTAATGAATCCATTATATCTGAAATACCCAAATAATAAATCTACACTGAACGCTGTGATAGAGATATATTGATGTTCAAAATTTTAACCATTTATAACTTTAACTAAGTTGTCATTTACTCACCGTCTCGAGACGTTGCAATGCACTAACGAAGTCAAACCTTGATTCATTCAAATAACGACAGGATAAACACATAATCCAAAGCCAATTTTCCCCATTGTCTTAGTTCTTATACACTCGTGAACTGACACTGTCTATGATATCAATTTCCACATGTAATGCAGTAAACACACTCAGATGCATGGGAAATATTGCCGTTGTTTTCCATCAGCGCTCATCTCTGTCAGTTATACGGCAAAACTTTTCAATATTGGTAGCAAAAAGTATTCGTTTTGAAATCATTACTTTATGTCGTTATTGAATTCTGATATTTTTAATGTAAAATTATATTAACATGGGTACTGGAACAGTCCTCAATTTTTAATCTTTGTTTTTCTCCATCTTTGAAAAGTAAGAAATGTATCAACCAAATTAAATAACATTAAAGACATGGTCACACTTTTTCATTCAATGTTTCCAACATCAATTTAGTATGCACCTTTGATTTTATAACTGCATCTTATGAATATGCATTTTTCATTCCACACTTACTTTAAAGACTGTTTTCCACTCGTTGTATAATAAACCCTTCCTTCCCATTATGCATTCATCTTGTTTGTGTAATGTCGATAATAGAAAAATAAATCACTTATAATTGAAAGTCTGTGTGTTCGTATAAACTCGTTAGATTTCTTATCACAACACACACCGGAACACCACGAATTTAAAAAAACAAAAAAACAAATGTTACTGTTAACTTTCTTGATTGATACATCTATTATACTAACATTATTCATTAATGTGGTAATTACTCTCAATCTCGGACCAGGATGATTCGGTACAAATTACTGACTGATTCAGCCCAGATTTCTGGCTGATTCTCCAAACTTCCAAGCTGATTAGAACCATGTGAAATATTGATCAGCTAAGTCCAGGATTTAAATGTGACATTTAATTTTTTTAATGATGATCTTCCCATTATGTCCCAAGTACGTCGTTCTGTAAAAATACGCATTTAAGGTAACAGAATCCCGTTAGTACACATTACCACGGTGTTGTTACATATAACAAAATAATGTAATCCTGTTTATTTTGCATTGATAATTTAGTAATTAAATATTTTTTAAACTTCTCGTTCAACTTTAAATAGTTTGTTTCATTGAGAAATAATAAAATTATGAGCACTGACAGAAAATAAAAAATAAACTAAATGATGGGCATAGTACAAGTGATCTTTCAGAAACCGTCCGAATTCTGTGCATTAGCCATGATAATGAACTCGGTAGCGACCGCATTTCCTGAGTAGGCGTCAATGATGTGTTTGTTTTTTCGAGTTCAAGTATCATCCGTCAATGGTTAGCAAATCTCAATGAAAAATCAGGTAAAATTGTTCAGTTAGAGAGATGATACTTTAACCCTTTGGCTTATTGACGGTCAGCACCAATTCAGTTGATTTCGGTTTATAGAGGTCCATGCCATAAAGTCGTCTCAGGATGACTTTACTTATTAGGTTGGAACCCTTTAATATATAAAACTGCAGACGTCACATCATGTTTACGCCCGCTCTGTTTTTCCAAATAAAATGTATCTAACGATATGAAGAGCAGAGCAAAAGGGACGGATAAAACTTCTTTTTCATCAAGTACAGTAACGAAGTTGATCAAATGGAAAAGTTGAAAAGTTGCAAATATTATAGATTTAATAAGTTATTAAGATGAAGAAAAATAACAATTAATAAAGCCTTAACAACCATTTAGCGACATATAAGTATTAGTATATATGATCATTGGGGAGACTTCTCCAGGGGCAGTGGGGCGACATCTCCGACCACCATTGGGCGACTTCTCCTGACAGCTGGGATGTGCTCTCCCAGGGCGAGTTTTCCATGCGGCGAGTTCGCCATAATTAGTTCATATGTATGGCACACTGATGGTCCATTATTTACTTCACAATGAATCCGTTTATACTTGGAACGTACTGAATGGGTCCGCCTTTGACTTGGCTGCCAGCATTGGGAATCAATCCAGTAACATTTGTCTCCCTTTAGTCATTTCCATCCGATTTAAATACTAATTCCGGCATAATTTGTCCTCTGTTTCAACAACATAGTACTCTTTCCATTGTTTTCTTGTGGTTTTGGGGTATGTTTCATTTGATTTAAATAATATCTGTGGTGGATTTGGGCAGGTTTTGGGTGGTTTTTGGACAGGATTTGGGTGGTTTGGGTGAATTGTGCGACCTCAATATATCAACCCCCCCCCCCTTTGTGCTGTCGCTGAAACACTGATTGTCACGTGATATATATGGATCTGCTTTAATGTGTAATTTAGTAAAACAATACATTGAAGAAATATAAAGCTCCAGTAAAAGAAAATAGTCTTTACTGGATTTGAGCAACACAGGTTAGTGAGAACAGATTTCAATATGGGTCCAGGGGACAGATGTGACATTGTCAGTTAAAATGGTGATAGTGATATTTCACCTGCTTCTAGTGTATGTGTTGTTTTCATCTTCCATTAAGTCGTGTTATATCTGGTGTGTAAGATTGTGTGAAGATACATGTGGCCATTTCAGCAGCTTAAATATGAAAAAGCTATTTTTCGTTATTTCAGTAAGAAGAAGCGCTAATTTTGGTAATTCAGTAGCTTAAACACGATAAGAAAGGTTTGGTCATTTTAGTAGCTCAAACATGAGCAAGCTAATTGTAGCCATTTTAGTAGCTTCAACATTAAGTTGCAATAAATATAAAAATACTTGCTTCTGTTTTATGTATTTATTCAGTTTCTGTTAATTCAAACCATACTTGATATCATATAAATAATGTGCTTCTGTTTTGTGCATTTATTTAGTTTCTATTAATTCAAATCATATTTCATTCACAATTTCCTGCCGATGTACAATGCACCGCTGTTACACTATGTTGGTTAGTTGGCATTGTATACGAAGAGAGGTAACTCATAAAATCCAATAGATGTCTCTAGGACAAAGCACTAATGTCTGTTCGATCCGCCAAGGTGTAGATAAGGTTAACATATCAGAACCTTGGCTAGCGAAGATGAATCTACCACTCTGCATGCATGTCGTCATGTGAGAGGTAACCTGCTACTAAAACCCATATTGAACCTTGCCCAGCCGATGAGTGTTGTTTCATTACTACACATCTTTGCCCAGCTCATGAGTGTTGTTTCATTACTACACATCCTTGCCCAGTTGATGAGTGGTGTTTCATTACTACACATCCTTGCCCAGTTGATGAGTGTTGTTTCATTACTACACATCCTTGCCCAGTTGATGAGTGGTGTTTCATTACTACACAACCTTGCCCAGCTGATGAGTATTGTTTCATTACTACACATCTTTGCCCAGCTGATGAGTGTTGTTTCATTACTACACATCCTTGCCCAGCTGATAAGTGTTGTTTCATTACTACACATCTTTGCCCAGCTGATGAGTGTTGTTTCATTACTACACATCCTTGCCTAGCTGACGAGTGGTGTTTCATTACTACACATCTTTGCCTAGCTGACGAGTGGTGTTTCATTACTACACATCCTTGCCCAGTTGATGAGTGGTGTTTCATTACTACACATCCTTGCCCAGCTGATGAGTGTTGTTTCATTACTACACATCTTTGCAAGTTAAATAAGTGTCAAACAAGATTTTACATAATTGTTAGTCCTAACTAAATGCTACGATTAGCTAATATCATGAGATGGGAAGAAAATTATATTTTAAACACGTACCGTGTACGTAAACAAGCTATGTGTATCTATAGCAATTCCCCCTGAATACAGTGTACGTAAACAATATATATCTTTCTGTAGCGATCAATTCTAATCAGAAATTATTTTCGTAACCAAAATAGGGAAATGACAAATGGATTATGGAAAGACAATTTCTTCAAAACTAGTGTTGTTCCTTGAGTACTCTTTTGGCCACTAAAACTTAAAGAGCCAATTTTAAAGCATATATTGTTATCTACTTTGAGAACACCGACATATCTGTTAAATAACAACAATACAACTGTTACTTCTTCACATAATTTATAATATTAATAATAATAATGAGAATAATAATAATAATAATAATAATAATTATTATTATTATTATTATTATTATTATTATTGTTATTATTATTATTATTATTATTATTATTACTATAAACGTTTGATATCTGACTATTTGTGTATGTACCCATAGTATGGAATCTACATGGGAATATGCAGGTTATCAAACGACTATGGTCTTGAGTTCCCATATAACTGACATTTGCAAAGCATCGCTGATACTGTTTTAGACACAATTCATATTAATGTCGAGAAACAACGCGAAAACCTGTGAGTAGTTTCCGTTATGTTACAACTTCGCTGAAATAAAATTAGCACAATTTCCTTAAAGTTTCTTCTTCCTTTTTTGTGGCCTTGTGGTAAGAGCGTCCGCTTCGGATGCGGAAGGTCGTGTGTTCGAACCCGGTTGAGTCATAAGAAAAAGGTATTAAAATGGTAATGACAGCTGTCTCGCTAGTCACTGAGCATTAAGAGGTTAGTGTTAGGACTGGTCGACCTGGTGTCAGGATAATGACTGGGTGGGACATGATGCTACATATCTGTGGCATGGTGCCCCCATTGCTAGACATTGGTATAGACTGCCACACTACAGACATCGTAGCCATATGCCTGCACAATTGTTAAAGATACGTTAAAAATCCAAATCACACACACACACACACACACACGCCATTTTTCATTCACAAGAAACTCCATTTTCAGGCAGTGATAACAATCGGACTTAATTTCATTATATGTTAAAGTCGACCAGTAACCATGCTACTCTTTTGCTTTTCAAAACCTGAATCAGTTTATTGAAACTCAATACTTTATATGAACGGCTATATTCATAGGAATGTGGCATTTTACACATGGGACTATAACTGAATGTATAATGGAACTGTGGGCAATTCAAACGAAACGAAGCAAGCTGGTTTTCTATAATCAAGATTGACTGAGCCCACGATACAAAAATGTCTACAAAATGTGTGACATTGACCCAGAAATCAAAATCTTGAGTCATGATCCTAACTATTTATCCCTATTAAGGAGAAAATCTATCATGGAGTCTAGACAATATAAATAAATATAAATCTTTCAACCAAAACGTTACTTGAAGGTTTTTGTGACAATTAATCAATGGGTGTATCAAATATGAGCTTGACCCAATATAAAATGGAAAAGCGTTTTTGTTGTAACATGAACTAACTTTCCTCAAACTGATTCATCCCAGGGATGTTGTGGCATCAAATTAACTTAACTTCAAACTGATTGATTGCATTGACGATGGACATATAAAAAAGAATTAGAAAATATATGCAAATATAAAACTGTAACTAAAGCATTAACAAAATGCTGTTTCATTTCCTACTAGAGTGAGATCAACAACAAAAATGAGAAAGAAAACTCAAGACCAGGACGTGCCATTCTGAAAAAGTATAGGTGTACTGGTGAGAATAGACACAACGGCAAAACAGCCATGTCATGGCAATTATCTTTACTTAAAATGTGATATGGGTTCTATGGTAGCAATAAACATATTATCTGGTGAAATCGACCATTCGAAACTAAAAGGACCCGGCACATAAGGATGCAACTTTATCTAAATGTAGACATTCCAATAAGGTAATCTGAGACTTGTTGTTGAAAAAACACACACAAGATAAACGAAGTTTTCTTTTCCAATTGTCAGACCTTATGAAAATGTATTCATTATTTAAATGATCAGTGATAAGATAAGACAGGAATGTGAAACAGCATTCCGTGTAGTATTTGTATGTGATTATAAATAGTACAACCCTCTAGAGGCAAATAAGAAAAATCGTGTCTTTATCAAGATTGCATACATATTTGTATAGTTTAAGCCAGCTATGTAAATCTTCCCTTTTATGTAGAAGTTTAACCGACTGTCAAAGTTTTCCCTAAAATATTTAACAATATATCCCATATGCCATTGTGCTATCTTATCTTGCGTATCAATATTCTGTATTTGAATATAACACTTACATCCAGACAAAATATTTACTATGTGTACTTCATCTGAGTTTGTGATTCAAGTTAGCACTTTGGTGTCATGTGTAAACTGATAACATTATTTAACACTAGCAACACTTTGCTTCATCCTGACAGGACACACGAAATAATGCAAGCATGCAAATACAATACAACGCCAATCCGTTATTAGCATACTGATATACTGTTCCAGTCTGTCACTAGCATTATACTGTTCCAATCCGTCACTAGCATTATACGGTTCAAATCTGTCACTAGCATTATACTGTTCCAATCCGTCACTAGCATTATACTGTTCCAACCCGTCAATAGTATCATACTGTTACAATCCGTCACTAGCAGTATACTGTTCCAATATGTCACTAGCATTATACTGTTCCAATTTATCACTAACATTATACTGCTCCAATTTGTCACTAGCGTTATACTGTTCCAATCTGTCACTAGCATTATACTGTTCCAATCTGTTACTAGCACTATACTGTTCCAAACTTTCATTAGCATTATACTTCTCCAATTTGTCAATAGCATTATATCTGCTCCAATCTGTCACTAGCATTATACCTGCTCTAATCCGTCACTTGCATTATACTAGCATTATACTGCTCCAATTCGTCGCTAACATTATACTGCTGCAATCCGTTATTAGCATTTTGTTGCTCCAATCTGACAAAAATAAACATTTCTTCAGCCTGACACTATATAAACGCACTGCCTCATTATAACATTCTGACGCCAGAAATACATTGCACCAATCTGTCACTAGCAACACTCTGTACCAATCTGACATTAGCAGAAACTTTTCCAATCTGACACTAACAGTAAGTTGCTCTGAGCATATACTATACCGCTCCATTCATGAACTTGAAAGGCATTGCTTGACTAGCACTAATCTGTTCCAATCTAACATTATCAACAGATTACTTAATCTGATGTTAGCAATCGACTGCCCCAATCTGACAATAGCTATATAGGTTTCCAATCTGACACCAACAACATGCTGTTCCAATGGAACATATTTTCCATATGATACTAGCATCAATATGCTCCAATCTGATACTTTCAGTACTTTACGCTAATATAACTTTAGCAATATATTGCTCCAGTCTTGCACTATCAACACTCTGTTCCAATCCGAAGTTAGCAAAATGTTGCTGAAATCTGACACTAGCAACACATTAGTCTAATCTGACACAAGCAACTCATTGTTTCAGTTAAACGTTTGCAGGATTTTAATCAGTACACTTTGTCAACAATCCCAATGATATTCACTGAGAATGGGCTAATTGTTGACAGGTAGACCCATATTACTGACAATGGCCTAATTGTTGACAGGTAGACCGATATCACTGAGAATGGGCTAATTGTTGACAGGTAGACATATATCACTGAGAATGGGCTAAATGTTGACAGGTAGACCGATATCACAGGGCATGGCGCTTAATGTTGGTAATATATGGACATCATGGACATCAGGGAGGACACATATAGCTTCATACAAGCATATTGATATCATCATTTAAGTAGTAATCGGATTCGTCATATTTGACTTCGAAAAATACAATTTCCAGTATCAGTCAGGTGCCTTAGAGAAATACATCTCAGAATCGGGTTGGTGACTTCGAAAAACCACATCAGAATAAGCAATATGATTTGGAATATATATATATATATATATATATATATATATATATATATATATATATATATATATATATATATATATGAATCGGCCTGATGACTTCAAAACATGCATCTATCAGAATATCGGCCTGGTGATACATATTATCCGACTTGGTGAGTTCGGAAAATCCATCAGAATTGGCTCGATGATTTAGATACATTATCTTTTGCATTATGATTTAGATACATTATCTTTTGGATTATGATTTAGATACATTATCTTTTGCATTATGATTTAGATACATTATATTTTGGATTATGATTTAGATACATTATATTTTGGATTATGATTTAGATACATTATATTTTGGATTATGATTTAGATACATTATCTTTTGCATTATGATTTAGATACATTATCTTTTGCATTATGATTTAGATACATTATCTTTTGCATTATGATTTAGATACATTATCTTTTGCATTATGATTTAGATACATTATCTTTTGCATTATGATTTAGATACATTATCTTTTGCATTATGATTTAGATACATTATATTTTGGATTATGATTTAGATACATTATCTTTTGCATTATGATTTAGATACATTATCTTTTGCATTATGATTTAGATACATTATCTTTTGCATTATGATTTAGATACATTCTCTTTTGCATTATGATTTAGATACATTATCTTTTGCATTATGATTTAGATACATTATCTTTTGCATTATGATTTAGATACATTATCTTTTGGATTATGATTTAGATACATTATCTTTTGGATTATGATTTAGATACATTACACTGGACAACAAATTTTTACAAAAGTCATGTTACTGAAATAAAATTAGTCAATTCTTATCAATTTTTATGTGCTGAACACGAATATGACAGTCAAATTGCAAAATTGGCTCTAGTTTTTTTGTAATCTGCAAGAAATTAATGTTTACATAACGAAATGCATTCCAATAGTAAAAGGTCAACTGTAATAGCCTACCTATAAAAAATCAAGTCATTGACTACATCTTAGATTTCTTCGCCTGTCTCTTGTACAGCTGTTCGGGAGCATCTCTGAGGAGTGTCCAGCAGTAGTCAGCCAGCATTGTAGTGGACCATTTTCCCTGGTATCTTTGTTCCATTGTTGCGATATCTTGATGAAAACGTTCGCCGTGTTCATCACTAACAATACCACAGTTGCTAGGAAAGAAATCCAAATGGGAATGAAGGAAGTGAATCTTTAGAGACATATTGCAGCCAAGTTTCTTATACTTCATCAACATGTCTTCTACTAGTTCCTTATAGTTTTCTGCCCTAACATTTCCGAGGAAGTTTGTAGAAACTAGGCGAAAAGCATTCCATGCTTGTTTCGCGTCACCTTCCAGCAAGTTGTTGAACCGGTCATCTTTGAAAGCTCTCGAATCTGAGGACCCACAAAAACTCCCTATTTAATCTTTGCTTCGCTGAGTCGAGGGAATTTTTCATGCAGGTATCGGAATGCTGGCAAAGTCCGGTCAATGGCTTTCACGAAGTTCTTCATCAAACCTAGTTTGATGTGAAGGGGTGGTAGCAAGATTTTCTGAGCCTCAACCAGAGCTGGGTGTTGGATATTCTTCTCTCCAATGGCTACATTCTGCCTGTGAGTCCATTCCTTCCTCATGTAGTGCATTTCCCTTGCTCGGCTATCCCACTCGCATAAGAAACACATGTATTTTGTATATCCTTGCTGCAGTCCCATTAAAAGGGCAACTACCTTCAAATCACCACAGAGGTGCCAGCTGTACTTGTTATACTCAATGGAATTCAGTAGCTGCCTTAAGTTATCGTATGTCTCTTTCATGTGGACAGCATATGCTACTGGAATAGATGGAAGAATGTTTCCATTGTGCAAAAGCACAGCCTTGAGACTCAGTTTCGAAGAGTCCACAAATAGTCTCCATTCTTGTGGGTCATGAGTGATTTTTAAAGCATTCATGAGGCCCTCAATATCGGAACAGAATATCAGATTACTTTCCTTTCTGAAGAAAGGCTCCAATTGCTGGTGGCGCTTTCGATATGCAGTAATTGTGACATCTTCTTCTAGAAGATTCCATTGTTGGAGTCTTGATCCTAGCAATTCTGCCTTGTTCTTTGATAAGTCCAAATCATGAATCAGGTCATTTAGTTCTTCCTGTGTTATTCTGTGTGGGGTTGATGATGCACCACAGTGAAAATCTGGATCACTGCATGCTGATGGACCAGGAGAAGAACAGGTCGACTCACCTTTGTCTTCGTCAGATGAATCAAGAGAATATTCTGCTGGAGGTTCTGGAATAGGAAGTCCCTCACCATGTGGAACTGGTCTCAATGCAGACGGAATGTTTGGGTAGACTATTCTCGACTTCTTTCGCTTCGTTATTCCGCCGGAAAGAGGAGGAACCAAGCAGAAGTAACAGTCATTTAGGTGGTTGCTTGGCTCTCTCCACACCATTGGGACTGCAAACGGCATTGATGACCTTTTGCAATTCAACCACTGTGAAAGCTGTGTTGTACATGTAGCACAGCATATATGCGGAGCCCAAGGCTTGTCTTGGTCAATAACCTTGCATCCGAAGTAAAGATGATATGCCTTCTTCACTTGAGAATTGATACTTTTCTTCTGGTTGGCAAATGTCACTTCCCCACAAACATAGCAAAAATTGTCCGCGGTATTAACACACTTTCGAGGCATTACTGTTCTTTATTGTACGTAAATGGATAAAATAAAAAGTTTTATGTAACAGTAGCTTGAACTGTCTCGCACAACGTCTAAAATATTTTAAATGCTGAACCTATCTGATTGGGCTTTATATAGTACACTGCTTACGTCAGCTTCAGCAGCCGCCTGGCATTAGTATAATAGGCCTACACATGTATAGTACACTGCTGACGTCAACTTACTTCAGCAGCCGCATGGCATTAGTATTGCATTGCATCAGAAAATGATGCAATCAACTGTGGATGATGTGAGCATGATGGTATTATGCAATGTTACATCATTATTCCGGATGTTGCTGCAGTCCTACTGGAGAAATTTACACAGTGAAACATAGAAAATGAGGTATATGAATATCTTCAAAACGAGAGCCAATACAAATTTTTCACGGTTATATTCGTGTTCGGCACACCAAAATACTACAGATTAGGGCCTTTTCAAGTCAGTAATGATTTCACTGTTGACCAGTGTTATCTTTTGGATTATGATTTAGATACATTATCTTTTGGATTATGATTTAGATACATTATCTTTTGGATTATGATTTAGATACATTATCTTTTGGATTATGATTTAGATACATTATCTTTTGGATTATGATTTAGATACATTATCTTTTGGATTATGATTTAGATACATTATCTTTTGCATTATGATTTAGATACATTATATTTTGGATTATGATTTAGATACATTATCTTTTGGATTATGATTTAGATACATTATCTTTTGGATTATGATTTAGATACATTATCTTTTGCATTATGATTTAGATACATTATATTTTGGATTATGATTTAGATACATTATCTTTTGGATTATGATTTAGATACATTATCTTTTGCATTATGATTTAGATACATTATCTTTTGCATTATGATTTAGATACATTATCTTTTGCATTATGATTTAGATACATTATCTTTTGGATTATGATTTAGATACATTATCTTTTGCATTATGATTTAGATACATTATCTTTTGGATTATGATTTAGATACATTATCTTTTGCATTATGATTTAGATACATTATCTTTTGGATTATGATTTAGATACATTATCTTTTGCATTATGATTTAGATACATTATCTTTTGCATTATGATTTAGATACATTATCTTTTGCATTATGATTTAGTTACATGTAAATTTCTCTAAGGTATAACTAGGGTGAAAATTGATTCACATAAATTACAACTACAGTTTCCAGTCAAAGGAAATATCTAACTCACATGCCAGTTATAAATATATTATTTACAATGATAGGTAAGCTAACTTGAAAGAAAATGGCATTCCATTTGACAAGAGCTTTGTTGAGCTTACAATACAAGTCACAAGGATACAGAAGTCTCTCTAACAGAAGCGAATGTCTCCTGGAGTACGAGTTTTTAATATCTCTCTCTCTCTCTCTCTCTCTCTCTCCAAACTGCCAGTATATTTGCAATATTTCGTTTCACACTAATTCAGTTTTAACAAGGAATATATAAGCCATGTTACACAGTAGTGAAATCTGAGACAAACTTACAGGCTAATAGAAAGGGGCCACGAGTGACCGAAAGGTCTAAAACGCTCACAGTTACGGATCACTGCCATCACACCTCTGTCTGCGCGGGTTAGAGTCTCGGCTTCGGCCAATGTGGTTATGCGAGAAAGCTCGGCAGTAGCTTCTCGTGTGTCCGTTGTTCTTTCCGGGGTTTTCCCGGGTTCATCCTCCACTAATAATGCTGGCCGACATGTATAGCCTATCGTGTGCTGAAAAATGGCGTTAAATCTTACAACAACATTCGAATAGAAAACTGACTACTAAGATTCAAAATATCGCATTTCCCTACAAATATATAAATGATTTTATTAGTTCACTGCAAGATGATTGTTTATGAATGCGACTGGAGAAGATCATTCATGGTACACATGTTACAAACTATACTGCCGCCATATTTCATAACCATAAGAAGTAGAGCCAAGATTTGCTCGAAACTAGTCAATAACGGATATATTTTATCGAGTGGGTGAAAATACTTGCGTTTTCACCTACGTGATGATATATATTCGTTATTCACTGTCTACAAGCAAATTGTGATTGTCCGAATATAAGTTATGCTCAAGTGTATTGGCTGGCATTATGTATGACAGGATATTTTGTACCGTATCCCTGGCAACAATGCCAAAGGTTTATCATTTATGTTCTGCTGTGTTTTGTGTATATTCGTACAGCAAATGTCAGTAGTAACATAAATATCTTTGAGACGAAACAGCACTTTTAAAATTGGAAGAACTGATGCATAATATTGGACTTAAACTTGGTCAAACTAATAGTCATTTCACCTTACCATGTAGCAATTACTCCGTGCACTATTAATCATATAACTGGCATCATAATACGCTAATATGAGTTTCACCCTACCACTCCATAATCATCCAGTGCCATCCATTCTTATTACCTGTTTGATTCAAATATGAAGTGGTCCTTTATTGCTTAGATTAATATACTTTGTTTTAAAAGGGGTAAACTATAAGTGACGTTTATTGCCAGTATGTTGGCGTCATAACTGAGCGTTTAATGCTCCAGTTAGATTTACCTCCCCTGGAAATATGTCTACCATCTGCAGAGTCAACCCTCTCTAATATTTACTATTGGCTAATATGAAAATATATTTACATAATTGAAGACTGGGTCACACAAAACAAACGCGTTATTGGTGAAACGTTTAAAATCATTCTCACACTGACTTCTTGAATTTAATGACATTTTAATGGAATCAATTGGTGACCGAGGCCCAAAAGATACCAGCAAATGATTCAAGGGAAGTTATGCTGGACTTACTTCATGATATGAAATGATACATCCCTTTTTTAAGGCGAATTTCTTTTTGTTTTGTTTGTTTAAATACTATTTTAACAACATACACATGCTTGTATGGTATTACTTAAGATGGATTCAGAAATATATCCTTATGTCTGCTTTCTCATCGTTTGAATGGGTATGTGTGTGTGTGATTTTGATTTTAACGTAGCTTTAACAATTTTTCAGTCATTTCGCTACGATGTCTGCAATGTGGCAGTTTATAGTGATGGCTAGCACTGGGGCATCATGCCGCAGACATGTAGCATGATGTCCCACCCAGCCATATTATCCTGACACAAGGCCGGCCAGTCCTAACACTAACCTCTAAATGCTCAACGCCAAGCGAGGCAGCTGTTAGTACCATTTTTTAAGTCTCTGGTATGACTCGGCCGGGGATCGAACCTACGACCTCCCGCATCCGAGGCGGACGCTCTAACCACTAGGCCACCAGAGCGGTCTTGAATGGGTATACTTTATATATACCAAATTGGACTTGGCTTTGGTTTACGGTATCATGCATGGGTCTGTGTATGTTCCATATCATTAGCAAAGCAGTGCGATATGAATATAATAGTCCACTACCCGAACCGTCCGTGTCAATACGTTTTGATTGCATTTATTTCGGTAATATTATATGTTAATCTTGGTGTTATTTTATTAAATGAATATGCAGATATATTAATAATCGTATATATATTTAAAACTGATGGAATTATAGTTGGAAAGTCATTGTTTCTCTCACTATGAAATCTTGGTTTATCTAATGAAGACACATTCATAATTTTAATTAAGCCGAAGCCACTAATAATATATTAACATATATGAACAAATTATTATTTTAAGCATATATTTTTTTTATAGACATAATACACATAATGAACTACATATAGCAGACACCAACAACGCAAGCGACAACATACACACACACACACACACACACACACACACACACATATCGATAAAAATAAAACGAAGAGAACAGAAGAGAACGAAGCTTTGTTCAGAAACAAAAGTCTGGATTAGTCGGTCAAATTTGTAGGTTTCATACATTTTAAGCCAAAAGAGAAAAAATAAAATAAATAGGTTTTAACTTTGTACATCCTTTTAGATCGGAAACACCTGCTTCTTTGTCATAATGTCTAGACATGGTAAGGTTGATACACTGAATCATAAAATAAGAACGTAGTAGCAATACAGATAGAAAACATTGTACTGAACCTGATATTTAAGGATACAAAGGTCGCCCGAACAAGTGTGTTGTTCGCGAAATGTGATGCAAGATGTGCCTGATATGACACATAACAAGGAGATTTCAAGTTTTACCGAGTCATTGTGATATACGAAAGATCCTGTTAACTTTATAACTCTGAACGGTAGAATACATGTATGAGTGATGTAAAGTACAAAATGCTTCTGAGCTGAAACTTTAAATGAGTGTTATGTGAGTACGCTATTAGTGTTATACGATCCGTTAATAATTTTCTAAAGGAACTCACACTACAATTACTTTACATCCACGACAGTCCTTGTAAATAAGGGACCAACAGATGATTTTCGGGTCGGAAGGGCTGGGACATTGAGAAAAACGTTTCTACCCTCAGATAGCTTGAAACACTAATCTTGCTTTGATTTAAGTAAGAAATTAATTTAGTAATAAAGCTGATGCACACAAAATGTATAATATTTAGAAGCCACATAGCAGGATTCGTATTTTATCTGGAAGTATCTTGGAAAATGCTATGTAAGAGTAAGCGCTAACAGTCCACCTATTTTGTAATTGGATGCGTAAGTGTATTATATACCCTCATTAAATAACTATAACAAGCAATGGGTCTCACTACCGAACGAATCAAGCAACATTTCTGTGAGTCAAGCTTGATGTCAATGTTTTCGTTATTTCAATGGACTTCAAGAAAACAGTCGTTGTCTTTTCTGGCGTTCTTAAACGCGCAAGTGCAACAAACAATTTCCTCCAGTCAACTAAGATACACACATTGATGATATCCTAATTTTATACTAGCATAATCTCTCTTGCTTTACAATTGCATGACCCATCAGCAAGCTCTTCCAAGCCGAAGATTAGTAAACACCTGTACCTTAAAATATCAAGGAACTTCCTGATGCTAAGAAATTATGGGGAATACATTTTACGAAATCAGTCTTGGTGACCATCAAATCTGGCAAAGAAGAGACTGGCAAGTTACTAATTTTGATAAATATTTTCACGCCACCTATAATCAGATAAATAATCATTAAAGTCTAAGTAGGATGAAACAAAAATGATACCTTAAACACCAGATTGCGCATAATATATATTGCATGTAGAAGAAAATTGAAGAAAATCAGTTAAATTCCGTACTAAGGAATGTATCAACTGGCTCTAGAATATCGTAATGTAGTTTAATAAACCAATGAATATGAAATTAGTCAATCGATTGATTTAGCGTTTGCTTTCAAGTAAGAAAATCGTTATAGGAACATGCACTAGACGTACATAACAAACAAGTATTAGTGTGAATTCTAGTCTCTTGTGAATACGCAAAGCCCTCCTAAGGATACAATCCACTCTCTTTTTCTTATTATTCTAATTATGATCGTTCCTTAATACTTCTCGAGTTCATTGTCATGTCCTTGAATGGAATGACTGAAGTCGAAAACTTGGACAGAAAGACATATTTTCTGGATAAAGGTGTGGTTTTTAGATATTTCTTGAAAAACGATGGCCACTAGTGATGCACATTATCAATAACTGGCAAGCACTGTTATGTGCTCGGAATGGAGATGTTGCTTATTGCAGGCTGGACTGAACAATGTACGCTTTAAATGAATTAATTAACTATTTACTTTCCTGCCGAAATGCAAGGTCTGGAAGTTAAGGGCCCATGCCATTACTCCTAGAAATTGTTTTTATACTAGTAATAACGTCATGATTAATTTGATGATGATAAACATTAATGTAATTTCGATACAGGAAATCTTGTCCTCGAAGCACGAGAGCGCACAAATGACTGGAGTGTATACGTTCAGTGGATAGCGAGTTGTCAGCAAGTACTGAAACTTTTGCCCCTTAGGAGCTGCACACACTGAATCTATCGAAATATCTGCTTGCTGCAAAAGTATTTCTTCTTTTCTCGTTGTTTTGGGTTTGTAGAGTCATTAAGACAGCACAACACAGATGGTTGTTAATTTTAACGATACTTCATTTGGTATTCCGAAGTCACGACACTGATAAAGCAGTGTGCCGTCCGCTACCTTTGGTGGTGAGCGTGTGACAGGTGAAGAGTGACTTTTCACATCGATCAAATCAATCTCGTCTTTGGAACTTTAACTTGTTCAGATGGTTCTCAGATTTTGAAAGAATTCGATTTTGCAGGTACCGACTTCAAATTGTGTGAGTAATGGATAATCACAGACACTAGTGATCTTGAGCATGGCGTTGTTGTTTCAATTCTTGTATCATTGTGGACATTTGTTTTCTCGGCTGGAACGTAAGACGTGAATTGGTTTGGGTTTTTCGTCCTTTGAATAACTCGTAATATTCTTCAAAAACATTTTTGTCCAGTGAGCACTTTGCAATATAATGATCAACCTAATCAAATGATTCTTCTCAATAATATCAAAAGGCGAATTTCGTCTGCAGACCTGATGTTACAACATGCAAATAAGAAATAAGAACGAATTAATTATCCTTCTACAACTACTTGTATATCAACGTATTTTTGGAAATTTATTTTGCTCCTACTAGTTACGTGACATTGGAAAATCTACCAAGTCGTAAAAGAACCCGATTGACCGATTGATCCATCCAATTGGAAATATCGCAATTCTTCTACGAACCCACCTGAAGAATCCATCCAACGTTTGTAAATATGGCTATTATTATTATGAACTTCACCTTAGCCATTTATTGATCCCCCACAATCTCCAGTCACTCTTGATATCGAAAAATAGAACATATTCCCGTATACAAATCTGAACTACTGATAATGACTACAATGGTGTCTACTGACCGTGGCTTTGCATTGCAGACAGTTTGGGGTGACATGGGAATCATCGAGAGTACAGAAGCTAGCCTTAATAAATTAGTCACTACGATTGGCAAACCGGCCGAGGAAGTTCCTTGCTGGATTTAGCGGTAGAAAGTGGAGCAATTGAAAAGCTGATCTGGCCATAATAGAATCTCATCAACTAAGTCGGCGCAACACTGGAGAGTATTGTGTGTCAGCTCCGAATCGCTCTATGATGATGGAACCAATTGCACTGCAAGATAGTATTCATGTACGTGGATGCCAAT
Source organism: Sinohyriopsis cumingii (assembly GCA_028554795.2). Classification (NCBI taxonomy): domain Eukaryota; kingdom Metazoa; phylum Mollusca; class Bivalvia; order Unionida; family Unionidae; genus Sinohyriopsis; species Sinohyriopsis cumingii. Next base: position 33,029,835 of record CM068833.1, read on the forward strand.
TTGGCACGCATCATATACACAATTGTTTGGAAAGGAAACACAAATTATATGTGAAAGGGAGTATTAGTCTTTAGAGAAGCTATGAGGAGACGTTTGGGACAAAGAACTGTGAAGCGGTACTACAGCTGCCAAACATCTTTGTTTAAATAACCCTAAGACCAGTTCTGTGCCACCCAAATCTCCTCGAAAAGCGAGATGCTGCTCAAAGTCATTATCACTTAGTATATTGTGTTTGTATATGTCTATATCTGTTCAAAAGCAAAAACAAAAAAATTAAAAACTATTATATTATTCATGTGTATGATATAGTGTATATGCAAACAATAACCTGCAGTGTGCGATAGTATGTTTGCGTGTGTATAAGGATAGTATATGTATAAACGCTCGTACTATCTTGTTGGTGATGTTGTGTAATTGCAACCCACTTCATTCACATCCTACCAGTTTCGTGTGGTAGTAGGTGCTGGGGTTTTCTTCACTTCACATAGCGTGAGAGACATATTGTGTTTTCCAGATACATGCACATATCCATGAATTGTACACAACATACTTCACATATAAATAATATAATAAATTACATATGAATCACATACACATCATAAATCATACATCCCATGAAACAGGCATATTGTGTTCCCTAAGGCTAGCCATACATCCATGCAATGAATACATCAAAAGGCACACATCCCTTGAAACAGGCACGTTGTGTTGCCCAGGCCCATGCACACATCCATGCATTGTATACATCATCAATTACACAGACAATGAAATAACCGGCAGTAGAGCCTTATATTTTAAGGTTGTTTAATATATGACGGGCAAGTCAACTATAATAATTCGTCTTTATTTAACATAGTATTACTGTAAATCACAATGTTAAAATGTTGTATTCTTTGATCTCTTGGGAAACATATTGTGCAGGTTAAGCCTTAATTTGCAATTTGGTATAACTGCAATAATTATGAGTCGATTGGGTGTCCTGCAATATGATTGGATTTAAACTTTTGATGCAAGCTCTTCTCGATACACGAAAGGTCCTTAATGAAATTACATTAAAAGGCCAAATGTCAGGTTTTGTCCAACGCTGTCGGAGACATAAAACGCTCTTTAAACTAGCAACAAATTGCTCCACTCTGAAACTTGCAATAAATTACTCCAATCTGACACTATCAACAAATTGCTCCAATCTGAAACTCTTAAGCAATACAATACTCCAATTTGACACTAGCAATTAGGGTCTCCAGTCTGAAACAAGCAAGACATTGTTCCGATCTGTCACTAGCAATAAATTGTTTCAATCTGACACAAGCAACTCGTTACTTCAGTTAAACGTTTGCTGGATTTGCACCAGCACCCTTCTCGTCACCAATCCAAACGATAGTCACTGAGCATTTGTTAAATCATGACAGTTTTAGACTGATATCATTGAACATGGGTTAAATGTTGACACGGAGACCCATATGACTGAGCATGAGCGAGATGTTGACATGCTGACCCATATCACAGAGCATGGACTAGATGTTGACATGTAGACCCATATTACAGAGCATGGGCTAGATGATGACGTAAGGACCCATATCACTGAGCATGAGCTAGATGTTGACATGTAGACCCATATCACAGATCATGAGTGTGTGTTTGATTAGGATTCTTAACGTAGCTTTAACAATATTTCAGTCATATCGCTACGATGTCTACAGTGTGACAGTTTATAGTGATGTCTAGCACTGGGGCATCATGCCTCAGACATGTAGCATGATGTCCCACCCAATCACATTATCCTGACACCAGGCCCACCAGTCCTAACACTAACTTCATAATGACGAGCGCCTAGCGAGGCAGCTGTTAGTACAATTTTTGTAAGTCTTTGGTATGACTCGGCCGGGGTTGGAACCCACGACGTCCCGCTTCCGAGGCGGACGCTCCAACCACTAGGCCATCGGAGCGGTCCAGAGCATGAGCTAGATGATGACGTATAGACCCATATCACAGAGCATGGGCTAAATGTTGACATGTAGACCCATAATACAGAGCATGAGCTAAATGTTGACATGTAGACCAATATTACAGAGCATGGGCTAGATGTTGACATGTAGACCCATATCACAGAGCATGGGCTAGATGATGACGTATGGACCCATATCACAGAGCATGAGCTAAATGTTTGAAGGTAGACGAATATCATGGTGACATACTTAACGTCATACAAGCAGCAGCTTGATGTCAAGTTTTAACTCGGAATCAGAATCGGCCTTATGAATTTGAAACTCGGAATCAGAATCGGTCTGACGACATTTTTTTTTAACTCGGAGTCACAATTAGCCTGGTGAATTTCATACATGCATCTATTATTATCGGCCTGGTGAATTTGAAATATAGAATATTTAAAACATGCATCTAATGGAATCCGTCTGATGACTTCGAAAAATATATCGATCACAATCGGCCAGGTGACTTCGATAGATTACATTTGCATCATGATGTTTGGTTAGGTACAGTTTTCTAAAGTATACCTTGGGTGACAATTGATACACACGAATTAGAACTATATTTTCAGTTAAAGAAAATATCTAATTCATACAAGAATTAGAACTACAATTCTTATGTCACGTGTTTAGGCTCGAATAAACAGTAACACAAGAGAGAGTGAAAACAACAAACTTTGAAAAATAAAATAAATTTATTTCCCTGGAAAAATATTGTAAAAATAAAGAAAACATGAACTTATGGTTTTATAGGATCAAATCCGAAATAATCCAAAAATAATCCAAGAATAAAATTTTTGAACTTCTAATAACAAAATCTTCTACTGATTTCAAGTTCGAATCCCGACGAAGAATCCAAGATGGAAGACGATGATGTATGCTGCAATCTGTAGTATTGAAGTCTACAGTTCCTTGTAGAAACAAGAATTATCAATCCTGTTTTGGAAATGAAAAAAAATTTCTTATAAGAACTGTATTTTATTAAGAATCTCACATGAGCACATGTATTTTCAAAAAAAATAACAGAATTAATCTTTTTGAATCCAACTAATTTAAAGTAACTCCAAACAGCACAACATACAACTTCCAGTTTAACAGCCCAGCTTCTACCGATAATAATTTTCCAAAATAGAGGTTATATCGTCTTCTAAACGTAAACAGGGCGCGTCACGTGATCATGTTCTGGCAGCTTATATAAACTAAATACTTGTTAAAGGTCACGTACACCCAGTGTGACCCTGACGAAGAAAAATCATTTTACTCATAGAAATAAATAAAATTGAAAAAATGTTTACAGTCCGATACACTTTATTTGCAATCAATGCCGAGTTGCCTAGGAAGACAATGACATTCCCTTCAACAAGATTTTTCAGTATTTTCCACTCTGCAATGGAAGTCACAAGGGTATCATCATTGGCGGCTCAGTCTAAAGAGACCATGCAAATAGTGCCCTTGGAGTGTCGTCTGTCTCTGGGGTTTTGGCATCGTCTGCTGTAGGTGTGCAGGCCTACGCACGAGTGACAGTCCCTATTGCAGTTGGTGCAGACATACTGGGAAATCTGAGTTGCTGGGGTTACTGCCGCGCTCTTCTTTCTCTCACGTTTCTCTGCCGCCAGTTGGCCTCTCCTCACATCAGCAACTGCTATGCCCTTGCTTACCGTCAGTATCCATGTGCCTCGGTCCTCGGCCTGCACTTCCCATAACAGAACGGAAAATGCTATCCCTGGATCCTACAGGATAATGCTTGAGAATACTAGGCAGGATTAATATTTCACACAAATATTACTGTCACACAGGTATGAGCACCAATCGCCTTGCCTGCAAGTACCAGTCCATATACCATGACAACTAAGCACATCACAACAAACTGATTCTACTAAGCCAGTTGTACATGAACTCCTGCGTAGCAGGCATGGTAATTAACTCTCATCTATCTAAAGTCATTTCGGATTCCAAAAAGAAATCATGAAATCAAGGTATATAGACTAATTATGCAGAATTACAAATATAAACCAAATAGAACGGAACGTCCTATCCCTCTATTATACAAGATAATGTTTGATTTCTTATTAACGTTTTTAAACGCATTCGATAACCGGCGTCTGAGATCGCTGTCAACATCACACATGATAGGCATCTCAGATCACTGTCAATATGGTGTATAAACAGCATTCGAAATTATTGCTAAGAATTGTGCATGTTCGGTGTCTGAGATTACTATCAGTACCGTACTTGAATGGCGTCTGAGATCAATGTCAACAAAGTGCATGATTGACATCTAAGATCAATGAAAAGATAGACACGATCGGCATCTGAGATCACTGACATCATGGTAAAGGCTCAGCGTCAGAGATCACTGGCAATATTTAATACTATCGGTGTCCGAGATCAATTCCAACATAAAATTAGATCGGCGTCTGAGTTTGTTCGAGTAGAAATCTATTCGGCTGATTATAATTCGGTTGTTTACATTGTCTTCTTCCATCCATCATTTGACTGGTGCTAGGAAGCAGGAAGCAGGCCAACATAAAACTAACCAAGCAAGCAATAAGGAAAGGAATACATTTTCGGTATCCAGACATTTTGTTCTATGGGTTGCGCATTATATAACCACCTCCTTATAATGCTTACAGTACAGGGACATTGTGATTGAGTTAGGCTGATTAGGCTAACAGTTGTTTCAACATACCAATCTTACCGCTCCGGTGGCCTAGTGGTTAGAGCTTCCGCCTCAAATGGGGGAGGTCATAGGTTCGATCCCCGGCCGAGTCATACCAAAGACTTACAAAAATGGTACTAATAGTTGCCTCGCTTGGCGCTCAGCATTAAGAGGTTAGTGTTAGCACTTGTCGGCCTGTTGTCAGGATAATGTGAATGTGTGGGACATCATGCTACATGTCTGCGGCATGATGCCCCAGTGCTCACATCACTATAAACTGCCATACTGCAAACATCGTAGCGATATGACTGAAAAATTGTTAAAGCTACGTTAAAAATCCAATTAACACACACACACACACACACAAACACGCTCACCATACCATTCCTCAATCAACCCGTACTCAATTAAACAAACAGCAGGCATCACAATACGCTAGCAAGTATTTTATCGTACCATTGCCCAGTATTTTATTAAACAGACAATGAACGTCATAATACGCTAATAGATATTTCGCCTTACCATTCCTCAATCACCCCGTGTTCTATTAAATCTAGATCTGGCATCATAGCAAGCTAATAGTTATTTCGCTCTCCCGTTTCCCAACTACCCATTGCTCTATTAAAATTACAACTGCTATCATAAGACCCTAATAGTCATTTCACCCCACCATTCCCCAATCACCCATTTCACTATTAATCATATAGTTGGCCTCCTAATATGTCAATATGTTTCGCACCGCCACTCCATAATCATCCACTGACTTGTATTACCCGTTTGACTCAAATATCAAAATATTAGTGACGTACATTGCTAGTATGTTGGCGTCAAAACTTAGCGGCTTAGGTTCCAGTTAGATTTACCTTCTCTGGAAATATATGTCTACCATCTGCAGAGTAATCCATATCTCTGTAGTATTTACATACTTGAAGACCAAGTGATACAACACAAACACATTTTGCAAACTTTATTGGCGACACGCTTAGAATGATTCTCACATTGATTTCTCGAATTTAAAGACATTTTAATGGAATCAATTGTTGACCTAGAACCGAAAGATACCAGGCATTCAAGGGAAGTTAGATTGAACTTACTGCATCATATGAAATGGTATATCCCTTTGTTAAGACAACTTTCTTTGTTTCTTTTTTTGTTTAAAGACTCTATTAATAACATACACACATGCTTGTATAATATTAAGATGGATTTAGAAATATATCCATATGTTTGCTTTCATATAGTTTGAGTGTGTCTATTTTATATTTACCAAATTGGACTTGGTTAGGGTTTGGGGTGCCATGATGAGTTTGTATATGTTCCATATCGTTAGTAAATCTGTGTGATATGAATACAATAGTCCACTACCCGAACCGTCCGCGTAAATACACGTTTATTGCATACACGGAATGTGTTTGTTTCTTTCACTATGAAATCTTGGCTTATGTAACGAAGACTCATTTACAAAATTTCCCTTAAGCTGAAGTCACTCATCAATATAGGGTAACATATTTGAAAGGATGATCAGTATTTGTAAGCATATTTTTAATTTATAGACTTATTACACATAATGAGCTACATTTAACAGACATAAAAAATACAAGCAGCAACAAATATATCGGTAATAATAACAAGAAAAGAAAAATGAAAAAGTTTCGATTAATCGGTCTGATTTGTAGTTTTTATACATTTTAATCCAACGGAGAAATAAATAAAATAGTAGGTTTTAACTTTGTACATCCTTTTATATCGGAAAGACCTGCCTCATTATCATAATGTCTAGACATGGTAAGATTAATACACTGAATCATAAAATAAGGACGTAGTAGCAATACAGATAGAAAACATTATACTGAACCTTATATTTAAGGATACAAAGGTCGTCAGAACAAGTGTGCTGTTCGCGAAATATGATGCAAGATTTGCCTTCCCGATATGACACTATGACACGGAGATTTCAAGTTTTACCGAGTCATCCTGATACGCGAAATATCCAGTTAACTGTATAACTTCTGACCAGTAGCAAGCAGTTTTTTAATAATTTAAACTACAAAATGCTTATGAGCTGAAACTTTATGAGTAGAGCATTAGTGTTATACAATGAGTTGATCATTTTATAAAGGAACGCACACTACAGTTTCTTTACATCCGCTATTGTCCTCGCAAAGGGACCAATAAATGATATTCTGGTCGGTAGGGCTGGGATATTTAGAAAATAGTTCCTACCCTCAGAAAGGTCGTAACACTATTATTGCTTTGATTTCAGTAAAAAATTAATTTCGTAATAAAGCTGATGCGCAAAAATTGTGAAATGTTTGGAAGCCACATACCAGGGTTCGTTTTTTTATCTGGAAGTGTCTTGGAATCTGTTATGTAAGTGCAAGTGCTACTTGACCAGAGATTTTCTAAATTTATACGCAGGTGTATTATATACAATCATTACGTAGCTATAACAAACAATGGGTCTCACTACCAAGCTGATCAAACAACATTACCGTGAGTCTGGCTGATGTCAATGTTTCCGTTATTTCCATGGATGCCAAGAAAACTGGTTTCTGTTGTAGGGTTCTTAAACGCACAAGTTCAGCATATACATTCCTGCAATCAACCAACACACAAATACTAACGACATCCTAATTTCAGACCAGTATGGTATCTCTCTCTCTCTCTCTCTATCTCGCTTTACAATTGCATGACCCATCAGCAAGCTTTTCCAAGCCAAAGATTAGTAAATACCGGTACCTAAAAATATCAAGGGACTTACTTATGCTAACAAAATAGAGAGACTTCATTTTACAAAATTAGTCTATGCTACCATCAAGTCTCTCGAAGAATATACATTATATTTTCTGCTCCTAAAATGACAAATTACAAGAATTTAGAAATATTTTAACGCCACCGACAACCTATAATCAAAAAAATAAATAGCTAAAATCCAATAAGACTATACATATGGAGATATTTAAAAAGACGTACACACCCCTACGTTTGTTGCAATATGAAACACTTCCAAATATGATACATATACCTTACATAGCACCAAACTGCGTGCAATATTTATTGCCTGTAGAAGGAAATTGAGGAAAATCATTTAAATGTCGTACCAAGGAAGGCATCAACTGGCTCTAGAATGTCATAATGTAACTTAATCAACCAGTTAATATAAAAATTATTCAAATCAATCTATTAATTTGGCGGTTACTTCCACGTAAGAAAAATATTATAGGAACGTATGTTAGACGTACATAACAAACAAGAGTTTAATGCGACAAATAACAAATAGATAAAACTATTTTCTAGGACCTGAAGACTACTGTCGTTCTCATCTGAATGGTTACTTTTGCGTCCTCCTGGAATCCACTACAGCTTGGACAGTGACACAATAAAGACTCTTGAATACACTTGTCACAATTACGATGAAGAATGATTGTGAATTCCAGTCTTTTGTGAATACGAAAAGCAAACTAAAAACATAAAATTCATGTTCTTTTTAATTTTATTCTTATTCTAATCGTCCCTTAATACTTCTAGAGTTCATTGTCATGTCTTTGAATGCAATGATTGAAGTCGACAACTTGGACACAATGCACATCTTTGTTTCTGGACAAAGTTGCGACTTTTAGCTATTTGTTGAAACAAGATGTCCATGGGTGATATACATTATCAATAATTAGCAAGCACTCTTCTATTCTTTGAATGGAGATGTTGCTTATTGTAGGCTGGACTGAACAATGTTAGCTTGGAAGTTGATTAATGAACAAATTAGTCTCTATCCGAACTGCAGGGTCTGGCTCTTAAGCAACCATGACATTAGTCATAGAAATCTTGTGATACTAGTAATAATAACAACATTATTTTGACGATGATAAACGTGAAAAGCTAATAGGACACTACCTGGTGATGGAACCGACTGCAGTGCAAAATTGTATTCATATACGTGGATGCCAATTAGACACGCATCATATACACGACTATTTGGAAAGGAAACAAAAATTATATGTGAAAGAGTATTAGTCTATGGACCAGCTACAAAGAGACGTTTTTGAAAATGAACTGTGAAGCGATACATGTATCAAACATATTTGATTAAAGACCAGTTCTGTGCCACCCAAATCTCCTCGAAAAGAAAGATGTTGCCCAAAGTCATTATCACTGTGTGTTGTGTGTTTGTGTATGTCTATGTCTGTTCACAAGCAAACAAAACGTAAAATCTCTTCTATAATTCTTTTCTGTAATATCGTGTATATGCAACCAGTAACCTTTAGTATGCGATAGCATGTTTGCGTGTATATAAGGACAGCATATGTATAAACGCTCATACCATCTTGCGCGTGATATTGTGTAATGTCAACCAACTTTTTTCACATCCTACCATTTCATGTGGTAGTAGGTGATGAGGTTTTATTCACTTCACATGCGTGTTGGATAATATCAAGCATTGTTGGCAGATAGTTGATAACCAAGTATTGCTCACAATTCACGGAAAGTAAATGTGGGGTATTGGATAATATATGTGGGATGGTGGGTAGCATATACAAAACAAGAGCACTCACTACAAGATCTATAAAACATGAAATATGAATAACTCAAGGAGACGAAGAATAATAGAATGCCAGGAAAATTATGCAATCGTGATAATGAAAACATCTGCCATTTAAAAAGGCTGAATGTTTATGACTTGTTCCCATATCTCTGGATGGGGTTGTATCGTAATTATATTTTTTTCACTAGCTTCTTGTGTCGAGTGTTCGTCAGATGAAATATTTTATCTTATGTTAATTCAAACGACGGACATGAAATGATCTGTGTTTAAATCAATAACTATAAACTCATTCTTCCAAGTTAGTTTAATTCTAACATTTGACCTAGAAATACCATGTTTATTATTAGTCACTAGTCATTATTACATTTTTACGATCACACACGAGACATTTCATTTCTTTATAAATGCCATTCCCTTCACATAAAAAAACGAAATATGAAATACATTACCAATATAATGTTACCTGTCTGCACAATAAATTCATCTATACAGATAATACAATACACAATCTCTTACAGCTTACATCAAACAAAGGTAACCATTTATTTTGCATAATGAGTGGGTATTTTCATAGGCAAACTAATAGTTTGCTTTGATTTTCGTTCACTACTAGTGTCTCGCAATGAAAAGATTAATAAGCAATGTAAGTTTCAAGAATGTAGTGGTGTCAGTCTTATTATCACGTGGTTATCCTAAGTGAAAATATGTTTGTTATCCTTCGCATCCACGACATCGCTTCTAAGCGGGAATTTAAAACTAAACTCGTCACGCTTAAGACATTTGTTTGTTGTTATTTGGATATTTAGTTAGTCGTTCATTATGCTGCCTGGTTATATGTGTTCTTGCTAGCTTGCTTGCTTCAGTGACTCTTTTTCCAGAGTCAATATTATAAAGTCCAAATTTCACATAATAATACGAAGAAATAATGTGATACATGTGTCAATTTGAAGTTTTATTAACAGAAGTTTTATTTCAACAAGGAAACGCAATCCCTGGTGTTAGTGTAATGACAAAACATCTCTCTGGACGTAATCTAGTGCAAACCCAGTTTAAACATAGATTTTAATTCAATAAGCAGTAGTTGACAGAATAAACACGATAAATAGAAATGAATACATTTAGAAAGGCGTCCAGTTACAACTTTGAAATTGCATGTCATGTATCATGATACTCAGCAAGTAAACAATGTCATCTATATAAAACATTGTGTAGGTTATTTCCAAAATCCTGTTGTAATCTGGTATCCAGGAGTCTACTTCTGTTTCATCAAGCGTGGCAGTATTTTGTATAGTACATGCTTGTTTTCCAAGCAAGGTCATTTGTAAGAGTAGAATGTATTTGCTAGCTTAAAACAAATTATTAGAGAGATTGCTTTTGTCTTAATAGTCCTTCCTCGCTAACTTAAAAAAATCATCAGAAAAATTATATACAAATGTATCTTCTCATCAGAAATTTGTATACCTTCGTCTCATCGGAAAATTATCTACAATGTACCTTCTCATCAGAAAGGTATACGCAAATGTGTCTTCCCATTAGAAAATTATATACCAATGTATCTTGTCATCAATACAAAGCTAAGTGCAATACAAGCTGAAATGAACTAAACCTGGCACAAGAATAAAATAAAGAAATACTTATTTAAATATATACATTACTTCTACCTTTTCTTTTAACAATTTCCTAATTCAAAGATTGTGTATGTAGCTAACTCTTTATTCGGACACATCAACCGCGTAAGGGCTTTTGGAATTCCTTTTAGGCCAAAGTAGCCTATTCAAAAAGAACAGTTTAATAGACGCTTTTTAAGGTCAGAACAGGAAAACAGAACCCTGCAGAAGTTATGGATAAACCAAAAACAGTATCATGGGAACTTTTGTTGCCTCGGGTGAAGACGATCATATTTAAGGGCATTAATGTGTAAACTACTTTTTAACAAACTGTTAAAAAAGGGTCGAAGTGAATCGAAATACATGCTACCAAAATGTTACAATATAGTCAAGGTGACTATCTACATGCTAACAGTGTGCTACTAAAAGGTCATGCTAACAGAGCGTTACAAAAAGGTCATGCTAACAGAGTATTACAAAAAGGTCATGCTAAAAGTGTTACAAAATAGTCAAGCTTACAGAGAGTTACAAAACGGTCATGCTAACAGAGAGTTACAAAAAGGTCAAAGTGACTCCAAGTACATGCTAAGAGTGCTACAAAAGGGCCAAAGTGACTCAAATGACATGTTATTAGAGTATTACAAGGTGACGCTATGTATGCGTTAACTGAGTGTTAAAAAGTGTCAATGACACGAAATACTGCTAACACAATGTTACTAAAAGGGTTAAAGTGACACGAAGTACATGCTAATAGTTTTACTAAAACCGTCAAAGTGACCCTAAATATGTGCAAAGTTTCACTAAACCGGTCAAAGTAACTCTAAGTATGAACTAACAGTTTTACAAAAGCTTTCAAAAAGTGACTCTAAGTACATGCTAACATTATGCAAAAAGTGTCAAGGTGACTTCAAATATGGCAATGTACCCACTGGACCATACACATACTGCTTAGTAGTTGCAAAAATATGACCAATACAAATTTACCCACTGGAGATAGAAAAAGAAAGAAGAAAAGGTAACAAAAATATATAAAATACTAACGAAAATAGGAAAATATGATAGAGATAACCTCATCTTCCACAATATTCCAGTTGGACTATGTTCTTTTTGTTTATTAAAAAAGATGAAAAAATGTATACACCGTAGCAAAATTTCAAGATCTGTTTCAAAAGTCTATTAAAAAACAGGCTGGATAATCCATGATGATACATTTTCTATATACGAACTGTTTCATGGCAATAAAAAAACACTATGGTGTAGAAAGAAATTTTATCTCAAGTGGTATATCCATAAGACATCGTGCAATAATACAATGTCATATCTTCTCAAGTGGTATATCCATAAGATATCATGCAATAATAAAATGTCATTTCTTATCAAATTTAAAGCATGGCATTGAGCAATTCCCTGTCGGATACAGGATGCATTCTAGCACAAAACAACCCCTTATGGGATGGGGGATGCATTCTAACACAAAACAACCCCTTATGGGATGGGGGATGCATTCTAACACAAAACAACCCCTTATGGGATGGGGGATGCATTCTAACACAAAACAACCTCTTATTGGATGGGGGATGCATTCTAGCACAAAACAACCCCTTATGGGATGGGGGATGCATTCTAACACAAAACAACCCCTTATGGGATGGGGGATGCACTCTAACACAAAACAACCCCTTATGGGATGGGGGATGCATTGTAACACAGAACAACCCCTTATGAGATGGGGGATGCATTCTACCACAGAAAAAAACCCTTATGATATGGGGGATACATTCTAGCACAAAACAACCCCTTATGGGATGGGGGATGCATTCTGCCACAGAACAACCCCTTATGGGATGGGGGATGCATTCTAACACAAAACAACCCCTTATGCAATAGGGGATGCATTCTAACACAGAACAACCCCTTATGGGATGGGGGATGCATTCTAACACAAAACAACCCCTTATGGGATGGGGGATGCATTCTAACACAAAACAACCCCTTATGGGATGGGGGATGCATTCTAACACAAAACAACCCCTTATGGGATGGGGGATGCATTCTAGCACAGAACAACCCCTTATGGGATGGGGGATGCATTCTAACACAGAACAACCCCTTATGCGATGGGAGATGCATTCTAACACAAAACAACCCCTTATGGGATGGGGGATGCATTCTAACACAAAACAACTACTTATGGGATGGGGGATGCATTCTAGCACAAAACAACCTCTTATGGGATGGGGGATGCATTCTAACACAAAGCAACCTTATGGGATCGGGAATGCATTCTAGCACAAAACAACTCCTTATGGGATGGGGGATGCATTCTAACCCAGAACAACCCCTTATGGGATGGGGGATGCATTCTAACACAAAACAACTACTTATGGTATGGGGGATGCATTCTAACACAAAACAACCCCTTATGGGATGTGGGATGCATTCTAACACAAAACAACCCCTTATGGGATTGGGGATGCATTCTAGCACAAAACAACCTCTTATGGGATGGGGGATGCATTCTAACACAAAGCAACCTTATGGGATCGGGAATGCATTCTAGCACAAAACAACTCCTTATGGGATGGGGGATGCATTCTAACCCAGAACAACCCTTTATGGGATGGGGGATGCATTCTAACACAAAACAACTACTTATGGGATGGGGGATGCATTCTAGCGCAAAACAACCCTTTATGGGATGGGGGATGCATTCTAACACAAAACAACCTCTAATGGGATGGGGATGCATTCTAACACAAAACAACCCCTTATGCAATAGGGGATGCATTCTAACACAGAACAACCCCTTATGGGATGGGGGATGCATTCTAACACAAAACAACCCCTTATGGGATGGGGGATGCATTCTAACACAAAACAACCCCTTATGGGATGGGGGATGCATTCTACCACTGAACAACCACTTATGGGATGGGGGATGCATTCTAACACAGGACAACCCATTATGGGATGGGAGATGCATTCTAACACAAAACAACCCCTTATGGGATGGGGGATGCATTCTAACACAAAACAACCCCTTATGGGATGGGGGATGCATTCTAACACAGAACAACCCTTTATGGGATGGGGGATGCATTCTAGCACAAAACAACCCCTTATGGGATGGGGGATGCATTCTAACACAAAACAACCCCTTATGGGATGGGGGGATGCATTCTAACACAAAACAACCCCTTATGGGATGGGGGATGCATTTTAACACAAAACAACTACTTATGGGATGGGGGATGCATTCTAGCACAAAACAACCTCTTATGGGATGGGGGATGCATTCTAACACAAAGCAACCTTATGGGATTGGGAATGCATTCTAGCACAAAACAACTCCTTATGGGATGGGGGATGCATTCTAACCCAGAACAACCCCTTATGGGATGGGGGATGCATTCTAACACAAAACAACTACTTATGGGATGGGGGATGCATTCTAGCACAGAAAAAACCTTTATGAGATTGGAATTTCTTCTAACACTGGGGATTTACTTATTAAACTGAACAACCCTTCTCGGGGTTCAAAATGTATTGGAACAACCCCTTGTCAGATTGAGTATATATATTCTAACATAGATAAATCCCTGTATGATTGAGGATGTATTATAACACAGATCAACCCCTTTTGAGATTGATGACGCCTGCTAACACATACCATACCACTGTGGGATTGTGGACGCATTCTAACACAGATCGTGATGATGTAATGATATGTCGCATTATCAAAGTCATCCAAAGGTCTTGATGTAAATGCATTTAGCAAGCTTAATAGCAATGAGATCTGAAATATAGTCACTGGATTTACTGGGACGATAAGCTCAACGAACCAGATACAAAGTATTGCATTCATATGCATAGATCTTGCTTATAACCTTACTCATCTAACAGTTTGATAATACAAGACTATTCGACAACTTTGATCCACTTGCAAGGTCATATCAACAATATGCATTTATTTCACTCATAATCATGCTCACTCACAATTCTGATGACAGAGAACTTGTATCCATTTCCGTCAAATTCATATAAAAAGTTCAATCTCTAGAGAGGTGTAAACACTCTATATCAGGTGGAAGATAAGACGAACATGAAAGATGTAATATTAGAAACTAGCAAAATTACCCATGCCAACTAACATATTTCGTAGTTTGTAATAAAGAGTTAAAAATACTTCCCCAGTTCCAATGAGAAACTTCATATTTATTTTTCAACTAGGAATATCAAAATCGTAACTAAAAAGATTCTAGCATGCCAACATCAAATTCAAGCCAAGGACAAAGGTTCCTAATGTGCTGACGTACCAACGAATCATAACTTTACCACATTAAGATGTATCTATCTTGGTTATTACTGCACTCAATAAAGATCGTAATAGGTGAAGCCTCTTTGTCATGTCTAATCAAACTTGGACGTGGAATACCTTCTTTAGAGTGGTAACAAGCTCAGCCAACCACATGCGCGAGCAACACGATCACCTTATTAATAACTGTGGACCCCATGCCTGTTGGAACTCATGCAGTAATTTGGATTAAGCCAATGATGGTAGTCTGATCAAAATAATAACTCAAAGAGAGGTAACAAACACAACATTACGTTTTAATTACGCTTAGAACCTATCCACCGTTAAAATTGTCCCAGATCGACATAATATAGGCCCACTCATCAATTTTTATCAGTTAAACCTTACTTATTTGTGGGCATATACTATATTTAACTAGTCACGTGTAATTCAAACTGGTCACATGTTCAAATGAAAGTTTGATATAGTAAAAGGAAATGTCAAAATGGAAACTTGTTATGCAATAAACTGGAATCCTCACAATGGAAACGGAGTATTCCGTAAAATGGAAACCTCTCGATGGAAACCGATTATGATTTAAACTGGAAACCCCGCAATGGAAACGGATTGTGAAATAAGCTGGAAATCTCACAATGGAAACATAACAGAGTATGCTGCAAACTGGTGTCACCGAGTTAAAAAGACTTGAATACAAAAAGTGGTTGCTGTTACAAAGATCTCTGAAAACTTCACATTTGTGCCAATAAGGACATTATTTTTAAATATTTTGATAAATTTTTGTTGTTTGTTTGGACCTCTACCTTTGGACCCCAGGCTCAATTTCACAATTAAAATCAATTGCAAGCTTTTTAATTTTGAGACGCATGTTGCCATATATAGCGTTTGACACTCATGACGACATACATTGATATTAATACGTGTGTTGACATTGATTTTGACAGGCATTATGACATAGACTGAATTTGACACACATGATGACATAATTGATTTTGATACGCATGATGTCCTTGATTGATCTTGATACGTATGATGACATACATTGATTTTCACACGAAAGATGACATATGTTGATTTTCACATGCATGAAATACATTGATTTTTACACGCATGATCACATACATTGATTTCGACTCTTATTATGACATATTGATTAGCACATTATCACATTCATTGATTTTAACTTGCATTATGACATATATTGATTAACACACATTATCACATTCATTGATTTTGACTTGCTTTATGAAATATATTGATTTTGACACGCATTATGACGTACATTGATTTTCACACGCGTGATGGCATACATTAGTTATGTACTACTTTTGGACAGTTGATCTAAATTAGTACTAAAGTTACACAATCTGATTTAAAGGAATGTAAAAAACGGGCCTTATTAGTGTCATCATATATCAATGTGTACAGGGGCCTTATTGGTATCATTCTATTTCAATGTGTACATGGGCCTTATTAGTATTATGCTATTTCAATGTGTACATAGGCCTTATTAGTATCATCCTATTTCAATGTGTACAGGGGTCGTATTAGTGTCATCCTTTTTCAATGTGTACAGGGGTCTTATTAGCATGATCCCATTTCAATGTGTACAGTGGCTTTATTAGTATCATCCAATTTCAATGTGTACAGTGGTTTTATTAGCATCATCCATTTTCAATGTGTACAGCGGCTTTATTAGTATCATCCCATTTCAATGTGTACATGGGTCTTATTAGCATCATCACATTTCAATGTGTACAGTGTTCTTATTAGCATGAGCCCATTTCAATGTGTACAGTGGCTTTATTAGTATCATCCAATTTCAATGTGTACATGGGTCTTATTAGCATCATCACATTTCAATGTGTACAGCGGCCTTATTAGTGTCATCCCATTTCAAGGTGGTTGTTGTTGTTGAGTTTAACGCAATTTTGTCAGCACACGATAGGCTATACATGGCGGCCAGTTTTAATAGTGGAGGAAGAACCCTGGAAAATCCCAGAAAGAACCACCGACCCAAGAAAAGCTACTGGCAAGATTTCTCACATACCCACATTGGCTGAATCGGAGACTCGAACTCACGTAGACAGAGGTGAAATGACAGTGATCCGTAGCGGAGAGCGCTTAAGACCACTCGGCCACTCGGGGCTCCTATTTAATTGTGTACATAGACCTTGTGGGTATCAGCCCAGTTCAATGTCTCAGTGGCCTTATTAGTATCGTCCTATTTCAATGTGTGGAGTGGCTTTTTTAGTATCGTCCTATTTCATTATGTATATGGGCCTTATTAGACTTATCATATTTCAATGTGTACAATGGCCTTGTTAGTGTCACTACATTTTAATGTGTACAGATGTATTATTACTATCATCCCATGTAAATATGTACATGGTCATTATTAGTATCATCCTATCTCAGTGTGTACAGTGGCCTTAATAGTATAGTCCTATTTCAATGGGTACAAAGGCCATATGAGAATCATTGCATTTCAATGTGCACACGGACCTAATTAGTACCATCCTATTACAACTGGTACAGGAGCCTTATCAGTATCATCCCATTTCACTGTGTACTATGGCCTTATTAGTATCGTCCTATCTGAATGTGTACATAGGCCTTATTAGTATCGTCCATTTCCAATGTGTACACGGGCCTTATTAGTATGATTCTATCGTAGTGTGTACATATTCATTATTAGCATCATCCTATTTCAATGTGTACAGTGGCTTTATTAGTATCATCCCATTTGAATGTGTACAGATGCATTATTAGTATCGTCATATTTCAATATCTACAGGAGCCTTATTAGAATCATCATATTTCAATGTGTACATATGCATTGTTAGTATCATCCTATTTCAATATGGACATGTACTGAAAGTATCGCCATTTCTCAACGTGTACAGTGGCCTTGTTAAAATAATCCTGTTTCAATGTGTGCATAGGCTTTACTAGTATCTTCCGATTTTAATGTTAGCACGATACTATTCAGGTAATTTTCAAGTGATATTAGCCGAGACCCATTAGTCTATGTGCATAACTTTGGATTTTAACTCGAATGGTCAACTGTTCGGCTCTTGACAGACATGAATAATAATAATGATAATAATAATAATAATAATAATAACTCAGTATAGCGCCTAATGTTTGAAAGCTCTATGCACTTTACGACATTATATAAAACATAAAAAGAGACACATCGATAAGACCACAAAAACAAACACCATGAAACCACAAAAACAAACACCGACAACAACAGCAAACACCACCAGATCGTTGCATCTCTTCCTGAGAAAAGGTCAGTTTTAAGAACATACCCATATCAGACCACAACATACCTGCATCTAAAATCCACGGACAACTCGCTTCAGTCAGCCGAGCCCTGGTACGCAAAACAACGCTGACCGCACGATCCCGCCCCAACAATGGGAACAACGAGAACGCGAGCGCCGGAAGAAGAGCAAAAGCCTCCAGATAGGGTACATACACGGAAGAAGACAGACGGGAACATGAATATCGTTTCTGTATAATTGAGAACCCCATTATCTGTATACAGTAAGTCACTATAAAATAAAATAAATAAAATAAAATAAAATAGACTCCGCAATATAAAAACATTATTAGATAAGCGATTAGGGAAAGGTGTATAATTTCTTCATAAGATACAAACTAAAGTGGCTGCGTGAACACAGGAAGTCAGCATTTTTTCTGGAAGGAGGTTGTCCTGTGGGGAGCTTGTGCACATAATTTAGCTTGATAAGATAGCAACAAAAAAGAAACAAGAAAATTCATAGTTCATGAATCACGACGTTTGAGCGCAAAGTGTAGGTAAAGATCCTTTGTAAGAAAGTTACATTTCGTTAAGGGTGGTATTTGGGGTTGTTCGGTGACGCTCACCAGATAATATGTACTTTTGAGAGAGTGAGGTATGTAAGGTGAAGTAGTTCGCATTTAAAACATGCAC
Organism: Sinohyriopsis cumingii; assembly: GCA_028554795.2. Lineage (NCBI taxonomy): Eukaryota > Metazoa > Mollusca > Bivalvia > Unionida > Unionidae > Sinohyriopsis > Sinohyriopsis cumingii. The sequence goes on from CM068833.1 coordinate 33,048,902, forward strand.
ATTTGAGAGAATGTTTGCATACCTCTATGCTACATTAATGTAATGTGGATGATATTTCTTTTGGATATTGTACTTTTGGAAATTTTACATGATTTAAGCACACTGCTAACTAAAATGACTGCTCCTTTGTGTTAAAAAATCAGTCTGAATTAGTCTAAAGTACACTATACATAGCAGCTATTAAAATAGGAAAAATTAATTTTGCCAGACTAGACAATACAGCTTCTGAAAGTGCAATGAATGAATTACCAAATATATAAAATGTAGAAAAAGTTATCGGCTCTTTTTTATACAAGTTACCTCTGAAGTTCAGGAAGTGAAAATGACCAAGTAGAGCTAGCACTTTTTTGAAAGGTGCACATTTGAAGTAAGGCCAAGCTGTATACTCTATAGCCCATAGTACACCCATCAATCATACACCAAAATAAAGGGAATTAAAGGTTCTTTGCATTATACCTAAGATATACAAGGTCTTTTTTAAATAGCCAGTATAACCAGTGAGGAAACCGGGGAAAGTCTTTTTCTTTAAAATCCTAACCCTATGCAAAATGCGAAACTGTATAGCGCCACCTTAAAGAAAATATAAAAATGTTTGCAATTATTTTTTTTTATTTTCATATAATTATGTATAGCGCCACCTTCCGTTATAAATAGTACAGGGGTATGTCGGGTAGTTCCGTTATAACTAATACAATGATTAGTGGGGTATTTCCGTTATAGCTAATATGGTATGTGAGGTAGTTCTGTTACAACTAATTCAGGGGTAAGTATGGTTGTTCTGTTGAATCTAATACAGGGGTAAGTGTGGTAGTTCTGTTATAACTAATGCAGGGCAAGTTGGGTATTTCCGTTATCGCTAATAAAGGGGTAAGTAGGGTAGTTCAGTTATAACTAATACAGGGATAAGTCGGGTACTTATGTTCCGGATATGTTCGAAAAATATTAATGTAATGTTAACAACAGTTAACATCTATCAAATTCGTTAGATCAGTTATTCAATCAGGTCTGTTAATTCGGTTATTGTGTTAACAGAAGACGGTCAACATACACCAAATCCGTTAGATCAGTTATTCAATCAGGTCGGTTAATTTGTTTACTGTGTTACATAAAACAATTAACGTTTACAAATCCTTTAGAGCAGTTATTCAATCATTTCTGTTAATTCTGTTATTGTGTTACAGAAAAGAGTTATCATCTATCAAATCCGTTAGATCAGTTATTCAATCAGGTCTGTTAATTCGGTTGTTGTGTTACAGAAGGCAGTTAACATGTACGAAATCTGTTAGATCAGTTATTCAATCAGGTCTGTTAATTCGGTTGTTGTGTTACAGAAGGCAGTTAATATATATCAAATCCGTAAGATAAGTTATTCAAGCAGTTATGTTAATTCGGTTATTAAGTTAAATCTGTCATTTTGGTTATTCAGTCAAATCTCTTAATTCAGTTGTTCAGTAGAATCCCTTAATTCTGTTATCGAGTCGGATTTGCCAATTTGTCTATTCAGTCAAACCTTCTAATTAGGTTATTCAGTCAAACCTGTTAATTCGGTTATTCAGTCAAATCTGTTAAGTCGCTTATTAAGTTTCCATAGATGCTACAACAAAGTATCAAGTTGTGGATTCTAACACAAATATGGCGCGTAGAAGTTTTGACAGGATTTGTAAGACTGTATTATCGAATTTAGAGACTGATATGTGAACCAAGGGGCATTATTTTGCACGCCAAAGATAATCCATTCGTTGCGTCCTCGGGTGACGTTTATTAAAGTCGCCACTCCAACATTTTTTCACGTTCTAAACCCTGCGATCTCTCCAGCTCCCCTTCTCCAATTCATCCTACCATCTATCCAGCTCATCCACTTTGAACGATTTGGTGTGTCATGTTCTAAAGTCTGGTTTAACAATGTAGCCGTCTGTAATTCTTCCATACAACCGCCATTTGGATCTTAAATATATTTATCCAATGTTACAGATCGCAGCTAACGTTCTCTTAGCATGTACTGGTCGATTTTTCTTATCTAATGTCAGAGTATGCCATCAGAATGTAGACCACAAAACTTAACATTGGAGAAGAAAAATAAGAAGCACCTTCACATCCGAATCAGACTCATAGTAATTTGGACGGTCCCTCGATAAAGTATTGATAATTCCTCGATACAGTAATGACGGACAGTCCCTGGATACAGTAGAGACGGACAGTCACTCGATGCAGTAGTAATGGGCTGTCCCTCGATCCTGTAGTGATGAACAGTCCCCAGATACAGTTGTGATGGACAGTCCCTTGGTACAGTAGTGATTTCACAATGAACCTAGAGGCATCTAGTTTATCAATCTAATGACAGAACTAGATTTTATGTTGTTAATGTTAGTGTTATTTATGATTTTAGATTTGCACTGTAAAGAAGAGGACATTCTTGTAATCGTAATATGTAGATTCACTCGTTGATTCAAGGTGGAAGAGTATTTTCATCCAAGTAAACATCACGTGACTCGACTTCAGGACACGAATTCTTGAACTGTCAGAATGATGTAATTCCCGATTTATCTAGAGTAACCACCTGGCCTTGTGTATCAGTTGGAATAATTTTCCTAGCACCAACATCAGTCTTGGAAGAGATATTTAGTTGTGTTAAGTTGAGAGGATTTATTCATTTAAAGCATAAAGTGCTCGGATTACATGAAAATATAAAGCTGATTCTGAAACTGTGAATTGGTTTAAAAACATTTTGGATTATATCGTCATGATTTATTAGTACCATCGAAACATCACTACAATAGTTAAACTTATTCGGAATACCACTCATTCTGATTACTCGATACTGTTGTATTTATTCAAATATTTAAAAATATTAAGGATGTCCTTCATCATATTGTAAGTTATCTTTAATTTTTCACTTTGTAGTTTAGACAAATAATATTATATTTTCAATTTTGCAAACCTTGTTGGTGTTTGTTATATTGTGTTACTTAGTTTAATATCATAGAGTGGTAACATTAAAACAGTCTCTCTCTCTCTCTCTCTCTCTCTCTCTCTGGATGAACAATTAGTGTGACCTTTCGTCAAACATGAACGGAATCAGTCTGGATTTTAGTGACGGAGAGAATACAACTATTACAGTACATTTCTTCACTGGCTACATAAAATGTAACGCAATTATGAAACACGCTGCTCTAAAAATCTTGACGTTCTGTTATTTCCCGCCTAAAAGGAACGAAAGATACGCTCTTCTTGTGCAAAACATATGATACTATTTTTAGTGTTAAATTTCCATAGTCCAAGGGTTCATTGGTCCAAAAGAAAGCTTTATTATTTATGAGGTTTGTTGGTTCAAAGGGTAATATATCCGAACGAAAGGTTTAATGGCCCTACGGGGTCCAAAGGTGCGTTCTTATCCGAAGATTCATTTGCCTGAAAGAAGGGATCAACAGGTCGAAGATGCTTCAGTCCTAAGATTCATATGAAATGAAAAATATTGTTATTGGTCCAAAGCAGAATTACTGGATCAGTGGTTTATTTATATGAAGAGTTCCGATTAGTTTGAAAGACGACCAGAAAGGACGATCAAAGAAAATATTGTTGTGATTTGTGGTGCGACGGGTTGTTATGCAACCACTGTGGTAGGTGTGTTATGGTTGGGGTGGGTGCTCCCAATATTCTATTTAAATTACTACAGAAGTCCCACCCAGCCTCTATTTGTTTGGAAGTTAGCATAGTGAAAGGTAGATGTAAAGCTCTGAGCCCCCAGTCAGCGATGCCGACGGTTAAATGACTGACTATACACCAAAAAATGAAATTCAACGAATAACAGGTTAATGACAATTCAATAGTCAAATGATTAACATTTCCCAAATACTCACTTTCCGCTCGACCCTGTGATAGCCTATTGCATCATTTGATTAGTAGTGTGAGATAGCTTTCCACCTGTCCTTGTATTCTACTCCTCTGGGTATCCTTCTATCCTATTCCTCCAATTCCTTCTCCTCTTCCTCCTGACTTTCTCCAAATACCTTCTTCTCCTCCTCGACTTCTCTATACTCCTCCTCCTTCTCCACGTTCAGTTCGTTGACTCAATTTCCTCCTCCTCGACTCTCTCTCTACCGACTAGACTTATCGACTCCGACTGCTCTGCTAATCTCACTTCTATCTCCCATTTTATAGACTAGAGACACAACTGTACCGGAAGTTCTGTCCTCCAAAAGGCTTCCTGTGAAAACACAAGGACGGTACAATATTTCCCGTAGTCTTCTCATCTCACACTACACCGAGCCTATCATCAGATAACGGCTATTACATTTATTCGGTCACGAATTCATTCACATCGAAATACTCATTCGTTTTTGTATGGTAAAACAACTTCTTAATAAAAGCATGGTATCAATTACTTCTCATACATACATCAATGAATAACGCCACATCAGTACATCTTCCTAGTCCCAGTATACTAAACAATATCAGCAATCAGACGCATTTCTTTACATTACAACTCATATAAAGTACACAAATATTCAAATATCCATGCTCTCATATATCCACACATACATATTAACTAATCTTACACACTTCAACAATTTTCCAAATTCACATTTCGAACATGGGTAAATTCTGACATATCACATGAATAAATGCACTAGTTTACTACGAAGTAAACAGCGAATTATAGAATTAATTCTGACCACAGACTAACAGTCTACATAATTCTTTATATAATACTCAAATTCATTTCTCAAATACGCATCTATATTAAACACTATAAAGGTAATTGTACGTACTAAACGATCCTAGTAATTAAGTACACATGCAAACTTAATTACAATTACTATCCTTAATATTCTGCAAAAACTGAGCAAATAACTTACTGACCTTTACGAAGCTTTGTCTTTCTTTAGAATCTCCTCCCAGCAACCCTATATTGCTCATAATCTTCCTAGGTGAGACTAAATTTTCGCTTGCTAGTTAGAAGTTATAATTTAGATCGAAATTGGATATCACGCCTCTATCTCAATTCTGATTGGGTGTCGTTGTAACCCTATCCAATCAAACATAGCGGACAATGTCCTCTCGCTGTCTGTCCACGTGGGGACGGACTTAGAACACGCCCCGTTCACGCGCGGGTTCCTCTGATCTTAGGACAAAGCTGTAACACATAGGTGGGAAGTTGCACTATCTAACGCTTGTGCCGATTCAAGATGCCGGATCTTCTCCGTGGTCACGGTAACTTTGCGTAAGAGATTAACTCTTGATTACGGCAATGTTTAGACATCAAACTATGGCTTGTAATAACACCTTAGTTTATACACGACTTACGAACTGGGGATGAGCAAACGTGACATGATTTAAACACACACACACACGCACAAACATACACTCACAAAGGAGAGAGATATTAATATAGCATTAAATTTGTGTAGAGACTGTAGACCATAAAACCGGGTGGCATGTTTTGGCATGCAATTATCTATGTGTTACATAATATTTAATTCGTATTCCTTTCATTTACATTAGATCCAGGCAAAGGATTTTCTCCATAATTGATAAGGGACAAAATACGAAGCAATTGTAGCTCTCTAGTTATTTCTTACCTATAATTTTTATTGTCAGAAACATTATAGGGATGGCTGGGTGCCTGCTATCTTTCCTATTCAGTTATTCTCCAAGTGTTTTTTTTTTTCTTCAAATATATGTCAAACCAATATTAACTAATGAGCACTTTATGGCTGTTGGACCATTATTAGGGACATTACACGTAAGGATTGTATTAAGGACATTACACGTAAGGACAGTATAAGGGATCTTACACGTAAGGACAGTATTCCATACGTTTGCCCGAAGATTCATTGGCCTAAAGAAGGGTTCAACAATCCGAAGATGCGTTTGTCCAAAGATTCATTGGCCCAAATGAAGGGTTCAAAATTTCAAAGGTGCATTTGTTCGAAGATTCATTAACCCGAAAGAATGGTTCGGCAGTTCAACGATGCGTTAACCCAAAGATTCAAACGGAATGGAAAACAGGTTATTGGTCCATATCAGAATATCTGGAGCAGAAGTTCATTTCTATGAATATTTGGATTAGCTTGAGGGAAGATCAGAAAAGAAGATCAAACATTATATTATTGGCATTTAAACACACCCGTACACTCATAAAAGAGAGATGGTGATATAGTATTGTTTTTTTGTAGAGACTGTAGACCATAAAACCAAATGGCATGTTTCGGCATGCACTTATCTGTGTGCTACATAATATTAAATTGTATTACTTTTATTTACACTGGATCTAGACAGAAGATTTTCTCCAAGGATAAGAAGGGACTCAAACGAAGTAAACGTTGCTTTCTGGTTTTATCGTACATATAGTTTTATTATCATAAACATTATCGCGACAGCTACGTGTTAGCAATCTTGTATATTCAGTTAAAGTTGGGTTTTGTGTTTCTTTCACAAAAATTGAACGTTAACAAATGGACACTTTTGTCTATAGATTGCTTAAAGAGATATGGTGGGAGAAATAGAAGAAGATGAAAAGATTGATTGCTTAAGTACACTGAACTTCAGAGTGGGTTTGTTGAAAACGCTTTGGACTTGATGGTGGTGACAAATTAATTTTTGGAAACGGTAGAGGCCTGCGTCTATTGACCTTATCCACCCTTAAGTTGCGTAAAAAAGGGATCCACTGCCTTAACACATGCTGGCAATCTTGTGACGAAAGTCATGAAAGAAGGAGTGAAACAGAGAAAGACCACCTAGGCCAAAGATAGAAAAGAAAAAGAAAATATGAAGAAATAAGAAGAATTCAAAACACTTAATAACAACTGGATCAATGTACAGGAAAAAGTTAGAGCCATGGGACATCCCAACTGGATCCCTGGAGAAAAAGAAAGAGAAATTGGAGAGATAGTGGAAAAAGTGAATGAAATCAAAAGAAGAAAGAAGTAACCAATGACCCTTCTCAGGGCCACTCCGTTGCCTCGAAAAGATGCACACTTTGGCATGTTTTGTTTGTGCATTTGTTTCCTTGTTTGTGTATGTATATTTGCATGCGTATGTGTATGTCTATGTTTTGTTTGTCCTTAAAAACTCATTTTGTCCCTGTACAGTGGAGCGTATTGAGGTTAGCCACTTGCAACATTGTTTCCATTTTCCCCAGTGCCCAATACCGTGACGTCACCCATGTAAAATTCCCCTTGTCGCTATACTGTCCCATTATGTAAAGTTCCCATTGACTCCCAAGTGCAAACCACCTCTTTTAACATAGAAGTCCCATAGACCTCCTAGTGATTGGGGCCCCGAGTGGCCGAGTGGTCTAAAGCGCTCTTCGTTACGGATCACTGCCATCTCACCTCTGTCTGCGGCGGTTCGAGTCTAAGATTCAGCCAATGTGGGTATGTGAGAAAGCTTGCCAGTAGCTTCTCGAGGGTCGGTGGTTCTTTCTGGGATTTTCCCGGGTTCTTCCTCCACCATTAATACTGGCCGCCATGTATAGCCTATCGTGTGCTGAAAAATGGCGTTAAACCCCACAACAAATAAAACCTCCTAGTGATTAAATTTTAAGTATACCTAAAATCAATCATCAAGTGTTAACTTTCCATGCATTAAATACCATTTTATCCTGCTTATGTCGGATTTTGGAATATAGTGGGAGAGGGATGCAGACCAATATCAGCTTCTTGTGAAATCGTTTGGGCACTTAGTTTTTAGTATTTGAGTTAATGTGAAATCCTTTGGGCATTTAGTTTTTAGTATTAAAGTTCATGTGAAATCCTTTGGGCATTTAGTTTTAGTGTTAAAGTTCATGTGAAATCCTTTGGACATTTAGTTTTTAGTGTTAAAGTTCATGTGAAATCCTTTGGGCATTTAGTTTTTAGTGTTAAAGTTCATGTGAAATCCTTTGGGCATTTAGTTTTTAGTGTTAAAGTTCATGTGAAATACTTTGGGCATTTAGTTTTTAGTATTAAAGTTCATGTGAAATACTTTGGGCATTTAGTTTTTAGTGTTAAAGTTCATGTGAAATCCATTGGGCATTTAGTTTTTAGTATTAAAGTTCATGTGAAATCCTTTGGGCATTTAGTTTTTAGTCTTAAAGTTCATGTGAAATACTTTGGGCATTTAGTTTTTAGTGTTAAAGTTCATGTGAAATCCATTGGGCATTTAGTTTTTAGTATTAAAGTTCATGTGAAATCCTTTGGGCATTTAGTTTTTAGTACTAAAGTTCATGTGAAATCCTTTGGGCATTTAGTTTTTAGTGTTAAAGTTCATGTGAAATCCATTGGGCATTTAGTTTTTAGTATTAAAGTTCATGTGAAATCCTTTGGGCACTTAGTTTTTAGTGTTAAAGTTCATGTGAAATACTTTGGACATTTAGTTTTTAGTGTTAAAGTTCATGTGCAATCCTTTGGGCATTTAGTTTTTAGTATTAAAGTTCATGTGAAATCCTTTGGGCACTTAGTTTTTAGTGTTAAAGTTCATGTGAAATACTTTGGACATTTAGTTTTTAGTGTTAAAGTTCATGTGAAATACTTTGGGCATTTAGTTTTTAGTGTTAAAGTTCATGTGAAATCCATTGGGCATTTAGTTTTTAGTATTAAAGTTCATGTGAAATCCTTTGGGCATTTAGTTTTTAGTACTAAAGTTCACTGTTTTGCTACCACTCATTTTTAGATTGACACTTCCATACATAACAAACGATAAGGGACTTTTGGGAGCTCTTCAGTCAGTTAATTACCTGTTCCCAGTTTCGTATGCCGGACATTCTACTAAGCGTTCCTAACTAAAATTAATAGCAACAAGTAAATAATTTCCAGAGGAAACATATTTGAATTTGGTAGGTAATTTTCTGGACCATTATTTATTTTAAGAACTTTGAAATAAGTAAGATCATTATTGAATGTAATGATAAGTGCAAAACAAACTGGAAAGAAGCCATGCATCCACAGCATTCCTTTCAAAGCCATGCTCTGAAAACTGGCTGGCTCAATGTTTTTATAAATCCTTTAAAATAATTCTACCGTGGGATTTCCTGGTTTGTGAATCTTCAGAAAGAGCGATTCTCGTAAAGTTTCGATCGTCACGAGATATACTGGCTACTTTATCAATTATAATCTTTATGATATCTGCCACCGTTTCCATTTCCGTCGTTAATTATTTCTTTGCGTCTGGTTTTCGCAAGCTGTGTGACAAATTGTTGCCTCTACAAAGATCTGCAACTAAGCACACACACGCATACACAATGTTTAACAATTTCTACTAAACCAAGGGTAAACTGGTCTTATTTCGAAACCTGTCGCAGGATTCAGTCACAAATCTATGTAAAGGTATATCCCCACCCCTTTTTGCACCTCGCGTATGCATCTGCCACATGTGAAAAACTCTTCCAGCTTAACACAAAAGAAATTAAGACACACATCGATCTAACTGTGCCACATTTCGTACATGAATAACCTTATAAAGAATGAAATCCGTTTTCAGCCAACGCTCCATAAGATTTGGTAGCAAAAGACCACCATAGACTGAATCGAAATTGTAGATGGTCCAGATGGCATCCTTCTGTACAAAACAATTGTACATTCAAGAACTATACATGTATAAACGACAGAGAAAATTACTCTTAGTAGGGAGTATCACCAACATTTTTGTTAATTGTTGCATAATATAATGAGTGATTCAAACATTCTTGACCGAGCAAAAAGTGCAGATTTAAATTTAACATGTAAAAGTAAAATTTTCATGCTTGGTTGCATGGAATATTTTTTCCATTTAGATACATAATATGGGCAAATTTGTCATTTTGTAAATTCTACATTTACCATAAAGTTTGCGTTTTCACATATTATGCTTTAACACACATCATTCAGATAACGAACCTTTGTCATAGTAGTGAGCAAACTTGTGTTCGGCCATCTGCTTCAATGCACTTATGATGTGGCCCAACTATGCATACATACATATACTGAACTGTAAAAATGAACTTGTGATGTGGCCCATCTACGCATATATACATACACATCCTGAACTGCTAAAATGGACTTGTGTTATGGCCCAACCACTCATACATACAAATACATCCTGAACTGCTAAACTGGACATACGCTATGGTCTAACCACTCATATATACAGACACATCCTGAACTGCTAAAGGGGACCTACGTTGTGGCCCAACTACTCACATGTACATTCACACCTTGAACTCGCAAAAATATTTTAAATCAACACAGCTTGTGTGCTGATACTCTCTATACACAGGATGTACTTTACTCGGTGCACGTGCATACATGTGGGACACAGTATTTGTGAGATAGTTTAGTCGCTCACGCAATCCTTGAAACTTAAGGATAGCTAGTACATATGTGTAATTACTAGTAGTGAAAAAATATTTTTCAGACCACAATAACATTGAATGAATAACCAAATGTACTCACTACTCGATCCATTATTCAATATAATGGATAATCAGATATACTCAACACTCGACACATTATTCAATAGAATTTCCAGTTGGTTCATTCTTAGCACGGATCTTTAAATCTACTATCCAAATTAGAAACTGAGAGAAGAGCAAATCTTTAGTTTAGATTGATTTTATAAATTCGAAACTCAAGTTATAAGCACGAGAGACTGGAAAAGTCGCTAGTTTAGAATGATTTTAAGAAATTAAGAATATATTAAAATTATAAGGAGCAGAGATGAGAGAAATCGTTAGTTTAGACTGATTTTATAAACGGGGAAACACAGTTACATTATAAACGTGAGAGATTATAAATGTTTATAATTTGAATTGATTTTATACATGGGAAACACGGTCAAATTATAAACATAGGCGAAAACTAAAGTTTTTAGTTTGGATTGACTTGATAATTGGAAACACGGTCAGATGGTAAACATGAGAGATCAGGAAAAAGTGTTAGACTGATTTTATATATGGAAAACAGTCAAATTATAAGCGCGATAGAAGAGTACTTTTAGTTTTAGATTGTGATTAATAATGGGAAACAGGTTCAAAATCCTGTTTCAAGTGATATTCCACTCACATCCTTTCTAAGTACTTTTCTGAAGTACACAATTGTATTTGTGTGCATACCGGTTTTTGGACTAAACGGTATAAAGTGAAATAAAAATGCTACTTCTAAATGTAATATATCTGTCCATTTAAGTTTGTACTTATCTTATCCATGCAGGCAAGACACATACACGCAAGCACGCACGCACTGATTGCAGTCTGACATGCTTGCATGTGTAAAAAAAGAAAGAAAAGAACATGTCCTATTTGAAAATGATTTTTATTTTAATCTACTGATAGTGTTGATATGACTTGAACAACCAATACAGGGCAATGTCGTAAGTTTGAAATGCTGGCATATAGTTGATATTTATTCAAAACTACTCATTCAAACGCTATAGTTTGTAACAATGTTTGATTGACTATAGACCATATCAGTCTGTCTAGTTTCCCTTCTACAAATAAATGTCGGTGGGGTTAGAATACCAATTGCAATAATATCATGGTTGTGATGGTGGGTGGGTGGCAATGTTGACAATGTCTCAGTTAGGTACTTGTTTTCGTATACTAATACCACTCTTAACATTTATTTTCTTGGGATATCTTCACGATATGTTATAGGTAGAGAGGTATCATTCTTTATTATAATTACACAAATTAAAGGCAATATTTGTTGTTGTTCTTTGTCATAGGTTTAATGCCATTTTCCAGCACACGATAGGTTATATATGGCGGCCAGTAATGTGTGTGGAGGAAGAACTCGGGTGAATACCGAGAACTTAGACCGACCCACGGGAAGCTAATGACAAGCTTTCTTACATGCCCATGTTTGTCGAGCCCCCGACTCGAACCAACATCGACAGAGGTAAGATTACAGGGATCGATAAAGACGAGCACTTTGGACCACTCGGCCAACCGGGGTCTTAGACCACTCGACCACACGGTAAATTAGTTTCTTTACACTTTCTTTTAGACCTTCTTTATACAAAAATAAGTATCCAGTAAAAGAAACGGATGGATGGATTGGCTATTTGGATTCTTAACGTAGCTTTAACAATCTGAGTCATATCGCTACGTTGTCTGTGGTATGGCATTTTACAGTGATTTCTTGCACTAGGACATCGTGACGCAGACGTGTTATCATGTCCCACTCAGTCACATTATCTTAACACCAGAAGGCAGACATGTGGCATCATGTCCCACTCAGTCACATTATCCTAATCATATAATCTTAATGCTGGGCGTCAATCGAGGCAGCTGTTAGTACAATTTTTATGTCTTTGGTATGACTCGGCCGGGGTTCGAACCCGCGACCTCTCTCATCCGATGCGGACGCTCTAATCACTTAGGCCACATGAAAGAAAGGAGAAGCAGATGTTCGTTTAATTTTGCCATAGTTTTCCACTGGTTATTTTAGAGACATATGAAAATGAAACATTATAAATTTCGTTCCAAGTTAAATATCTTTGACTTTTGTTCAGGTGTCTCTTTTCTCTTTTTAATGACTGAATAATAACAAATTATTCCTGATTTTTTAACTGGACAATGTATGTTGTTTTCTACCTATGTCAGATCGTATTTTGTCGATGTTTTCCGTGCAATGATCCACGGAAGCTAATGGCAAGTTTTTTCACATACCCACGTTGGCAGAACATGAGATTCGAAATCACGAGGACAGAGGTGAGATGATAGAGATCTGTAAAACCCACTCGACCATCCACTAAATTAATTCCTTTACTCGTTACTCGAAGACGATTTTATAAAGTATTCAGCAAATGAAGGGGGGGGGGGGGCAGAAAGAGGCATCATAAACATCTATCTTTTAATTAAGGAACTTTCCTGGAATACAAAGTTAGTATATTATTATATCTTGTGGATCACGTGGAAGAGTTCTATATTTAAATAGATCCCTATATTGATGCAAAACAAAGGTCCTATTTTAAAGCTATTTAATTTTGATATGCGATTTATTCTATGCCAAGGAGCCAAGATACCTTACCTGGTATAGCGCCTGACTCGTAATACAGAAGTTGCAGATTCAATAACCGTCCAGGTCAACCCGGTTTGGCTGCTTCTGTATATCATTGGGAATGGCACTTAGGTCTCATTTCATGCCATGAATAATGTAATAGAAATGTTGTTAAATTCAACACAAACAAACGACAAATCTTTTAGATCAGTATGTTCTGGTTATCTTGCCTACACAGTTTGGACATTTAAAGGTCAATGTTGAAAGATAGATAATTTTCACTCATAAGATACATATGTCCACTAGCCTGAACATATATGACTTTGACTTTTGTTCAGGTGTCCCATTTTTGTTTTACGTCACACACACACACACACACACACACACACACACACACACACATATATATATATATATATATATATATATATATATATATATATATATATATATATGTGTGTGTGTGTGTGTGTGTTCACTATACTTTAAACACAGGTCAAATAAAATACTTTGATACATGGAAAACAATGTCTATAAATAGTGTCTAAATACCAAATTTGTTATGGCAAAGTTCTCATTGTTTTATCTGTTGGAGAATCTTTATATCGTAGTGGTAAAAAGCCTTTTATGTGTCCAACGTCGTACATGCATAGTACTGGATGTGCTCTCTGTAGGGGAGGTGGTAATTTAAATCGAAGTGGAAATTATACATTTTATGAATCTAACGTAGTATTGGCATAGTTCTCAATTCCTGTCTGTGCTGGAGTCTTTTAAACAATATTTGAAATGTTATCTTTCCCCTTTCCAGTATAAGAAGAGACTGAAAAAATCCACAAAAAAATAAATAATAAAATCCGCATCTCATTTATGCCATTCATGAAATTTTCTTTTGTTTCAAAAAGAGTTTAGCAAAAAAGAAAAAAATCCCTAGATGAATAATAAAATATGTAATATTTTTGATACATAACAAATTAGTGTACGATCTACGTGATAAACCTTATTACCTCACCACCTCCCCGGGCATCGGAAGAACTGCAGTGAGGGGGAAGTACAAGGTGTTATTTTATGCGCTTTCGTTATGGCCGAGTGCATACCGCTACTATTCTACGTCTGTCCGTCTATCTGTCAGTTGACTTATCCATTTCTGCACGACAACTTTATTTTTTTGTCATCTACTACTGTTGCCAAACTTTGTGGATGACTTCCACTCGTGGAAAGGGATAATCGATTTTGGAATCAAACGATAAAATAACACTGTTTCTAACACTGAAAGAAGTAAAATGATTTCTGCACAACCATACTATTTCTACATCACATACCCAGAATATATCTTTATCAGATAACACGGAGAGATAACATTTGGTCTCTTAGTCGATATGTCAAGGGTTAAAGTTAATATCGTTTAAGGAAAAATGGCCCCTGTACAATATAATTAGTTCTGTACCAGATACCAAGGCACTTGGGTATGAAAGAAAGGTATCGGTTTAGATAGCCAAATAATGAAGGGACAAGGGCACTGTAACAGTGACAAATTTGTATAAAAAATGCAGTACTTGACTATATATATTCCCCAAGGTTTTAAATGACTTTCGAAAGAGTAAGAAATAAGGTCATCGATTTTGTGGTAAACAGGTCAATGTCAAGATCACATTAAATGAAAGAAAGGTGTTTTTGCATCATAACTATGTTTCTATGTCTCGTAAATAAGGTATGGAAGAAGCCTGTTGATTTTGGTGTCGAAGACTCCAAGGTCAAGGTCACTGTGACTCAAAGACGAAATAGTCTTGCAAAATAACTTTTGTGCTTGAATCAGTTTTTTTACCAAACTGACTTGTGTTGAAGGTAATACAAGTCCATAAATTATGGGACTCTAGAGGTCAAAATCCAATTTTAATATGAAAATAATATTGTAAGTTCTGTAACTTAAGTTCAAAACTTCACACATAAACCAGTCATTAAAACCCCATGGTCATTGGTCAAGTAATCCTCAAAACAACCACGCACTGCAAGTGCCTATCTATACAACTATTAAACACGGAGCGGAAGTATCACATGCGGCTGTCTGGCATTTTGTTATCATATGCAAAATGTGACCAAAAAATATCTGCTTGCAAAACTTTAAAAATTATGTGCATATACAGTTATTTTTAAAACCCTGTGCATTCGTGTGGCATGTTGAAATGTTCGTAGCTTCTAATTCCATATAAATATAAAAAGAACACAAAAAACATACTTGAAAAAATGTATATATGTTTACATGCCAACTGAACTGGAAAATCTAGCTATTGCGATATAGGGGGTTTCAAGGTTAGTAGCTCCCTTTGAAAACACCTGAGGGCATCTGGGTGCACCTCACTTTCGGATAGTTATATCAATTAAGATGGCAGACAGATCACAAGTAGCAGCAGAGGGGGCGAATCGGACATTTTGTCCAATCGTTATTTTGCTTAATTAATACTTTCTGCAACTCAACGATCTAGTGTCGTCAGCGCCTGGTAAAAAAAAAACGACGACGTCGTTGGGGGATCGTCCAAACGTCATTTGGTTTAATTAACACCTTCTGCGCGTTGATCCCCAGCGTCGTCAGCGTCCGGTAAGCACATCGACGACCGCGTCGATGTCATTGCCCCCTCTGCTGCTAAGGAGTTATTTACAATGATCTTACAAACAGAGTGATCACTAACTCCTCCTCTTGTAGATCAATTAGGTTATTTGACTGATCGGTAATTCTAAAATTAATTCTCGTTAAAAACCGATCATGGCATCGCATATAGACCGGATTAATCGGACTCTCAACGATTAAAAATCCCGGAGGGGCTGTTGGTGAAAACGAATAAAGGATATATCCCTGTTGAGCTTGATTTGATTGCTTGGTATCTACCTGGTAACTTCCTTCGATAACATCACACACTAGATTAATCGCTATCACCGATGCAATATTTACGTTGTATGGAGCAATATGCCTACCACCATCTCCGTTATCGTGTTTGAGGATAGTTGATGGACCGAGAACATCATTAAGAGACTTTCTTAGTTCTGGCGCGTTGTATCCTGGAAACTTGAAATCGGGTAAATCGGCTTCTGTGATATTATACTCGGTTAGGAATTTTTGTTTATTATCATCGCTGTTAGCGGATATTATTTTAACGATTCGTTCATTGATATATTCCATGTCTGATATAAGTTGATTTAACACCTCAACGTGTTTTCGTGCTTTTGTTTTCCGTAGTTGTTCTAGTTGCAATTGGTAATTACGATTAATCTCGACAAAAAAACTATTGATATCATTTAAATTAACTGATAATATGACGTGCGATTCAGGAGTTTCCTTATACTGAAAATACCACTGTATGGTATTCCTGTCTTGAAATATAAACCAACTGGGTAATAACGTGTTTTTTATAATAGACAAATCATCTTGATAACTGGTAATAATTTCATGATACGATTTCTCATTCGTGTGTAAGTCCTCGGGTGGATTCTTAGGCCATCCTAGTATGGTTCTTATTGAACTGTTATAAATATCAACCATATACCCCGGTGTGCTTATTTCAATCGTCGACGATAACGTCGGTTCATGAACCGTAATAGCGATTTTTGATTCTTTTCCTGTGATCGATTTTATCCTGCGTTGAAATTCTTTATTGATTTGTTCTATTTGGTATGACCCAGTTGGTATTGTAACCTCATTCCAGTCTGGTGTCCCATCGGGTTTATTTGTCCATGCAAAAACCAGTGAGTTATTAGGTTGTTGTCCGTTAAATGCGTTCGCTCGGATATTAGGCCAACTGTGATATGCTCGCAATTTTGCCAGCGCTATTTCCTTTACTGGAACCGGTGATGGAAAGTTTACACTGAATTCGGGTTTCGTTGATGTTATCGATATCATATTTGTTTGTACCGGAGTGGTATTCTCCGCGATCCGCTGAAGTAATTGAGACCCTTCGGGGTTCAGCGACATTATTATTATTTGTTGTCTTTAGTGTCTAATTTCAACAACCAGGTGGTTCCGGCTTCCAGTTGAAAATCCTCGATTTTTGACATCGCGGAGCTATACAACTGGACCATCGTGGAGAATTCAACATCGGATACGAACAAATTATCAATCGATAACGAGATTAACCCGGATAATTTCGAGTACGCGTCGGATACTATTTGATGTTTTACTGTATACTCGTTGAGTTTTTTCTGAAAACACGATGATATCTTCCTAGTGATTGCGTTGGCGACTCCAGCAACTGTTGTCATTGCGGAGACAGCGATTGGAACAGCGATCGGGGCTATCGTGGTCACCGTGGATAAAATAACACCGGCGCCAGCTACTATGCCCGACACCGAGTACACGACCGCGTCGATGGCGGTTATTTTTCTGCGTATTTTTTTATTTTTGCACGGTATTGTTCGGAAAGCGTTTTCAAATTCGCGGAGAATTCTTTTGCGGTATCGAATCGATATTGATGTGACGTTGGTGATGCCTCTGATTCAATTACCCTGGTGGTCATTTTTATTCTAAAAGAGTTAGTGTTTTTAATTACTTAGATTCGCTGCAAATTCCGCATACCATGTAATGTTTGCCCCGGCTAGATTTCTATCAACGGCATAAATTGTAAACTGTTCAGTTGCGTTCTTGTCTATAATTGTTGATATTGTATTGTTAAACCCGGATGAACTCGACGATAATATATTAAACTGCATCATTGAAACCAGTGTCAATCGATAAATGCCCTTAACAGTTGCGGTAATATTTACTGTATTCTGTGTAGGAGTCCAATCGAATGATCCATGCCGAATTGTGTATACTGTGTTGATGATGTTCTCATGAGGGATTTTTATTTTTTCGAATTGCTCTGCTACTCTCGGTAGTCCGTCTTTAATCGCTTCAACATCAGTTTTAATCGTTCCTATTTCCTGTATATGCGTGTCTACATCTTTTTTGTTCGCTGCAACCCTAGTAATGAGTGTATTTATTTCCTGTATATGAGTGTCTATACTTTTTTTGTTCGCTATAACATTAATTTTAAGTACTTCTATTTCCCCTTCATGCACGTCTATACTTTTTTTGCTCGCTATAGCATTAGTGTTAATTGTTTCTATTCTCTGTCCATGCGCGTCTACATTGTTTATGATCGTTACAACATTAGTTTTGATTGTTCCTATTTCCCGTGTATTCTCGGTCATACTTTTTTTGTTCGCTTCAACCTCGGTTTTGAGCGTTACTATTTCCTGTCCATACACAGTGATATCATTTATAGTTATTGTAATTTCTTCCGGTTTGGTATTTTTTTACCAAAGAATTTATTAATGGCGTTATCAGCCCTGTTAAAATTTTTTCGCAACGTGTGAAATTGACCCGACAGCGTTGTAAACTCCAAAATAGTATTTTTTAACGAATCCGACACGGATATATAATTGTTGCCAAGTGTACTTATTTTTCCATTTATCGTCAAGATGGATTCACCTGATTTAAGTCGTCCGTCGCCGGTATACAACGCGATAGCGTCCTCGGCGGTATTACGCTGTCGTATTAAAACGTCATCCAGCGACACATTACTGGATTTCAATTTACCCTGGCGGTCTTGAAATATAACTATTTCGCCTGGGTCAACACTTGTTAAATTCAACGTATCAGCGATTTCATCCTCAATTAGTTTTTTTATGTCATCTGTGGCGGCCGTTTCCGTGGATTCTTTCAGCGCCGAAACCGGTCGTCCCCAAATATCAATCATTATTATCTAATGTAATTGTCTCTAAATTTCCCACTAGTGTATTCGTTTACAACCACATGAGGTGGTTTCCGCGATGATGAAATCGCCGCGAGTACGTTCAATACCTCACGACCACATATCGGTGGGTCACTTAATTGCTGTGTTGGCAGCGTGGAATAAAAAACCCGGGCTGAACACGCCCGGATTGAACACGCCCGGATATACCGCATGAACTCTTTCGGCGGGGCTAACCCGTATGAATCAAAATAGACGATCACACGCGGATCAATCGCGTACGCAACCCAATGAGTTCCCACTCCGGAGGACCCATCGAGGTTAATTATGCCGGTTTCAGTATTCCTTGGGGCCGCCGGTAATTGATCCCTCATAAAAACACCTCTGAAGTTTTTTATCGCTAACGCGTTTGCGGCATCTATTAAATCAAAATTAGACATTGGAGTCATTAACTCCCGAGTCAATAAACGGTTCCCGGTAGTCTTAGACCCTTTCCGGCCACGGGTCGTTTTTTTTTGTAGCCTTTCCCGGTTGCCTTCTTCAATGCCATCCCCGCCGCGGTACCAACGGCTCCTAACGCCGCCGCCTTAGCCACTGCTGGTGCGGCCGCGGCAATCAACGCTGGAATCGCAGCTAACAGCGGAAATATCCCACCGGTCTTTTCCATGTTTTTAATTGCTGCGGCGGAAAAATCTATTTGAACACCCTTTTTATTCTTCATCGCATCATTGAAATGTTTTATTTGACGCGCCGTCAACGATATCTTATGATTACCACCCGCCATCTGCGACGGCTTCAGCGTTATTGTGGTCCCGCATTGTTTAGCCGACTTTGATCGTAATTTCTTGACTTGACCATCAGTCAACTCTACACTGACGACACTATACGACATTTTATTGTAAACGCGTTTGTGTTTTCAATTACATGTTTTCCACTGGCGCATCAACGATTCTCATTCGTCCACCAACGCCTTCCAACAGCATTGATTTATCGCTGAGAATGACAGCAACCGCTCTATAATTAACATTACCCGGGGCTATATGAGCTCGGAAGTGTATATCAACGACGGATTGTCTCGTTAAATCAAGATGTTCCAACGAAAAATAATAAATCGGATACCGGTTTTTAAAATCAAGTTGTGATATTTGCAAACCAGTGTCGACGTTTTGATCACGACCCATATACGACAGCAATCGATGATACACACGTGCGATATGGTTGTCACCGTAATTAAGCTGTATATCCTCGGATGGTTCCTGTTGTCCGTTTATTCTCAGCGAAACATCCCTGACTCCTAATTGATCAAATATCATATGGCTGCGTTCTTGACTGCCCAATCGTTCCCTATTCTGTAGCGCTATAAATATATGACGCGGGGCTGAAACACCCTGTTTTGATGCTAGGTGCCATGTAAACGTATCGGCGACGTTATCCTCTTTAGCATCAGTTGTTACCGCTAGCCAACTCAACAGCGATTTCCCTCCCTGTTCCATAAATGCTAACAATCGTGCTTCCGTGGTAACTGATGGAGTCAGCACCGGCATCCACAATGCCATTTTAGTTAAAATGACTTTACCGGCAGCGACGCCAGCAGCACGCCATATTGCATTGTTATCATCGCCCCTTCGCGTCAGCGCGATTGTATGCTTAGCCCCATAGACAACTTTTCTGACATTTCTGCAGAATCCAAATATGTGATGGAGTGGAATCGCGCATGAAAACTGTCGGCGTGGTCCTTGCAACATTCCTACTCGTGCTGCGAATCCTAGATTGTAATCATCGTTAAGACTTTTTATAATATTGAAATTAACGCCTGGTCTTGCTCTGCGGTCTGGATTGGCTGCTTCAGCCTGTGGGTCAACTGCGGTATCTCTTTCCGCCAGCACGTTGATGTACTGAATATGGTCAGCGTTATTGGTGGTGTCCTTCGCAAACATCATAGATGGGCCCGCCGATCTTGTATAATCATCCGAGTATCTCGCCAACCCAATTATCGTTGTTGCAACATCAACCTCGTGTTCTATTGATTCAATTTCTCGCCCGTCAATAAGATATCTGGCGCTCTCAAATAACGCCATGATACCGTTGTTGACGAAGCCAACTCGAACACGATGGTCACCTGCGTATGGTGCATTATCGGCGGCATTTGTCACGAGTTCTCCCTCGATTTCGATAAACGCTTCACACGGCAGAAAGTATTTACTGGTATCTTGGACCTGAAGTTCAATTCGCGATCGTAGGTCAGGTTGCGCTGCATAATAAGAATAAAATTGATAATCGCGGACAGAATCATCCCTGTGCACTGGGGCATCCATATCAAACGCGGGATCAGCGGTACGCGCAAACATTCTATTATTTATCATGTTGATGTTTTCAATTGCGATTTTTTCGTCGTAAATTCTTTGAATTTAAACCACTCCCCGCTATCGCGTTCATGAGCGCGTTGGTTGCCGCATCGGCGGATGGCGAAGTCGCCAACGACTCTAATTTTTCTTCCACGGCGTTATTTATTACTTTACTGACATTTGCAGGCATCACTGTCGTTGATGGCATTACCGGTGGTTTCTGTTTTTTTCTCCTGGATTTCACCAACGACATTAGTTTGTCTCGCGCGGCAGAAAACGCCCTTCCGGCAACATCTCCAATAGCACTAATTCCCTTATCACGAATAACATCAATAGCCTTCATTCCTAATTGTTTGGCTAACGGCGCTACTTTTGGAGCCATTCTTGTAAATAACCCCGCAATGGTGCTACCGAGACCATCTCCGTACCACGCGCGGTAAACAGGCAATCGCGAGTTTACCACGTAGACGAGTACTGGTTTATCGTGGTTGTAGTGTATGATCATCCTTATTAAAAACACCAGTTTTCCAATTAGTGATTGACCCCCTTCCCACCGCCGTGTGGAAAACCGGAATAAATTTTATCAAAATTTCCTTGGGTTTTTGCCCTCGATAAAAATCCGGTTTTTTTTTGGTTTTTTCTTGATTTTTAGTCATTTTTGGTCGTTTTTTGTTGCCTATAGTCGTTTTGTTCTCGATTTTTCAGAAAAACATCGATTTTCTCTAAATGATTTCCTTGGGTTTTTGCCCTCAAAAAATGGCCAAAAACAGTCAAAAAACGGTCAAAAACAGTCAAAAAACGGTCAAAAACAGTCAAAAAACGGTTAAAAATTAACAAAAACGATAATTTTATAATTTTATAATTTTATAATTTTATAATTTTTTTAATCATCCACGAGTTCGTCTATGAGCGTTCGATATGCATTAATGTCCATGATACCGCCTGCAAATAACCGCTTGCAAATATCAGCGGCCTCATTGATTATTTCCGGAGAGTTATTTCCGGCTCGTTTTCCTCCAATTAGTACCTCTAGCCGTGATATATCACTGAGAACACTACCAGGACAGGTAACACTAGCGTTTTCAACTAGACCACTACCACTTGGATATCCCTTTCCGCTTGTTTTTTTAGAACCAGCTTTTTTTTGACGTTTTTCTTGGACTTCTCCTTTTTGCTGTTGTAGTATTTCTTGTTGTTGTAGTATTTCTTGTTGTTGTTGTATATCATAATCATCAATTCCCCTTCTAAATTCTTTATATCCCAATTCTTTTGTATCCAAGCGATCAATCTCTTTATTCGTTTTATACAACCAATTAACCCAGTCATCTCGTTTTATATTACTGTTTTTATACTCGTCTTTTAAAAAGTTTTTTTTTGAATGATAGCTTTGAGCGGCAAAATTACCAAAAACCCTATACTCGTCGGATTTCAGTAATTGAGGTCGTTTTATTTGTGCTATAGCCTTTTCAGTGAGTTTATCTATAAAGGGGACCCCTTTTTGAGTGGAAATTTTTTGAAGTTCACCAACATCACCCTGTTCAGAATCATCAATATCAGCTAATCGTTCATACTCTCGTTGGGTTTTTATATCACTGGAAAGTTGTTTTATCCGTTGCTGTGTTTGTTCTGTCTCTGCTGCTATCTTTTCAAGTACAGGAAGAAGAGGCGCCTCTTTCCGTTCGCCCTCCTTAGGAATATCTCCGTATATTGCCCGTTCTGTTGCCGCTGTAACATCTTTGGTCGCTTTAGTTACCGGGGCAAAGAGTTGTTCGCTTCCAACAGCAAAATCGGTTTGTAGTTGCTGCCGCGTTTGAAGTTGTTCTCGGACCCTGTCTCGTAACGGTATAAACTTTTTAAGCGCCGCTAGCCGCTCTCTGGCTAGCCGAGTAGTAAGTGATTCGCCTACCATTATTGCAATTGCTCCGCAATTTCTAATTTCCCGCCGGAGGCTCCGTCTATAATCCTTCTAATATTTTTGATCTTGCTAGAAATCTCCCGGCGTCGTTCATAAACACGTCCGAGTTTTTTTCGTATTATTTCAACGGCAGTGAATAGTCCAATGAATGCATTTGCGTCATTGTGGTACAGGTTCTCATTAATCGTATGTTGTAATCGTTTTATAAAAAAATACTCGCGGGCCAGGGTAAAACGCCCCCGTTTCGACTGTTCGTTAATAATCTCATAATCGGATAATATTTTTTCACTGTCGAGACCATCAGATAATTCAATTCCTTGATTTTTTAATTTTGAAATCTCAGTTAATATATTATTGATGTCTTGGGAATCCATATTCTTATAAACATCTTATTTCTAATATCAAAAATTTTAATAAAATTATTGGGTCATTTTTGACCCCGTTTTTTGTATGGACAGTACAATGCCGTAAATCTCCACTCGAGTGTTGTGGCAGATTACAGGCATACATGGACATTACAATGCCGTAAATCTCCACTCGAGTGTTGTGGCAGATTACAGGCATACATATATACTTAATTAAGAACATTCACATCTTGGAACCCCAAACATACATCTCCGGGAGGGAGGCCTAGGGTGACAAACGTCATCGTAGACCGCCCAGAAGATATGCTTGGGGACATCACTACATGTACTTAATTAAGGATGAATATATTTACAATGAAATGATTGATGGATGATGGGGACGGCACAAGACAGCACAAACATAAAACGGCGGGGCGGAACTCTACGGCCAATTCAACCAATCAAAAGCAACCCAATTAAATTAACCCGGTTGCATGATTGTGAACAAAAGACAACCACACGCCCGGGTCAAGAGCGTGGGTTAGTTTTGATTAGTTGAATTGGCTTTCGAAAGCCCCAGGCTTATAACGAGTCATCTTATATATAAAGTGACTAATACAGCGGCGTCAGTCACAAGGTGTGTGTTAATTTGAATTCCCTTGAATCGTTGAATCCTTAAATACTTATTAATGGTGTTTCACGGCATTTAAATGAAACCAAATACTCAAATAAAACACTAAAAAAAAGAATACAGCTGTTAGATAACAGCGTGTATTTCATTAGTTTTCATCGTAAAATGATTAATTAATCGCAACATTAATTGGACTTCAAGGGACATAACTCTTGTCATGAGACGCTATCACAAAACGAGTTATCTCCCTTTGATGTTATATATGAAAATCGAATTCTGTGTCCGGTCCTTTTTGAGATCGCTGTTTGATATACTCGTTCTGCTACTCTTCGTATTGAGGCGATACAAATGTCAAAATATTTTCCTGCCTCATTCATCGACTGAAATATTTTTTCCTCGTGAGTTGTTGTATCAAATGACTTTACGGGTTTTGCTTTCTTTGAGTATTTACCAGTTTCCCCTTTTTTGGTATTTTGACTTTGCGAGATAGCTTGCAAGTTTGTAAGAGAATTATCAGTTTTATTATTATTAATATGATCAATAACGAGACCGTCCTCGATTAATCCGTTGAATGCTTCAAATACCACCCTATGAACAAGATACATTTTTTTCCCGGAACCAAATATCAAATATCCGTGATTATTTACGGTACCAACCGGCTTCTTCAGTCTGCGGTTTCTAACAACGCCGTCGCGAGATGCCTCGTAATTAACGAGCACAGGATGCGGCTGAAATTCTTGGTCCATTTATATAATAATACTATTTGTCTAATTTATTATTTGGTTTAATTATAAATCTTTCAACGTAGTCTTGGGGGGTTTTGATGACGGAGTCGGCGGTGGGGTCAATGACGGCGTTTTTAATTCGCTTGTCATAATAACGTTTTAGTTCCCTGTATCGCTTTCCGCCACAATTAATACACAACTGCGATTTTCCTCTTACACCGACGTGGCAAACCAAGCACGGGAGGGGACCAAGAGAACCATTACGAACGCTTTGTAAATGGTACCCGCAGAATTCACCTCTACATGATTTATTACACGGGGTTGTCGACCCAATCATCAACCATTTGCAGTGATTCATTATACTATATTCTTTCATTTAAATACTTGTTTTAATTATATGGATGAGTTCGAGAGATTGGCAGCAATTAAGCCCCGGAAAAATATTAAGTTCAATCTCGATAGAGTCCTCAAGGACACACCAAAAGTGTTAATAAACGATAAAACCCTGTTGAATAAAATACGCGATTGTATCAATGAATTCAAGCGTGATGGTGCATCTCATAGTTGGTCAACATTTCGAATTGATGGTGTTGTTGATGCTACCATGAACGACAAACGCGCAGCAACGATAATATCACAACTTGACGGTAAAAAGTATTTCTTCAGAGTAAAATTCATTGTCCGGGTGGAATCGGGTGATTGGATCATACGTGATAAATTTGAACCAGTTTTCAGCGACAAGAAAACAGTCACTGTCAGCCGCGACTCCAAGCCGGGTTTGTTAACCGGAATTGACAGACCATACTATGAACGAGCGTATCCTGAAACAGCAGTTGTTTATGGAATATACCCGTTAAATAAGAAACCTGATATCGGAAAACTGAAACCGATGAAACAGTCAACGGGGATAAATTGTGTAGCAGAACGAATAATAGAGCATTTTACAAATGCATGTCGAGGAAACAAATTGACTGATTTACGACGTAGCAAAATCAACCAGTGGGAACTAACCGTAAAAGAGCGTGGAGCAACCATCAGCGACATAGCGAGATTAGAAACATCGCTGAGATTTCCAATAACCGTTACAACGATAACCGGTGAAGTATTATACGAATCGAAGTATAAATCGAAGGGAGCCCCAATCAAAATTATTGATCATAACGAACACGCATGGACGCCCGCGATCACAATATTTCCACGGGATAGAACAGTAAAGTATATACCCGAAGAATTCCTGGGAGAACAATTCTCCAAGGATGGTTTTCTCGCGGAGAGGAAACTATTTGATGCTATTGCCTACTTGTGTAAAAACGACCCTGTATCAATGTGGTTACTTCGCAGCGCTGAAAACGATGCGGATACCTTTGATCAGTTTGTAAGACCAAACGGTGAATTATATCGCACTGAAGCATTTCACAACAGGATGAAAAAAACCGCCATGGAATTTGAGGAGCATGATGAACAACTGCTAACAAATTGTTTTACGATTCCATCGGTTGCGGCTCATGTTGCAGCAAGGAAAAATGCGTGGAGACCAACGCGCAGGGAATTTCTACCGGATGTACAATCCAGTTGTTTGGAATACTATTACGGTGGACTATGGAACACTGAATACAGCCGCGACGCTATGATCTCGGTTGATATGGTTGCATGTTATCCAGCGAGTTTTCTCGGGTATGGATCCGCCGCTGAGTACTTTAGACGATTTGGACACCCCAGTCATGAAATGACTCGTGTTGCTATTAATGGACCACTGCCTGATTTTGATTTAACCGGATTCGCTCGTATAGTATCATTTGAATTCGCGGCAGGACTCCATCGCTGTTGCTATATTTGGATCGGTAGACACATGGCTGAAAAGAAGTGGCTGCCAATAGCGCTGCTACGGTATATGATTGATTGTAGCATGCTAGTTTCGTTGATTGTCAGTGACGCGATTATATCATACCGGGCACAGACTGAAATCTGGTTACCAGAACCGGAGCGTCTAGATAGCATAATTGACGAGTCCAGAAAAAACATTGATGCCGACGAGGAATATATCATCGAATGGTCCAGGAGGATATTTAACCAACGAAACCGCGAGGCAAAAGATCTCGGTAGAAGAATAATTGGTAAGTTCACACAAGGTGGAAAAAACTGCGACTACAAACGATATTGCTCACGGCTGATTATAGATGACGCAGAATATGATTTCGTAATCAAGGACGCAGTGGCAAAAAATAGATACGTGAACTGCAAAACAGCTTTCTTGTCCAATGGAACGAGGTTGGGTACAGTTGTTACCTACAGCGATGGAGACAGCCCGGCGTATCCACATTTGAGGGCGTCTATGCTGGGTTATGCCGCTATCAATTTATTCTCGATGATAAATAGATTCCCCGATACCGCGGTTAGAGTAGCCGTTGATTCATTTTATGTTGACGTAGCGTATAAGGGAAACGTAGCCGAGTTTACTAGTCCGGACGAGAGTTGGGGTACATGGAGAATTAAAAATGAAATACGACGCGATTATTCCCCGTCAGCAGATGTCACCGTTGAGAACAACTACTTACGCGGTGATAAATTGTCAGAATGGTCTAATGCACCATCGTGTTCTGATCCAATTTGTAGACACAAGACGGTTTATTTAAGCGGCTGTGGCGGGTCAGGAAAGACGACTCGGGCAATTGAATTATTTCGAACGCGGGCAAGTATAATCGTGCTTACACCGACCCATAGACTAGCGCGAGAGATAAAACAACGAAATGTTGACGCCGTTACTTATCACAGCTTTTTTCGATACAGCGGCGGTGAGTGGACTCCTGATCGAATGGGTGAAAAATTTATTCCCGACATTATCATCTGGGATGAGATATGTACTGTTTCGTTAGATACTTTACAAATGTTTCTTGAGTGGTTGCTGCGCGCGAATACAGCGGTAATCATGTGTGGGGACCATGGCCAACCACCACCATTTGTCGGCGAGGGTCCACATGATTGGTTGAGCGGGTTCGTGGACTATTATGAAGAAACCGATACTGATTACCGAGCACTTGATGAACAACTGCGCGAGGTTAAAAAACTAATCAGATTACAGCCGGATAGAGTTCAGTGTGAAATAATCCGCGAGGTGATTCCGGAAACGCCGTTGAATGAATTCTGGGAAACATGGAGACCAAACGATTTGATTGTAGCGAGTAGAAAGATAGTCAGAGACACACTTCAGCGGAGGTTGTTTGCGTTGCATAAGGAAAAGTTTCCAACGCGTCCAGTGCCGTTATGTTATAGACCCGCGGACACACGGCGGCAGAACATTGAAGTTGAAATCCCGGGCCCGACAGCGTCGGGGGTAAAAAAACAAATTCTCGTGCTGAATGATATCGTGCTCGTTGATATCAGCGTCGTCGAGGACGCGCTACGTGCTGATAAATCCCCGTGGATGTTAGGATACGCAACAACAATACATTCCTCGCAGGGACTAACCATCACGGACACAATTGTTTGGATGGTTGATAATCGCATCGAATGGTCAAATCTAGTCTATCTTGCAGTGTCCCGAGTACGGAGGATAAATCAGCTTCGAAGAATTGTTATTGACGAAGCCACCGACGAAGCCGGCGACAAAGTCACCATCGATGCAAGCGTCATTGATAGAAAACTCTCGGGTTACCGCCAACAGGATAAAAAAAAACAGCGGCGTTTTGATATTGATGCCGAATTAATAATCTCGCTACGACAACAACAGAATAATCACTGCGCGAGTTGCAATTGTATAATGAGTTGGCGTTATTCGGATAAAGACACTCGCCAATTTACCGTGGATAGGATCGATAACAGTCTCGGTCATGTCAAAAACAATGTGAGGTTGACCTGTCTTGAGTGTAATAGACGCAACGGCGCTAGTTAAGACCACGCGGGGGTAATTGAGTATCGTCAGGTATCACTTGTAGTTGCTCGCGTGTAAATCCGCGCTGAGGAGCAGTTGAATCCAGTCTATAGATCGGTGGTCTACCAGTTGATCGTGTTATCGTTGATATGTTATGCGTGGTAACACTCCAAATAGGATCAGTAGCTCTTTTTTTACCGCCTTCAAGCTCTCCTGGTTCATATAGATATCTAACAGTGACATCGCCAAGAATCGGCTTGGAAACGCTATTTATTTTTGATTTTCCGGGTATATACTCGTATTTAATCGCGTCGCTGGGCTTTATGTTGATTGCTCGGGTAATCTCGTTATTTAACGCTGCAATTACGCCTGGCAACCTTTTGACCCATTCACGAGATCGTTTTTCTTGGATGAATTCCTTCGCGTATTGATATCCAAATAACCGTTCAGCAAGAGTCCGATTGAATCGTTCAACAATTGCCTGATCACGATGTAGCGCAGTATGACCTCGTCGTATCGCAACGCTATGATGTTTCAGCGTTGATAAAACAGCGCCGCGAAATTCACTACCGGGATCAACTTGTAATAGATTTGGCCAGCGCAGAGAACCTCTTCGATAAATTCTTTCAAACGCAGCGGCTACTTCAGTTGCCGACTTTGTTTTTAACGGCTCCGCTTGTTTGTATCGACTCGCAACATCAACTACGGTTAGCGCGTATTTGTAACCGTTGTCATGCGGCAAAAATAGTATATCAGCCTGATGAACTTCATTAGGTACGCTGACATCAAAGCGCGAGAAGTTGATTTGTTTAGGCGGTGGTAGATAGATTTGCCATATAGCCTGTTTGGATAACCAATTAACCGCAGTGGTCTTTGTTACCTTTGCAGCGCTTGCAAGCTTACCAATTGCGGCCTTCCCCTTCCAGTATCCTCTCGGAGAATAATAGATGGATTCCATGTTGTTATTATAAACGCTATCGTTTTCAATTACCAGCGCCAGAAGCTCCGCTTCCAATCATTAATTTACCTTTCATAGCCGATTTTACCAACCATGAGGCCAATTTTTCTTTGACGGATTTATCAGGAATAGCATTTAATGCGTGAATTAATTTTACATCCGCGATATGACGCTGTTGCAGATCGCTACTTTTGTAAGCAATATCATGAGCATGACACGCCTTATCGATAGCGTTTATTGGATACTCACCGGGTTTGGGCTGATTTTGATCATCGAGTCTGATATCTAATCGTGTTCCGGGGCCACAGTAGTTATATCCTGGGAGGTGTTTTTCTCCTGGATACTTTGCCCACGGTGTTCCGGGGAGTTTTGCCAATTTGGCTGCGATGTCACCTCCTCGCTTTTTTTTAAAACATCCCCGGGTCTAGCAGAAATAAATCTAAATTTCTTTGTACCGCATTGTACACACTTGCCAGTAAGCGCCGATCTATTATTTCTTGTTGTAACGGTTGTCATATCATTTGTGCCAGTACGCACTCTGCACTTCACACAATATAGATCCATAATTTATGTATAGAGATATGAATATAATTGATTTTTCGGCGACTAAAACAAGAGAACCAGTTAAGCATGTTGCAGCGTTACCAAACTCGATCCGGATGATTATCATCGGACCATCTGGATCCGGCAAGACGCAATTGTTACTCAATTTAATAATGAGATGGATGAAGTGGGATAAGTTGTATTTGGTTGCTCCTAGCGTAGATGATCAACGATGCTACGAGGTGTTGAAAGATTTCAACGAGAATGCATCAGCGATCGCTAAAAAAAATGTTATTGAGTTTATTACGGATATCAATGATGCACCGGGTATTGATGATATTGATGGCGACGTTAACAATCTAGTCGTGTACGATGATGTTATGTTAGACAATCAAAAAAACCCAGCTAGGATATTTTCCAGAGGCAGGCATAAAAACACTGACGTGATATATGTCACTCAACGATACACTCAGATTCCAAAAGTAATTAGAGACAACTGTAATATTCTTGCTGTGTTCAACGGCGTTGATACACACACGCTACGAAATATTTGGCAGACATGGTGCGGCGGTGACATGGACTTTAATGTTTTTCGAAACTTTTTTAGTCATGCTCAGTCGACCCCACATGGATTCGTAACGATAAATTTACATGATCCTCGGACACGATATCGTATCGGACTTGACCAAATATTCGGTTAGTTGTAAATAATTTTCATTGTAAATAACTCCTTAGCAGCAGAGGGGGCAATGACATCGACGCGGTCGTCGATGTGCTTACCGGACGCTGACGACGCTGGGGATCAACGCGCAGAAGGTGTTAATTAAACCAAATGAAGTTTGGACGATCCCCCAACGACGTCGTCGTTTTTTTTTTACCAGGCGCTGACGACACTAGATCGTTGAGTTGCAGAAAGTATTAATTAAGCAAAATAACGATTGGACAAAATGTCCGATTCGCCCCCTCTGCTGCTCAAGTAGTGAATGGGGTCACCCTACGTACAATGGGAATTAGCATTAAAAACCACCCTGGGTCACTATACGTACAATGGAAATTTAACATGGCGAAAAATCGTGGGTCACTCTACGTACAAGGGGAATTTAACATGGCAATAAATCGTGGGTCACTCTACGTACAAGGGGAATTTAACATGGGGGAATAGAGTTTGGGCTTGTCTAGGGACAAGGGGAATTGAACATGGGATTTTTTTATTTTTTTTTATATATTTTTTTTAAATTTAAATTTAAATTTAAATTTAAAAAAGGGGTAGGCAATTGAAAAGTCATTCTCTTTTCGAGAAATATGCGTGGCCCTGAAAAGGGCCTTTGGGTTTATGTTAATGTATCCATTAACATAAAGGGCACCGCATTGGTCTTCTTCTTGTCCTTAGGCTGCGTCTCACTGTTGGCCCGTAAATCAGCACTCTTTTGAGGCATCCTTGTCTTTCTACGTAGATCCTACGTATCCACAGACTGGTGTTTGTCTTGTGGACAACGGTCCACTTGGACCGGACATACATGAGCATGTCCGTCCTGAACATCATGGAAGACACAAGGGTGGATGATTCAACTGTGGTCCACATCTTGAAGCGACGAGAACAGGTGAATCAATGCAGTGAACTGCACTCATTTATAGGAAGAGGAAGGATTGAAACGGATTGAGTTCATTCACCAATCCGAACACGCGTTACAAAATTCAGTCAGCCCGCATCGAATCAGAAGAGAGTAGTCTGTGACTTCAGTTGGTCTATATAGATTCGCTAGCGCTTGTGTGCAGTCAATCTATGCGACAGTGATTCAACATGACGGAAATTCAGAAAACGATACATTGGGGTGCACCAACAGGGGAGACTGCCCAAGGGAACCCGGACTTACTTTCAGAAGAGGTGAATTGGGATTTTGTGGATTTTCTTACCTCGCAAGAATTTATTCCGGAACCTTCGTTACCTTCTTCATTACCGCAAGTGGAGAATTTTAGACAGAGACAGAAAGAAGAATTGGAGAAATTTATACAACGACAAAAGCAAGCGGAACAAGCTTTTCTCCTACAGCAACAGCAGCAAGAAGAAGAGGTAAGAAAAAAACAATAGCAAGAAGAAGTAGCAGCAAAGAAA
Organism: Sinohyriopsis cumingii; assembly: GCA_028554795.2. Lineage (NCBI taxonomy): Eukaryota > Metazoa > Mollusca > Bivalvia > Unionida > Unionidae > Sinohyriopsis > Sinohyriopsis cumingii. Next base: position 33,081,020 of record CM068833.1, read on the forward strand.
CAAGAGGATGAAAATCAAACGGTCACGGTACTGTTCGACATTTTAGCGGAGTTAAGGAGTCTGAAACAAATGTATCAGACTTCTTTATTACGACCGAAGAGAATACGACCTTCCCGAGCTAAACACGTCAACCCTGTGACTAAACCTACCGTACCACCCTTAGTGATTTCAACCCAATCATCATCATAAACGTTACGCAGTCCAGAAGTAGGCCTTGGCCGTGGCAAAGGCTTAAGGCAGTTAAAGTTGATTGCTTAAACTCACCCCTGCACCAAAATAAAAAGGCCCTTTTCAGGGTCACCCACATTTCTCGAAAAGAGATAGCCTTTCAATCTGCCAATAACTCAGAAAAAAAAACAACCCATTTTACCCCCTATAGTACGTTTTTTTGTATGAGTGCGTGAGTGTAGCTTCTTATTTTAAAATCAGAACTCAAAGACACTTACCTTATATCATTAATTTATTCTTTTATCCATTGTTACAATCCAATTCACAATTCACAACACAACACTTTAATAAAAAGTTCATTGACTTCTTCTGTCTCCTTGTTTAGTCTTTCTGTTTTTTAAATTTTTTCACCGTCACACTCTTTTCCTCTTCTTCCTCCTCACTTTCTTCCCTTCTTCTTTTCTTCTCCTGTTTCTTTTTCTTCACCTGTCTGCTTTCTTCCTCTGAAAAATCCCTCTCTTCTTCCGAAGAATCCCTCTCTTCTTCTGAAGAATCCTTCTTTTCTTCTGACTCCTCTTGTTTCTTTTTTGGGCAATCTGGAGACCAATGTCCTTTTTCTTTACAATAATAACAGGTATCTTGACTTTTGTCTTTTTTAGCCCCTGTTTTTTTTTTTTCTTTTTTGACGGTCTGGACACTCTGAAGACCAATGCCCTTTCTTCTGACAGATATAGCAAATATCTTGACTTTTATCTCGAAAGGAAGGAGAGTAGTCCGTGGGCTGGTCTGAAGAGAATTTTCTAATGACCCCTCGCAAAGCTCTGACGAAACGTTCGATTTGGTTAGTCTCCTCCATCGTTGTGCTCGGCTTGAGAGTGAAATGAATAGTGAAAGGACAAGACACGCACCCTTTTATATACGCTGGTCTGCCATGACTATAAATTAGTCTATGGTGTTTGAACTTGAGTCATTTGACGTTTTGCACTCAAGATGAAACGATCCTATTCATTCGAGAAGAAAGAAGAAGAAGAAAGTAAGAGGCAGAAACGTGATCTATCGCCTCGTACCAGGGCTGAAATCTTGGCACAAATTCATGCCAGTGATTTTGAAGAGGACATGAGTGAACCAGAATTTGAAACCTCTAAATCAAGTTCGCCACCCTTTGTCAACCCTGAAAAATACTATTCCATTCGAGAGACGGAAAAGCGCTCCTCTAGAAAATTTAGAACCACGGCTTACAAATACACGGTGAAGTTTAAAGATTTCAAGGCTGAAGTACCGTTAGAGAAAGCAGAAGTGTTCATCACTGGGGTGTGGGATTCTTTGCTCACCGCACTCAAGCGACAATGTCAACCCAAAGAAGACGATCGCTTGAGACTTTCCATACAACATGACGGTTTGAAATCCCCTGTTTGGATCGAGTTTAGCACCCCTGCAGAATTGACCGCTTCCAAAGTCATGGACAAGATTCAACACGTGCAACAATCTAATGACCAGTTTGACATCACCGATGGAAAAGCCACACTGGACATGACCCACGTCTCTCCTCCTCAAGGGACTGGACACAAGAAGATCTTATTGGTGGACGACCTTCACAACACCAAAACAAGTCTCGTCCGAATTAACAACCCTCAAGACCAGATGTGTTTAGCCCGTGCCATCGTGGTGGGACGAACCTATGCCAACAAGAACGATACGGTAGAATGGAAAAGAACCTGGAACACTATTCAACGTTCCTATCGAGCCAAACAACGAAACGAAGCAGAACTCCTGTTGAAACAAGCTGGCCTGTCCAAAGACACACCCTGTGGCATTCCTGAAATGCAAAAATTGCAAGATGCCCTAGCTCCACGCTACACCTTGAAAGTGCACCCTCAAGAAGTGCGTGAGCCTCTATTGTTTCGAGGCCAAGACTTTAAGGACGGAAAATACATTCACCTTTATCATCACGATGAACATTTCGATACCATTACCAGTATCACTGCATTCCTGGGATATGTTTATTATTGTGAGAAATGTGATTATGGTTATAATAATCGAGAGCAACACAAGCATTGTGGAATGAAATGCCCAGGATGTTTGGCCTCTCCACCCTGTCTGAGCGAAGAACCAGTGCCTTGTTCAACTTGTTTGCGCACGTTTGTCAGTCCTACCTGTTACCAACAACATTTGAAAACACAAGGTTCACAGCAGAAATGTGCTTGTCAACTGCTGAGAATGTGCCCTACCTGTGGACAAGGCCTACGTGCCAATAGTACCAAGGCACACGTATGTTCAGGAAAGAAAAAATGTTACATTTGTCACCACATCGTGGACTTGGAACACCAATGCTACGTGCAAAAATACCAACCCCCACCAGAGAAAGAGGACGGTCACAAGAAGAAAGGCAATTTCATTTGTTTCGATTTCGAATGCATGCAAGAGACCGGCATTCACATTCCTAATTTCTGCGTGGCTCATCGAGCGTGCGAGAAGTGCATTCAAGAACCTATCTTCAGTCATTGCCCTCACTGCAGCAAGATTCCTGGAGGGAATGAAAAAATCTTTCGGCGACCGAACACGTTAGCTGATTTTGCCCAATGGGTCTTAGACCCCATCGACAAGACGTGGAGCAAAGAGGACATCGAACGTTACGGAGATTCTCATCGTCATGCCACGGTGATGGCTCACAATTTCTCCGGATACGATGGACAGTTTCTTTTGAGATACTATACGGAACAAGGCACCGAGCGTCCTAAAGTGACTTTGAACGGAGCCAAAATCATTTTCATGCAAGTGGGACAAGTACAGTTTAAAGATTCGATGAGTTACTTGGCCATGCCTTTGAGCCGAATGCCTAAAACGTTTGGAATGACAGAAATGGCTAAAGGGTACTTTCCACACTTTTTCAATACGGAAGACAATCAACACGCCGTTCTACCCCATTTACCTGAGGCTCACTATTACGACCCCGACAACATACGTACCGAACAACGAGAAGCTTTCTACGCTTGGTACCAGGCTCACGCCTTGGACCCTTTCGACTTTCAGGAAGAAATGCTAAAGTATTGTCGTTCCGACGTGGACATTTTACGGCGTTGCTGTGGAAAATTTCGAGAACTGTTCATGGAACACGGAGGGGTCGATCCTTTGAAAGAAGCTTGCACCATTGCCAAAGCGTGTTCCTTAGTGTATCGACAACGATTCATGCCTGAAAACACCGTGGCTGTCATCAGCCCTCAAACGACCCACTTTGTCAAACGTCAATACTCGATCAAAGCCCTACGTTGGTTACATTACTTGTGCGACAAGGAAGACAAGCGGATTCAGCATGCCCGCAACGGAGGGGGCGAAAAGACCATCGGAACGTATTCGGTCGATGGCTGGGACTTAGAAAACCCCAAGATCGTGTACGAGTTTAACGGTTGCTTATTTCACGGATGCCCCGTCTGTTACCCTGACCGTGGCACTAAAAATCAGTTTTTACAACGAACCATGGAAGACTTGTACCAGGACACACGTCAGCGACGCCTAAAGTTAGAACAGCAAGGATACCAAGTGGTGGAAATGTGGGAACACGAGTACGATCACCGTATGAAAACCGATCCCGAGTTTAAACGCCTCGTGGAAAGTTACCAGTTCATGGACCCGCTGAACCCGAGGGATAGTTTGTACGGAGGAAGGACCAATGCCACCTGTTTGCTGTACCAAGTCGACGAGGAGAAAGAAGAAATCAAATACTTGGACGTGTGTTCGCTGTATCCCTACGTGTGCAAATATTGTCGCTTTCCTGTAGGGCACCCGCAATTGTTCACGGAACACATCGACCTGAAAAACATTCGACAATACGAAGGCTTGATCAAGTGTAAAGTTTTGCCTCCCACGAACCTATACCATCCCGTCTTACCTCACCATTGTCAAGGCAAACTGATGTTTCCATTGTGCCGTACTTGTGACGAAACGTGCAACCAAGACCAACCTTGTCAGCACACCCAGGAAGAACGTGCCTTGACGGGAACCTGGGTCAGCGTAGAATTGTTCAAAGCTCTGGACATGGGATACCAACTGTTAGAAGTGTACGAAATTTGCCACTTTCCCAAGACACAACAATACCACAAGGGTGACCCCACGCAGAAAGGCATTTTCGCCGACTACGTGGATGCCTTTTTGAAACTGAAACAAGAAGCCAGCGGCTATCCTTCCTGGTGTCACACTCCCGAAGACCAAATACAATTCAAAGAGAAATACTATGAACAAGAAGGCATCTGTTTAGACCACATCGAGAAAAACGAAGGTAGGCGATTGTTTGCCAAAGTGATGTTAAATTGCTTGTGGGGTAAAATGGCACAACGACCGTGTTTACCCAAGACGGAATATTTGACAGAACCTTCCCGCTACTTCCAGATGATTCACGACAAAACCAAATACATGAAACACGTGGACGTCGTTCGAGAGAATTTGATCTTGGTCAATTACGAAGATGTGGACTTTGTACAAGACGACCCATTTGGAAATGTCATCATTGCGGCTTACGTGACAGCTCATGCTCGCTTAAAATTGTACGAAGCTTTAGAACTGTTAGGAGAACGCGTCCTGTACTTTGACACGGACAGTTGCATTTACATCCATCACCCGAGTCAACAGCACCCTAACATCGAAGGAGACCGTTTAGGAGCCTGGACAGACGAGCATCCCGACGACAAGATTCTAAGTTTCGTCAGTGGCGGTCCCAAAAATTACGGCTACGAATACCGGGACAAACAAGGAGAAGTGCACACGACGTGCAAAGTGAAAGGACTGACTCTGAATTATCGTACCAGTCGAGTGGTCAACTTTGGGGTATTGAAAGAAGCCTTGCAATCCGGAGAGGATGGAAACTTTAAAGTGACCACCTATCAACCGAACAAGATTGTACGTTTACCCACTCACCACATCGTCAGTCGGCCCTTGGAAAAAGTCTATCAAATCGTGTACCAGAAGCGACTGCGACTTCCCAATCATTTCACCTTACCGTATGGACACGTTGGTATAAAACATTGGTTGTAAGAGGATAGTCACCTGCTAGAAGGATGACTTCGCCACAGCAAGAATCGAGTGAGAAACCCGATGAGAATTCCAAGTTCAAACCCTACCATTTTCCAGTCTTCTTACCTGACTAGTGTGATTGTGCCCGTCGATTGGACACGTTTCAGAAATGGCCTACGGATAGGGAAGGATTACCTTCTTCGCATGTTTTAGCTAGAACAGGATTTGTCTACTTGGGACCTGAGTCAGGATTGGGATACGAGGTACAGTGTTTCGCTTGCGGACTGAAGTTACGAATGGATCTATGTATCTATAAAGATTCAGCTATTCTGGAACATACTCGATGGTCTCCGCACTGCCCTTACCTTTCTATGGCCTTTCCACCCATCACACTACGGTACAATGTTGACGGTACCTTAGAGACGGTACCTTCCAAAACAGGACATAGAAAACATAAAAAAGGAAAGATGTACAAGCTGGAGACTGCATTGCGACTAGTATAAAAAGGGTGCTATGGTCAAGATCGATAGTTCATTGTGCCTACCAAGACTGAGCGAACAAGATGAATACTTTCAGAGAAACACAGAACAAGTTGTTTAGAAAGGCACAATTCAAGTGTGAGGCTTCTGAAGTGGAATGCGATTGTGAGCCTTGCGATGGATACGATGCTGTACGTTGTGACCTTAGCGATGCCGTAAAGCATCATGGGAACTTTGTTCTCACGACCCCTATCATGGAAAGTGATGCTGTGCGTGTCAAACCTGAGGGATGCGAAAGTGATGCCGCTCGTCCTCTTGGACATTTTACTTGGTTTCGTTTTAAAGGGGAATGTTCACCTTCACGTCTACCCCCCCCCCCTACGGATGTTATCCAGCCCTGAGCAAACTCCTGTTCATGTCACCCAACCCTCATCGAAACGAACCTGTGAAAGACGAATATTCGTTTCCTGTGCGTTTGTCGGAATACTGTGACTTTGAAAATCGTCTTCAATCGTTCAAAGGAAAATGGCCTAAGTATCTGGGAGGACCGACCCCCGAAGAATTAGCCAGAGCCGGATTTTTCTACTTGGGCGAAGGAGATAAAGTCAAGTGCTTCAGTTGCGGTGTGTCACTTCACCACTGGGAACCGCACGATTCGGCCTACGTAGAACATGCTCGATGGTCACCGAATTGTCATTACTTACCCTTAGTGGGACCGAGACATTGAAGTAACTTACCATAATCTGTTCATGAATACTTTACAAGAGAACATTCGTGCTTTGCCTGTGGAGTTGAGAGAACGCATTTACCGAGAGCTGGTGAAAATACAAGTGAAACGTAAAGAACAATTGCATCCGTTACGTCACCGGTGTTTGAACCACTGGTACCTGAATGCTATACAAGGACTGATTGAGTTGAAAGTGTTCCATTGGACAGACATTGATCAACGATCCCCTGGTTTTAAAAAGGAATGGTTTGGTATGGACGATTCTATCTACTACATTGTAAACGTACTGCATCGAATTCCAGAGGAAGAGTTAACGAATTACCAACATCTTGTACGCAATGTCAACTTGGTGAAAGAGGAAACTTCTGAACGAATTGTAACGTGTAAATTAGTAACTAAACGATTTAGATTCGACAATGAATTGAAACTATGTCTGTGCAAACAGTACATTTCTTGTGTCAGACCAAAGAGGATTTAGTATGACCTATTCATGGATACTTTGCTAGAGAACATTCGTGCTTTGCCTGTGGAGTTGAGAGAACGCATTTACCGAGAACTGAACAAAATACAAGTGAAACGCAAACGCAAAGTTATTCAACCGTTTTTAAATTATGCTCTGTTCCAAAGTACAAGAAGACTGATTATGAGTGGATATTACATTAGGCACAAAGTTAAACGAGGCTATTGGCCACCACCCAACGATTCCAAAAACAGTGTATATACTTACGGATACTTTACAAGAGAACATTTTGGGCTTGCCTGAGGAGTTGAGAGAAAGGATTTACCGAGAGCTGGTGAAAATACAAGTCAAACGTAAAGAACAATTGCATCCGTTACGTCACCAGATCTTTAACCACTGGTACCTGAATGGTATAAGAAAACTGATTCGTCAGAAATTGTTTCAGTGGTCAGACATTGTTCAAAACTTTGAGGTCGCCAGTGATGTACATGTTCATAATTTTGGTTACTTCGACATTCACTTACTGCAACGTATTGAGGAAGACGAGTTAAAGGATTACCAACATTTGTTACGTGGAATCTGCTTAGCGGAAGACGAAACTTCTAAACGAACTCTGACGTTTCGGTTACAGTATGTAACATTTAAAAATTCCCTACTGGAGAACGAAGATCTGTGGCTAGAAAGTACGTGTATTGCATCCGACAAAAAGAGAATATAAAAACAGGCTGCCATGCCACGACTTATGTCACATGTCATTGAACAGATTCCGTGGAAGGAACTCAATGACCATATTCAAACCGTGGATCATTACCATCGATTATTACAATAACTGTATCCATTCAATTTGGGTCGACAAGTGGTGTGTGTCTTAGTGACTTGTTTTCTGGGATTTCGTTTACCAGCCGATTCTTTGTGGACTCTTTACGATCAGTACTTACCACCTCAATGGCCTTAAATGGTCACGAAAAACTCCTTTTGCTCAAAGCCTTGCGTTTTCATCTGGATACTTCTCGACCTCTACGGGAAAAAAAGATTCGTCAACTTTTAGCTACCCAAGACGTGTATGACAGATGTCCGTGCCTGGAAAAAAATGGGATTTTGAGGCTTGGACCCAAGAAGTGGCCCAGTATGCACGAGAGTTGTTCAAGGAAAAAAGTTAGTTTTCAACCCGTGTTAGTGACGGTGCCAGAAGAACCCGTCACCCAGGACGGGACTGTCGTGGACAGGCCTGAAAGACCCTTTCGGGAGGACACTTGTGTGACCTTACCCCCTACTATAGAACTGGTTAGAACATTACCCAAAACATGTTGTTGTACAGACACTTGTGTTTATTCCACGTTCATGGTTATCATGTGCCTTTTATTCTTGTGCTTAAGCCTTTGGCTTTTATGTATTTTTGTCTTTCGTATTCATGTTTGAAAAAAACATTCAATAAACGTGTTCTGAAAAAGTATATAAACTCTTGACTTGTTTGTTTTCGTGTCACAAGTGACATTTCTCACACTATGGCTACCTCTGCTGTCTCTGCTCCCTCTTCCTCTACTGTCAAAGTCATCGACGAACACTTAGATCGTGCCAGTTGGGAGGCTTTGTATCTTCGCCATCCATTTAACATGCTCATTGCTGGACCTAGCTGTTTAGGCAAAACCGAATTCGTCAAACGTTTGATCGAACATAAACATCATTTGATCGATCGGCCACCTCAGCGGATCGTGTGGTGTTACAAAGAGTGGCAATCGGCGTACAGCCTCTTGCGAGAAAGTCAAGGCGATTCCATCGTGTTTGTGGAAGGCATTCCTAAAGAAGACGACGGCATCGTCTCTGACTCTCGTCAAACCCATTTGGTCATTTTCGACGACATGTTAGGAGAAGACGAAGAAGAAATTAAACTGTGGTTCACGCGCAAAGGGTATCACTGTAATGCCAGTGTCGTTTACATCACCCAAAATTTGTTTCAACAAAGTAAAGCCCATCGCACCATCAGTCTCAATGCGCATTACGTGGTCTTGTTTAAAAGCCCTCGAGATAAATCGCAAGTGCAAGTCTTAGCCAAACAGTTAGGAACGCCTTGGCTGACTCAGGCGTACGACGATGCCACTCAAACTCCACACGCCTATTTACTCGTCGATTTGAAACCTACCACCCCCGAGGATTTGCGATTTCGTACCCACTTGTTTCACCACTGATGCCAAGACGGAGGGCCTGTTCTGTACACGTCTCCGTCCTCGACTTAATTTCACTCCACAAAAAAAAATCTATAAAAACCTCAGACCCTTTTTCGTCTGTCTCACACAGTGTGAACATGACGTCCCTTCAGTCACATCTTCCCGTCAAATTGATTCCTGCCTTGTATGGCATCAGTCGAGAAAAAAATCCACAAATACGAGCTCGTGTCTTAGAAGCTAGTCTCAAAGAAGTCTTACGATGGTTCACGGTGACGGCACGTCAAATACTCCAAGGAATCATTCAGATTCCTCATCAAACCAAACGCTTTTTCGATCGAAACAAAGTCGCTTTGGTCCAACTGGCCGATCCCCGCATCGACACTCAAACCAAAAAGCAAATCATTTTGAAACCTGGAGGGAGCGGTACTCTAGGAGGGGTCATCATTCGCTCTCTCTTAAGATGGGATCCTAATGCCCCCAAAGTTATACCCAAGAAAAAAGTCCAACGAAGCTCCAAGAAGAAAAAGACCAGGTCCCCAAGAAGAAGAACTTCTCCAGTGGCGGGACCCTCCTCTGATCAGACACCACCACCCCGGAAAAAGAAAAGAAGCCCCCAGAAAAAGAAACAGAGAAAAAGTTCCCAGAAAAATAAAAGCCCACAGAAGAAAACTAGTCGCAAGAGAGGCACTTCGGCCAGGACGCAACCTTACACTCGCAAACCACGATCTGCCACGGCAGTGACTGCGCCTCCGGCATCCTCACGTTCATCCACTTCTCCGTTGATGACACCAAGAACTGAAGAGTACTTGGAGACGTTGATTACACCAAGAACTTCTCCGGTGATGACCCCAAAAAGAACTTCCCCAGTGGCAGGACCCTCCAATTTAGTGGCAGTGGCTGCTGCTCACAAAGTACCTTCTCCCAAAATCAAAGTCCAAGAAAGATCGGGCATGTTACAAAGTTTACTGGATTTGTCCAAGCAAGAACTGGCTCAATTTAGTCCGTTGCGTACCCCTGCACGACGTGTCATGCCTGTCCTCAAACTGATACGACGTAAAGACAATCAGTGGCGACGCGTTCCAGTATAAAAAAGGCCTGTGACCAAGTCGGGGGTATCAGTGTTTTTTGGTACTCCTGAAGACTCAAAGATGTCACCCTCCAGAAAACCCCAAGGAAAGAAAAGGAAAGGACTACCACCACGTTTAGTCAAACATGGGGACATGTTATCTATCCTGTCCAAAGCTTCTCCACCTCTACGAAAAAAACTCATTTAATCGGCCTCCAAAGAGGTCATCAATACCGTGTGTGAATGTTGTTTGAACGTCTTGAAAGGCACGATCCCTTTGTCCAAACACCAGAAACAATGCTTAAGCAAACATCGTCACGTTCTTCGCCAAATGGTTCAAAAGAAAATTCCCATTCGTCGAAAGAAGAAGATGTTGGTCCAACGTGGAGGCATTTTGCCTCTCTTGTTAGGCCCCATACTGAAAGGAGTCTTGGGAACCATGTTGGGAGGACTGGTGGGAGCAAGATAAAAAGGCCCTCGGAAGTCCCAAGATCTCAGAATCGACCCCTGACAACTCCATGGAAGGACGAAAACTAGCTTTAGTGCCTTACAAACGATGGATGGAATACCATCGGTGGCAAGAACAACGCACCCCGCATTTACCTCCCAATCCCAATTTGAGCGAGATGTCCCAGTTACAACACGAATTGCAGTCCTTGATGGATCGCCAAGATTTGTCCGAAACAGAAAAATCGCAAAAGTACGGTCAACTCTTGCAACAACTGCAACTCTTTCACCAGAAAGCTTTAGACGAAACAGCTCTACCCACTTTGAAAGATTTTAAGACCTTGATGAAAAGTCCAGCTCCATCATCACTACCACCACCACCACTACTACCATCCCCAGGGGTCACCAGAGATGCTACCCCACGAAGACCTGAGGAAGAAGAGATGCGAGAAGTGTTTCAAACACCGTCAGCAGCTCCCATTTCGAGTAAGATTGCAGCATCCTTGTTGACCAAGTCCCCCACACCCCAACGAGAAGAAATGAAAGCTTGGGTTAAAAAGATGATGTCCACTCCTCCTTCGACAGAAGTGAAAAAGAAAGAAGGGAAACCAGAAGTGAAAAAAGAAAAGAAGACCAAAGTCATTCCATTGCCACCTCCACCTCCACCACTACCTTCGACTTCTACTCCCGTAGCCCATCGGACACGTAAATCCGTTTCTAAACCACCCTTTCGTCCCACCCAAAGTAACATCACCGAAGAGTGGGTGACTTATTAACACATAAAAAAATGGTAAAAGTCTTAGCCAGCATTTACTATGATCCCTCTCATCCTGCAGGTTACGCAGGAGTTCAAAAATTGTATCGTGCTGCCAAAAAGGCGACTGAAAAGTCTCCGTTTACCTCAAGTGCAACGATGGTTACAAGAACAAGCTACCTACACTTTACACAAACCCATTCGACGCAAGTTTGCCAGAAGTCGCACCCGAGTGGAAGGCATCGATCATCAATGGCAAGCCGATTTAGCCGATGTCTCTCATTTGGCCAGCTACAATCGTGGCTACAAATATTTGTTTTGTGTCATCGACGTCTTTTCCAAATTTGCCTGGGTCGTGCCCTTGACTTCCAAATCGAGCAGCGAGTTAGTGCGAGCCCTGCAACGGGTGATGAAAAAAAGCGGTCGTCACCCTCTTCGATGGCAAACGGACAAAGGCACCGAATTTCTGAACCAAGCTTTCCAAAAAGAATTAAAGAAACGTGACATTCATTTTTTTACCACCGAGAATCCCGAAACCAAAGCCAGCATCGTGGAACGTTTCCAACGCACTTTGAAAGAACGCATGTGGAAATATTTTACGCATCACCACACTCTGAAGTACATCGACATCTTACCGCACCTGGTGCAAGCGTACAACCAATCTTACCATCGAAGCATCGGACGTGCCCCGCAAGACGTGACTCCCGAGACCGAAGTGCTGGTGTTCGAGCGTCTGTTTGGTACGTCCCCGACGAGGGCTGTCCCCAAGAAAAGTGGAATGTTGGCTATAGGAGATTGGGTGCGCATTGGCAAAACCAAACGCACTTTCGACAAAGGTTACTTACCTAACTGGACGACCGAATTGTTTCGCGTCACTGGACGAGTGCATGGCCGTCATCCTGCCGTCTATAAATTGGAAGACATGAACGGAGAAGTGCTCAAAGGAACGTTTTATTTGCCCGAGTTACAACGTGTCACCAAAAAAGAAGACGACGTGTACGACATCGAAAACATTCTCGAACGCAGAACCCGTAAAGTAGGCAAACGACGTGTCAAAGAAGTCAAATTACGTTGGAAAGGATATCCACCCAGTTTTGATTCTTGGATCGACGCTTCGCAAGTCATCGACTATAAAAAGAAGTGACCATCATGCCCTTTCACACAGACGCAGCTACCTCGACCACTCCTTCTTCACCTAGTTCTTCTGTGCAAGATTTACAAAAACAACCCTTGTGGGTGTGGTGCGGAGAACGTGTGCCTAAAACGCAAATCGTCTTTTTCTGCCAAATCTTCGTGGTGTATTGTGTCATCGGGGCAGCCATTGCCAATTTGAGTTTGCAACAAGGAGACAAACAATTGTGGACCATTTTATTGAGCAATTGCATCGGTTACCTGCTACCCAATCCCTCCCTGAAATTCTCCTCGAACGGGAACCACGGGAACCTTGTGTCCAGTGCCAGTGTCAGTCACCACTCCAACCACAACCAGAACCCCATTTTGGACGGAGACACGCCTCTGACGTCCACTAACCCCTCGGACAGTCACAGAACTCTGGAATTATGAGTCACCAAAACCAATTTTACTTAACCTTACCCAGTGACAGTTCCATGGAGGTGTTTCCCCACAACACGTTGTGCTGTTACACGGCCAAATTACCTCAGGCCATCCCCTTAGATCACGAAGCCCATTGGGAAGTGGCTTTAGTAGAAATCATTCACCCGACCCAAGTCCTCAATATCCTTCCCAATCAAAATTTTTTTGATGTGGAAGTTCATGACGAGCAAATGCAACAGTGGATGGATAGCAATGTCAAATATGACAAGAAAACCCGTACACAAAAGTACACCACCTATCACTTGTTTATTCCCCCAGGCTATTATTTTAGTGGTCAACATTTGGTCAGCACCATAGCCTCCAGGTTTAATGGCGTGTTTCTGAAAGCTTTGGAGCATATCAACCAAAGTGTCACCATGGAGTACCACAAAGCAGCTCGTCGCTTCTCGATGAAATTTGAACGGAGTAAAATCATGTCCATTTTATTTTGTCCTGAATTGTTTGACATGTTGGGCGGAGACATGAACATGAGAATGGCCATGCTCAAGAAAAACGAATTACCCATCGTTTACGACAACGAGTCGTTTAGCAAGTTATTTCGTACCCCAGTAGAACTGAATCAAGGACTGAATTTGATGTTCGTGTATTCCGATGTGGTGGAGTACAACGTGGTGGGACACACCTCCGTACCGTTACTACGTGTCATTCCTTTCAAAGTGGATTCTGCCACGAACGCTGACGAGGAAGGTGGAAACACTTACCACGTCCACCGCGAATTTGCACATCCTCACTATTTGCCTGTCAGCAAGTCGTATTTGGACACGGTCAACATTACTATAAAAGGAGATTTGGGACAAAATATTCCATTCACCAAAGGGAAAGTCACGGTGAAACTCCCTTTTCGAAAACGGTTTTCTCACGACTCTTAAGTCATGTATCCAGTGTACCGAGGGGTTGCTCGATAGCGAGGACACGGTTTAGGAGATATGTTAAAATCGGCCTTTCGTTCGGTGGCCCCGGTGTTGAAACCGATGGTGACACGCGGATTGCACGCCTTGAAAGATGCGGCACTGACGCAAGGCAAAGAATTTCTCCAAAATGTCATCATCGACAAACAAAACCCTAAAGAAGCCTTCATGAGGGCAGGCAAAAATGTCTTGCTGCAAAAGGGCAAAGACATTTTGGGCCGCCGAGAAACACCTATAAATGCCCTGCACGCTACCGAGTCAGGCATTCAGCAAGGACAAGGCAGAAAAAGACGACGCAGAAAACACCCTTTCACCAGACTTCAAGCTAGAAAGGCCAAGAAAAGAAGAACCGTTCGGGACTTAGAGGTTTTCGATTATTGAGAAAGAACAAAAAAAATGATGCACCGAGAGTCTTGCGCTTGTTCCAAGTCGGAACTGGAACTGTTTGCCATGCCCCCACCATGATCACCATGCAAGAATCTCAGTGGGTGGAATTTCACCCCGTCTCCTCTTTGACGGATTCCGCTCCCATCCAGTTTGAAATCAAAGGACAGCCCGAAGATTACATCGATCTGAATAGCAGTTACTTGTACCTGAAAGTCAAAATTCTAGATAAGACTGGAGGTCCTATAGACGATGAAGCAGTAGCTCCCGTCAACAATTTCATGCATTCCTTGTTCAGTGGAGTGGACTTGTACTTGAATAACAAACTGGTTAGTAGCAGCATGGATACTTACCCTTATCGTGCCTACCTGGAAAATCTCTTGACGTACGGAATAGATGCCAAGAACACTCATCTCAATGCCTGTGTGGTATGGGAAGCTGACGAACCTACCAAGTTTGAAATATTGGAAACTGATGAAAAGAAAGACAACAATGATGGATTTGTAGAACGAAGAAAGAGAATCACGGGAGTCGACACAAGTTTAGAACTGATGGATCGTTTGCATTTGGACATGTGGTTGCAAGAAAAGTATTTGCTGAACGGGGTGGATGTCCGCCTGAGACTGAATCGTAGCAGTACCGCTTTCAATTTATTGGCTGATAGTGACGGTTACAAAACCAAAATCCAAGAAGCCAGACTGTACGTACGCCGTGTGGAAGTGTCACCTAAAGTGGGAAACGACATCAGTCAGACGTTGAGCAGAACGACCGCCAAGTATCCCATACGACGCGTGGAAGTGAAAACTTTCACTATTCCCAAGGGACAGCGATCCATGATAGAAGATCATCTGTTTCAAGGACAGTTACCCAGACGTTTGATCGTTGGTATCGTCGAGAATGAAGCCTTCAACGGAGCTATCGCTAAAAATCCTTTCTACTTTCAACACTTTGGCGTGTCCAAAATCGAAGTCAGTCGCGATGGCAAGACCTTGTGTACCCGACCTTTCGAACCTGACTTTGAGAAGAAGAATTACTTGAGATCGTACTTGTCCTTGTACGAAGCCACCGGACAGTTAGGAACCAATACCAGTCACGGCATTACGTACGAGGATTATGCAGGAGGCTATGCTTTGTGGGCTTTTGATTTCACTCCAGACCAAGGCAGCGACGAGGGACATTTCCACCCTATAAAATCCGGCCAGATTCGTGTGGAAATTCAGTTTGCAAACCGAGACCCTGATGTAACGGTGAACGTCATCCTGTATGCAGAATTCGATAATACGATAGAAATCAACAGTTTGAGAGAACTCATTCTAGATTACTAGAAGCCATGGAAGACTGTTATCCCTCTTTACCTAGTGGAGAAACTTTAGAGATGAAATTTGAGGAGACTGTGAAAGAAGAAGTGATCATGATGAAGTCAAGATGGCCAGAAAAAGAAGCCCATTTAGTCTCCTGTTTTGCCAAACACTTGGTCGAAAAAATGACGGAATTGATCAAGAAAGATTGCTATGGATGTCAAAACGATCATCCCAGTCAAATTCAACACGATAAATGCCTGATGTTGAGTCAAGAAGAAAAATTGGATGAGTATCTGGACGAAGCTTGGAGTCTCATCTCGTACGAAGACGTGTTGCACCAGTGGTATAAAGACTTGCGTGAACATTCTTGTCCACCATTAATCACTCAAGAGATCCATCGTATCGAAGCTCTCCTGAATCAGAGTGAGGAGACGAAACGAAGAAACGGTTATTTGTCAGACATTTTCAAGCAAAAAGTCAGGATCGAATTGATGACTTATTATTACCTGTGAAGAAGAAGAAGAAAAAAACCACACGAAACATGGATACCTGGGAACTTTATTACCTTTTGAACCACAGTGCGTACACGGCTTCTTGGAATCCCGTCGTCTGTGCTAAAGATGAACTCCCTCATCGCAAACCTCAAGACCATCAAGTTTACGTGATCAACACGGACGACAGTCATCTCCCAGGAACCCACTGGGTAGCCGTTTACTTTCCTCAAGAAGGATGTGTAGAATATTTCGATTCGTACGGATTGCCCCCTTTGGAAGACGATATCATTGACTTTATGAGAAGAAATGCTCAGACTACCCGATTCAATAATGTGAAATTACAAGGCACATATTCCTTGGTGTGTGGACAATATTGTGTGTATTTTCTGCATCATCGCAGCCTGGGCTATTCCTTAGAACATTTAGTGACTCATTTCGATCCTCGTTCTTCTTCAAGAAATGATGTGAAAGTAGATCGATGGTTTTGTGACCATTATGCTTATATTTTGTCTCAAGCTAGGAAACGTAGTGTCCATCAATGGCCTAATGATTTCCAACAGTGGAAATCACAACGTTGTCAGCCCTGTTTAAAGTAGAGTCTGAATTGAGAAAAATGTTTGTCATTTTTTTGAAGAAAAAAATGTTTGATGTTATCATGTTGGATTATTGTTAAAAATGTTAGAAATGTTGTTGTTTAGTGTTAAGTGATTTTTGAATAAAAAATGTTGTGTTTTGAAAAAAAATGACTTTGTCTTTTGTTTAGCTATAAGAATGTTGGATTCATGCTCTTTAATTTCTTACTATCCCTCTCATGACACTCACTGAACGTTGCGGCTCGAAAACCGTGGGGGGGATGTTTTCCTTCACGTCCGCGCTTTGACTTTAAGAACCGGGGTTGTTTCCAGTCTAACCATCCATTGTCGACTCATCCTCCTACGAAGATGTGCTCCAAACTAGCTAAGCTAAACGAAGCCTACGTGAATTTGCATAGGGTCAGACACAGTCTGATACCGAAGCCAGAAGAGATAGAGAATGTGAGAATGTTAAAAGTCACTGAAGACCTGATAGAAGAGCTCTTCAGAGAAGAAGTGAACAGGGAGAAAGAAGAATGGACAGAGAAGTACAGACTTCAGAGACAGCAGCAACAGCAGCAACAACAACAGCAGCAGCAACCTGAAGCTGACAGAGGCTTTGTCGATTGTCGTATCGACACCAAAGAGTTCTTCTTCTCTTTCCGAAAAAGCAGACCTATCGCCAGAAAGTCTATCCTCAGAGGACATCGCATTCTTAGAAACTAAAAAAGATTGCCATAGCAAACAAAAAAAAAACAGCCCTTTTCAGGGCTACCCAATACTCTAGAAAAGAAATAACCATCAATTTGCCAATGTGTGTAGGTAGAGTAGTGTGAATATAAACACTAACTCTTTTTTAAAAAAATGTGAGGGTATGTGATTGTGTATAGGATTGTGTGTTTGTAAGTGCTCACGTAGGTTGGTGTGGATAGTAGATTAAAATAATGTTTTTTGGTGTTTGAGGTGTAGATTTGGGGTTAGATTGGATTGATTTGCGTATGTAAATAGTCTATTGAAGTGATTTATAAAAAATTTTAAAATAGTGATGGGTAGCATAAAAAAAGTGAGTGAGTGTTTCTTTTAGGTCCGCGCGTTGTTGTTTTTGGTCATGATCTAGGTAAGATCAATTTTATGTTTTTAGGGGGATGTTTTCCTTCACGTCCGCGCTTTCACTATAAATTGAAACTCGTTCGGCAGTCTAGCTACCCTTGTTGATTGATCAACACCAAAAATGAACACGAGACTGGCGAAACTGTTGGAACTTCATGTGCATCTGGAATATGCCAGGCGCATACTAAATGAACTGGCCGCAGAAGCCATTGTGGAAGAGGGAAGGATAAGAGAGGAGGAGGAAAGAAGAAACAAAGAAGAGGAGGAGAGAAGATACAAAGAAGAGGCAGAGAGAAGAAACAAAGAAGAGGAGGAGGAAAAGGAGAGAAGAAGAAATTTCAGAATCCCAGAAATCGAAAATTGGGATTCTGAAGCCACATATCCTGCCTCTGCTCTCTCCCCCCCAAAAAGTAAAAAGTAACTGGGGAACAAGATGTGTATGTGGCGCCAGGCCTGGAAGGTGCCACCATTAACCAGGTGTCCATGAAGTTCAAAAAAAAACCCAGCCCTTTTCAGGGCTACAAAATACTCAAGAAAAGAAATAACCATCAATTTGCCAATGTGTGTAGGTAGAGTAGTGTGAATATAAACACTAACTCTTTATTAAGAGTGTTTGTGTTTGTGTTCGTGTTTGTAACTGATCAAGTAAAGTTTGTGTGAATAGTAGTTTCTTCATTGTTTCTTAGCGTATGTGGAGAGTATAGTTTGGGTTTTATTATATGATATGAGAAAAGTGGGGGATGTTTTCCTTCACGTCCGCGCGTTGTTCGGTCATGATCTAGGTAAGATCAATTTTATGTTTTAGGGGGATATTTTCCTTCACGTACGCGCTTTAAGTATAAGAACCCACAGTATTCGTCGTTCAAACCATTCTACAGAGAAGATGGCTTCGAACCACCTGGATAAATTTCAAACATTGCAAGACGTCCTTGACAATTTGGGAATGATAGAACAAATGCTAGTACGACTCAATGAAGACCACTATTCTTATAGTCCGCATAGAGTAAAAATGGAAATTAACAATTTAAGAAAAGCAAAGGATATGATAAGTGGTGTGATGAAGGAAATGAAGGAGGAGAAGGAGGATGAAGAGGAAAGGATAAGAATACGAAAATGGAATGAAAAAATTGAAAAAGAAGAAGAAAATGAGAAGAAGAAGAAGAAAGAAGAGGAGGAGGAAGAGAAGAAAGAAGAGGAGGAGAAAAAAAAGAAGAGAAAGAGTGTAGGTGAGAAAATAAGAAGTTGGTGGAGAAAAAGAAGAAATTAGAAGCAGAAGAAGAAAAACCAAAGGCCCTTTTCAGGGCCACGCATATTTCTCGAAAAGAGAATGACTTTTCAATTGCCGACCCCTTTTTTAAATTTAAATTTAAATTTAAATTTAAAAAAAAATTAAAAAAAAAAATCCCATGTTCAATTCCCCTTGTCCCTAGACAAGCCCAAACTCTATTCCCCCATGTTAAATTCCCCTTGTATGTAGAGTGACCCACGATTTATTGCCATGTTAAATTCCCCTTGTACGTAGAGTGACCCACGATTTTTCGCCATGTTAAATTTCCATTGTACGTAGAGTGACCCACGGTGGTTTTTAATGCTAATTCCCATTGTACGTATGGTGACCCCATTCACTACTATCACATCTGCAAGCATGGTCGATATCTTACTATCTTACAAAGAAATTCTATCAATATTTGATCTATTTTTTACATCTTTTCTTTCTTCTCTCACTAATTTGCGTTGCTTCCAGCTTACAAATAAATATTCTCTGCCCACTGAACATAGACACAAACACACTGTGATCACATTCAAGAGTGCTTTCAAAACTCACTTATTTCGACTGCAAGAACAAACTTTAAAAAAACTAATAATGTTTTCTACCTTAAATATTCTCAGCATGTTTATTTTCTGTTTTCTAATTTCATGGTGTTTGTGTTTGTAATCATATCATTATATATGTTTTATTATCGTTTAGGTGTTGTCTAATGTTGTAAAGCGCTTAGAGCTTCTAAAGATTAGGCGCTATACAAAGTCTTCATTATTATTATTATTATTATTTCAGAACTTCATTATCTTTCCATTCCTACCTTCTGCTCTAATATGTATTAGTTGAGTGTGCGAAAGTGTATCGCTCCGTAAAAAGTTATTGCAACTTATCTCGCTTGAAGAATAATGAAAATATGTTTATTTTTTTACAGTTTCAATCATAACAGTTAAGGTAGGTTGATCGACAACGAGAAACAAATTCTAACTTCTGAAGGTTCTTTTATTATTGATTTAGACTGATGCTTTTATATTAATGTTAATTATATTTTTCAAGAAATAACTTGAGTTTTTTTCAAAATGTACAAATGTCAACCAGGCTTGAACAGATAGACGCACGTACGAGTCTCCTTGATTATTATTTTAATTTTATTTCCTTGAACGGTTGGAAATTTTAGAGTATACAATTTGGACAAATATCGATGTTATATACACTATGCATGTATAGGACATTTGTGGCTCTCACATATCTGTCTGTCTGTCTGTATGTATGTCTGTCTTATTTCATCTGGTGCATGGGTATGTATATCCTAGAATGAATGTGTGTTCCCCATACGTATATTACATAAACATACTTCTGGTTAAAAACGAGTATACAATGATGCTAAGATAGAAAGAGTGACTGATAGATAAAGACAACAAATATAAATATTTGCTAGTATTAATTTATTATTGACTTGTAGTGCATGTTCTTACAAGCAGTCTCCTTTTTAAAGCATACTGTTTGCAATTTTATATCCAATCACGTGGATCAATATTGATTTAAAAGGCGAACCAAAGAAACAGGATGGAATCTGTGAAATAATTAGATCTTTGAAACTTACATATTTGATGCAAGATAAGTTAAACAGAATTAAACTAATTTTAATAAGGCTGTTCTAGATGAATTTGCTGGTGGCTCTCAGAAATGTTGTCTAAAGACACCAGCAAATTTGAGAGTTATTACGTGTCAACTTAAGCCAAGAAAAATCATGCTGAAAGTTATAGGATGTACCGTCCGATACTTGATGTTCGAGAGTAAAATAGAAAATGAAACAACAAAAAAAAGTCATTGGGCATGTTATTTAATCTGAATATTGTACGATATTTATACTCAAATATGAATAAATATTCCGTCTGCATTAATCACACTCCTTTATCGTTATGATAGTTAATGTAAGTATTGCTTTGTTAAGTTCCTCTGAATACATTAAAATACTGTGTTCCATTTTTATTTAATACAACGTTTCTGGTTTAAAATAGCCAGCATTACAAATCAGCTGACGTATCGAATTTGTGTTATAATTTTTTTATCGAACTTGTGTTATAACTTTCTTAACTCGTGTTATAAACGAGCTATTTGCCTTGCGAAAATAACTGAGAAAGAAGGATATATCAACATGTGACAAATTCAAATTGTTGAGTTGGTTTTCGTTAAAGTTATAATGCCAAAATTGGACAACAAATGTTTAAAATCGGAGAGAAAAGTTAAATATTCCTACAAATGTATATGTAATTATGGATAATGAATCTATAGAATCAGGTATGGACAGTGCATTTAATTTAGTTATTTTGATATCAATTAAGTCTGGGAAAATAAATATTATTTAATTATCTGATATAATGTAAGTATGGACAGTGAATCTAATTATCTGATTTAATGTCTATAATTATTCTCCTAGTATGAACTAAAGATGTTTGACATATATAATCGATTGATTGGTTTAGCCATAACGATCTGTAGTACATCTTAGATTCCTCCCTTTGCTGACTTTATGTTTCGCTAACCAAGTGTAGAACGGTGAACTATCCGGAACTGAAAATTTTTTGTAGGCATGTGCTTTGGATATATTATGGAGGTAATTTTAGGCGCTACGACCAGTAACTCCGTTGCAACCGTGAAACCCCCTATAGCACACACTGTCGTATCTTCGCGGGTATGATTTGTTTCATACCCATACTTACTGAGACAACCTATCTGTGAAAAACGTTATCTAATTTGAAATAATATTGTCTTTGTTTGAGACAGTTAATGAATGTATCTTCTAACCTTGTGAGTAGACAGCTATCACAAAAACAGGTGTATTAATTATTGATTGTAATTTCTTTATCATTTGTAAACCTTCTTTATTTTGGTTTATACGTTTGTTATGTGTGTACTCAAAACTTATTACCCGGTAAATAGGCACTTCATTTTACATTAAAGTCTAATATACTTAATTTTACATTGAAGTCTATTTTGCTTAATTTTACATTGAAGTTTATTTAATGTACTTAATTTTACACTGAAGTCTAATGCACTTAATTTTACATTAAAGTCCAATGTACTTAATTTTACATTGAGTCAAATGTACTTAATTTTACATTGAAGTCTAATTTACTTAATTTTATATTAAAGTCTAATTTATTTAATTTTACATTAAAGTCTAATGTACTTAATTTTACATTGAGTCAAAAGTACTTAATTTTACATTGAAATCTAATTTACTTAATTTTACATTAAAGTCTAATTTACTTAATTTTACACTGAAGTCTAAAATACTTAATTTTACATTGAAGTCTAATTTAAACTTGGATTAGCTCAGACCGAGTAAGAAAGTTTGATCTTTTTGGTAAAGAATAAAAAATATGTATGAATCAACAAAATGAAAGAGAAGAGAAATAGCACAGCTAATGGACATTGAAGTAAGCTCGCGCTTGCGTGTGCGCGCTCTGGCGCATGCTCGTGTGTGTGCGTGTGTGGGTGGGTGATTGAACATTCCATTGCCTATTTGAAGGTGCGACCAAAACCAAAGTTGTGAAATCTGTGCTACTAACTGATTCGACATCAAAGCTCAGCCTGAAAATTAGGTGATGGTGTGTTAAAGGTTTCATATTATTATGCTTGCCAATATATAAAATCAATATTTCAGCTGTTTAAAAGCAATTTTACATACAATGAAACTTGCAAATCTGAGCTTCGGTCTTCGCTTTTACGTAATTGGCAAAAACATAACGCGAAATGTTAATTAATTAATCACTGTTTTACTTTGAATGACCAAGAATATTTTTAATCGGACAACCAGGCGAATCTATTGGTCAACCAGATATTTTGCTTGAAAACCAGGGATTTCTTTCAGTCTGGTTTTCGAGCGGTGAAATATGCTTCTAACAAATGTTCTAATACTACTACTATGTATGTATGTATGTATGTATGTATGTATGTGTGTGTGTGTGTGCGTACGTGTGTGCGTGCGTATGTATATTATTTATGTGCATATGTATGTATATTATTTATGTGCATTAATATGTTGAGCTATCCGTCTTTCTCTTTTTTTATCATACTTTATTATTTTCTTTAAATGAATTTAAAGTCAGGTAAGCCGTCATAGCATTATGCATTGAATGGATTTTTCTTAATTTAAAGGTCTAAAACGTAACTGCAGCTGAAGATGCCCCTTATACTGGACTGGCTGACTGGTGATATGGATACTTATAATGGACTGGCTGATTTGGGGATACGGATACTTATACTGGATAGGTTGGATGGGGTTATGAATACTTATACTGGATAGGTTGGATGGTGATATGGATACTTATACTGGATAGGTTGGATGGGGATATGGATACTTATACTGGATTGGCTGATTGGGAATACGGATGCTTATACTGGATAGGTTGGATGGGGATATGGATACTTATACTGGATAGGTTGGATGGGGATATGGATACTTATACTGGATAGGTTGGATGGGGATATGGATACTTATACTGGATTGGCTGATTGGGAATATGGATGCTTATACTGGCTAGGTTGGATGGGGATATGGATACTTATACTGGATAGGTTGGATGGGGATATGGATACTTATACTGGATAGGTTGGATAGGGATATGGATACTTATACTGGATAGGTTGGATGAGGATATGGATACTTATACTGGATTGGCTGATTGGGAATATGGATGCTTATACTGGATAGGTTGGATGGGGATATGGATACTTATACTGGATAGGTTGGATGGGGATATGGATACTTATACTGGATAGGTTGAATGGGGATATGGATACTTATACTGGATAGACTGATTGGGTATATAGATACTTATACTGGATAGGTTGGATGGGGATATGGATACTTCTACTGGATACATTGGAGAGGGATATGGATACCTATACTGGATTGGTTGATTGGGGATATGGATACCCATACTGGATAGGTTGGATGGGGATATGGATACTTATGCTGGATTGGCTGATTAGGGATACGGAAACTCATAATGGATAACCTGCTTGGTGATACGTGCGTCATGGTGACGTCCATTTAATGTATTCAAAGTTGACTTTTATAGTGGATAGGCTCATTGTGGATATGTGATCTTTGCGACATTAATTTAAAAATATCTCAAGTTTCCCCTTACACAGGATGGGCTGATTTGGAAATGTGCGTCATCGTGACATTGATTCAAATTATTGCGTAGCTTATCGTAAAACAGAACAATATTTTATTTGGAAACACTCACCGACGTCACGCTTGTAATGACAAAATAATATTTTGCCGGCAGGTGGTATTATACCAGCTATTTTAGGTCATCAGTATAAAAGATGAGGCGTCGACTCCACTTGATATCATATTAATGTATAGAACGTCACTCCTTCATTAAGCGCTTATTGTTTTAAAATGAGAAAAGATCTGTGATGTGAGAAGATAGTATCACCTACGTGAATGAATAAAGGAAACATAAATAAAAGGGTTGATTTCGAGGTTCGTATCTGTTAACTCTGTTAATCTCAGCACGTTAGTCAAATAAATCCAACTGAGAACAGAAATCGGTGAACATTTTCTTTTCTCACGGTTATCACAACACTGAACTACACGTTTCGGAATTTGATTATCATTAAATTAGTAAAAATATTATTCGAGTTATTCCGTGCTTTCCTTCCTGACGGAAACCACCGAAGTACAGGTAAGGTGAAACAATACTGTGATACCTAACACAGGAAAAGAATACCGAAGCAAACATGTATACTGCGCATTTGTAATACATTGCACGTATCTGTAGTGTAGTGATCTCCACAGTGTCAGCATTATGATATAGGCACATACAAGATTTAGGACAGATTTTGGTACAACGATTAACAGATGCAAACTTTTCAAATCACTTTTACTACTTATTTTTTTCTTTACTTGTCGCATTGTTACCCTAAATACTTGTTAAATGGCTGAATGTGTATTTTAAAATGATACATGAGGTCTGGTGTTCTTGAAGATTTTAGCTAATTGATATAGTGACATCATTCTCCTCGTAAATGCCCGACAGAAAAAGAAAAATAAACACCATTATCACCCTGTTGTAGAAGATTATAAAATATATCGCATCATTATTGTTCTCGCGCTCTTGTTCTAATTGACAGGAACAATTAGGCCCAATTTACGTATTATTATAAACTTTTGCATGAAAAATTCACGAATTAATTCAAAGTCTTAACTAATATACGTGTTCTATTGACTGATTAAAACTTTCAATAAATGTTCTTTCAAAGAGAAAGAACACGAGTTTCCCAATTTTATTTTACATTAGTATATGTGTACTTTAATGAAAGCACAGAAAAAGCGTGATATTAGATGTCGATCATTACTGCATTAAAAGCTTGCATGAAGTATTAATCTTTGAAAAAGTCATAATTGTACCATGAAATGAAGCATTCCTAGTGGGTGGTCAAACTGAGAGTATTGTAAATCAAACTACCTTATGTATGTTAGTATCAGAACAATAAATATTTGAATGTGACAATACAGTCGGCATAAACTAGATCATGTCACAAGCTTCATTGTCTTGCTTTTATTATAAAGAAATATGATATATCAAACTACGTATATTGAAGACTTATCGATTCAGACTAGACTGGCGTCCCCATTCATAAAATATAAGTAGTAAAGTGGGATACCCTAGCGACAATGGGAATTAGCATTACAGACACCCCCTCCCCCCGGGACTGTTTAACGACAAGATAAATTAACATGGGAAATAGATTTTGGGACTGTTGAGCGACAAGGGGAATTGAACATGGGAATATGGGACTGTATAGCGTCAAGGGAATTTAAACAGGGTGGGACTATATAGGGACAATGAGAAATTAACATGGGATTTTTTTTAAAAAAAAATAAAAATAAAAATAAAAATAATAAAAAAAGGGTAGGCAATGGAAAATCATTCTCTTTTCGAGAGATGTGGGTGGCCCTGAAAAGGGCCTTTCGGTTTCTTCTTCTAATTTCTTCTATTTCTCCACCAACTTCTTATTTTCTGTCCTACACTCTTTCTCTTCTTTTCTTCCTTTTTTTCTCCTCTTTCTTCTTCTCCTCCTCTTCTTTCTTCCTCTTCTCATTTTCTTCTTCTTTTTCAATTTTTTCATTCCATGATCTTATCCTTATCCTTTCCTCTTCATCCTCCTTCTCCTCCTTTATTTCTTTCATCACAGCACTTATCATTTCCTTTACTTTTCTTAAGTTGTTAATCTCCATCTTCACTCGATGTGGGCTGTAAGAATAGCGATCCTCGTTTAACCTCACTAACATTTGCTCCATCATACCCAAATTGTCCAGGACGTCTTGCAATGTTTTCATTTTATCAAGCTGGTTCGAAGCCATCTTCTTTTTTATTCTTTGTAGAACGGTTTGAACGACGAATACTGTGGGTTCTTATAGTGAAAGCGCGGACGTGATGGAAAACATCCCACTAAGACATAAAATTGATATTACCTAGATCATGACCAAACAACGCGCGGACGTGAAGGAAAACATCAACTACTTTTCTCATTTCATATGATCTACTATTCACATACGTGAAGCAGCAATAAACTAACCAAAATCTACCATTCACACAAACCAAGCATCAAAATCAAATCCTATTCAGACCTCTAATCTACTATCCACACACGCAAAGCATTAAAATGAAACCCTAATCTACTATTCACACTAACCTATGCTAGCGCTTATTAACACACAATCATATACATTAACTTATACACTCACACCATGAAAAAGAGTCAGTGTTTATATTCACACTGCTCCACATACACACACATTGGCAAAATTGATTACTATTTCTTTTCTAAAGGTTTGGGTAGCCCTGAAAAGGGCTGTTTGTTTTTGAACTCCATGACACCTGGTTAATGATGGCACCTTCCATGCCTGGCACCACACACACATCTTCTTCCTCAGTCTCTTTTCACTTTTTTGGGGGGAAGAGCAGAGGCGGGATAAGTGGCTTCAGAATCCCAATTTTCTGTCTCTGGGATTCTGAAATTTCCTCTCTCCTCTTCTTTGTTTCTTCTCTCCTCTTCTTTGTTTCTTCTCTCCTCCTCTTTCATCCTTCCCTCTTCTACTAGGGCCTCTGCAGCCAGCTCATTCACTATACGCCTGGCATATTCCAGGTGTACATGAAGTTCAAGCAGTTTTGCTAGTCTGGTGTTCATTCTCTTGATCAATCAACAAGGGTAGCTAGACTGCCAAACGAGTTTCAATTTATACTAAAAGCGCGGACGTGATGGAAAACATCCCCCTAAAACATAAAATTGATATTACCTAGATCATAACCAAACAACGCGCGGACCTAAAAGAAATACTCACTTTTTATACTTCCCATCACTATTCTAAAAATTTTCATTAATTACTTCAATATACTACCCACATACGCAAAGCAATCCAAACAAACCCCAAATCTACTCTCCCCACACCTCAAACAGCAAAAAAAACCCCCAAAAAACATGATCTTAATCTACTATCCACACCAACGTACGTGAGCACTTACAAACACACATTCCTATACACAAACACATACACTCACACTATAAAAAAGAGTCAGTGTTTATATTCACACTACTCTACATACACACATTGGCAAATGGATTGTTATTTCTTTTCTAGAGTATTGGGTAGCCCTGAAAAGGGCTGTATTTTGTTTGCTATGGCAATCTTTTAGTTTCTAAGAATGCGACGTCCTTTGAGGATAGACTTTCTGACGATAGGTCTGCTTTTTCGGAAAGAGAAGAAGAACTCTTTGGTGTCGATACGACAATCGACAAAACCTCTGTCAGGTTCAGGTTGCTGCTGCTGCTGCTGCTGTTGTTGCTGTTGCTGCTGTCTCTGAAGTCTGTACTTCTCTGTCCATTCTTCTTTCTCCCTGTTCACTTCTTCTCTGAAGAGCTCTTCTATCAGGTCTTCAGTGACTTTTAACATTCTCACATTCTCTATCTCTTCTGGCTTCGGTATCAGACTGTGTCTGACCCTATGCAAATTCACGTAGGCTTCGTTTAGCTTGGCTAGTTTGGAGCACATCTTCGTAGGAGAATGAGTCGACAATGGATGGTTAGACTGGAAACTTCCCCGGTTCTTAAAGTCAAAGCGCGGACGTGAAAGAAAACATCCCTCTACGGTTTTCGAGCCGGAACGTTCAATGAGTGTCATGAGAGGGATAGTAAGAAGTCAAAGAGCACGAATCAACATTATTATAGCCAAACAAAAGACAAAGGCATTTTTTTTTCAAAACACAACATTTTTTATTCAAAATCACCTAACACTAACCAACAACTCTAACATTTTTAACAATAATCCAACAATATAACATCAAACATTTTTTCAAATCACAAACATTTTTTTCACTTAACACTCTACCTTAAATAGGGCTGACAACGTTGTGAATGAAATTGTGATTTCCATTGTTGGAAGTCATTAGGCCATTGATGGACACTACGTTTCCTAGCTTGAGACAAAATATAAGCATAATGGTCACAAAACCATCGATCTACTTTCACATCGTTTCTTGAAGAAGAACGAGGATCAAAATGAGTCACTAAATGTTCTAAGGAATAGCCCAGGCTGAGATGATGCAGAAAATACACACAGTACTGTCCACACACCAAGGAATCTGTGCCTTGTAATTTCACATTATTGAATCGGGTAGTCTGAGCATTTCTTCTCATAAAGTCAATGATATCGTCTTCCAAAGGGGGCAATCCGTACGAATCAAAATATTCCACACATCCTTCTTGAGGAAAGTAGACGGCTACCCAGTGGGTTCCTGGGAGATGACTGTCGTCCGTGTTGATCACATAAGCTTGATGGTCTTGAGGTTTGCGATGAGGGAGTTCATCTTTAGCACAGACGACGGGATTCCAAGAAGCCGTGTACGAACTGTGGTTCAAAAGGTAATAAAGTTCCCAGGTATCCATTGATTTGTGTATTTTCTTCTTCACAGGTAATAATAAGTCATCAATTCGATCCTGACTTTTTGCTTGAAAATGTCTGACAAATAACCGTTTCTTCGCTTCGTCTCCACACTCTGATTCAGGAGAGCTTCGATACGATGGATTTCTTGAGTGGTTAATGGTGGACAAGAATGTTCACGCAAGTCTTTATACCACTGATGCAACACGACTTCGTCCGAGATGAGACTCCAAGCTTTGTCCAGATACTCATCCAATTTTTCTTCTTGACTCAACATCAGGCATTTATCGTGTTGAATTTGACTGGGATGATCGTTTTGACATCCATAGCAATTTTTCTTGATCAATTCCGTCATTTTTTCGACCAAGTGTTTGGCAAAACAGGGGACTAAATGGGCTTCTTTTTCTGGCCATCTTGACTTCATCATAACTTCATCGTCTTTGTCTTGGGATTCTCCTTTCACGGTCTCCTTACATTCCATCTCCAACGTTTCTCCACTAGGTAAAGAGGGATAACAGTCTTCCATAGCTTCTAATAGTCTAGAATGACTTCTTTAAAACTGTTGATTTCTATCGTATTATCAAATTCTGCATACAGGATGACGTTCGCTGTTTTCCCTGCATCCAGTGGACTCGCAGACTGAATTTCCACACGAATTTGGCCGGATTTTATAGGGTGGAAATGTCCCTCGTCGCTGCCTTGGTCTAAAGTGAAATCGAAAGCCCACAAAGCATAGCCTCCTGCATGATCCTCGTACGTAATACCGTGACTGGTGTTGGTTCCTAACTGTCCGGTGGCTTCGTACAGCGACAAATACGATCTCAAATAATTCCTGTCACCAAAGTTAGGCTCAAAGGGTCGGGTACACAAGGTCTTGCCATCGCGACTGACTTCAATCTTGGACACATTGTAATGATGAAAGTTGAAAGGATTTTCATGGTAGGCTCCGTTGAAGGCTGAATTCTTGACGATACCAACAATCAAACGCTTGTTTAACGGTCCTTGGAACAGATGATCTTCGATCATGGATCGCTGTCCAGCAGGAATGGTGAAGGTTTTCACTTCCACGCGACGTATCGGATACTTGGCGGTCGTTCTGCTCAACGTCTGACTGATGTCGTTTCCCACTTTAGGTAACACTTCCACACGACGCACGTAGAGCCTGGCTTCTTGGATGATGGTTTTGTAAGTGGAACCATCAGCAGCCATCAAATGGAAAGCGGCACTGCTGCGATTCAGTCTCAAGCGGATATGCACCCCGTTCAGCAAATACTTTTCTTGTAATCACATGTCCAAATGCAAGCGATCCATCAGTTCTAAACTACGACTTAGATGAATTTTCGTTCGTCGTTCTACAAATCCCGTTGTATTTGAAGCATCCCCGGCAAGTGTAAGGCCGCTGAACTTAGTCGCTTTGTCAGGTTTCCATACCACGCAAGCATCCAGATGAGTGTTCTTGGCTTCTTTTCCGTACGTCAAGAGATTTTCCAGGTACGCTCGATAAGGGTAAGTATCCATGCTGCTGCTGACCAGTTTGTTATTCAAGTACAAGTCCACTTCGCTAAACAAGGAATGCATGAAATTGTTGACGGGAGCTACTGCATCATCATTGTCTAGGTTAGCGTTGGGTGGTTCGATCACTTTCACTTTCAAGTATAGGTAACTGCTATTCAGATCGATGTAATCTTCGGGCTGTCCTTTGATTTCAAACTCGATGGGAGCGGAATCGGTCAAGGAGGAGACGGGATGAAATTCCACCCACTGGGTTTCTTGCATCGTCATCATGGTGGGGGGCATGGCAAACAGATCCAGTTCCGACTTGGAACAAGCGCAAGATTCTCGGTGCATCATTTTGTTCTGTGTTTCAATAATCGAAAACGTCTAAGTCTCGAACGGTTCTTCTTTTCTTTGCCTTTCTCGCTTTAGAAGTGTGAAGTCTGGTGAAAGGGTGTTTTCTTCGTCGTCTCTTTCTGCCTTGTCCTTGCTGAATGCCTGACTCGGTAGCGTGCACGGCATTTATAGGTGTTTCTCGGCGGCCCAAAAGGTCTTTGCCCGTTTGCAGCAAGACATTTTTGCCTGCCCTCATAAAGGCTTCTTTAGGGTTTTGTTTGTCGATGATGACATTTTGGAGAAATTCTTTGCCTTGCGTCAGTGCCGCATCTTTCAAGGCGTGCAATCCGCGTGTCACCATCGGTTTCAACACCGGGGCCACCGAACCAAAGGCCGATTTTAACATATCTCCTAAACCGTGTCCTCGCTGTCGAGCAACTCCTCGGTACACTGGATACATGACTTACGAGTCGTGAGAGAACCGTTTTCGAAAATGGAGTTTCACCGTGACTTTTCCTTTTCGTGAATGGAATATTTTGTCCCAGATCTCCTTTTATAGCAATGTTGACCGTGTCCAAATACGACTTGCTGACAGGCAAATAGTGAGGATGTACAAATTCGCGGTGGACGTGATAAGTGTTTCCACCTTCCTCGTCAGCGTTCGTGGCAGAATCCACTTTGAAAGGAATGACACGCAGTAACGGCACAGAGGTGTGTCCCACCACGTTGTACTCCACCACATCGGAATACACGAACATCAAATTCAGTCCTTGGTTCAGTTCTACCGGGGCACGAAATAACTTGCTAAAAGACTCGTTGTCGTAAATGATTGGTAATTCTTTTTTCTTGATCATGGCCATTCTCATGTCCATGTGTCCGCCCAACATGTCAAACAATTCAGGACAAAATAAAATGGACAGGATTTTACTCCCGTCAAATTTCATCAAGAAGCGACGAGCTGTTTTGTGGTATTCCATGGTGACACCTTTTTTGACACTTTCCAAAGCTTTAAGAAACACGACATTAAACCTGGAGGCTATGGTGCTGACCAAATGTTGACCACTAAAATAATAGCCTGGAGGAATGAACAAGTGATAGGTGGTGTACTTTTGATTTTTTGTGCCAGGGGTTTTCTTGTCATATTTGCCATAGGTATCCAAGTACTGTTGGAATGGTTCGTCAGGAACTTCCACATCAAAAAAATTTTGATTGGGAAGGACATTGAGGACTTGGGTCGGTTGAATGATTTCTACTAAAGCCACTTCCCAATGGGCTTCGTGATCTAATGGGATGGCCTGAGGTAATTTGGCCGTGTAACAGCACAACTTGTTGTTGGGAAACACCTCCATGGAACTGTCACTGGGTAAGGTTAAGTAAAATTGATTTTGGTGACTCATAATTCCAGAGTTCTGTGGCTGTCCGAGGGGTTACTGGAAGTCAGAGGCGTGTCTCCGCCTAAAATGGGGTCGTTGTTGTTGTTGTTATTGGAGTGGTGACTGGCACTGGCACTGGACACAAGGTTCCCGTGGTTCCCGTTCGAATAGAATTTCAGGGAGGGATTGGGAAGCAGGTAACCGATGCAACTGCTCAATAAAATGGTCCACAGTTGTTTGTCTCCTTGTTGCAAACTCAAATTGGCAATGGCTGCCCCGATGACACAATACACCACGAAGATTTGGCAGAAAAAGACGATTTGCGTTTTAGGCACACGTTCTCCGCACCACACCCACAAGGGTTGTTTTTGCAAATCTTGTAGAGAAGAACTGGGTGAAGGATTGGTAGCCGTAGTAGCTGCGTCTGTGTGAAAGGGCATGATGGTCACTTCTTTTTATAGTCGATGACTTGCGAAGCGTCGATCCAAGAATCAAAACTGGGTGGATATTCTTTCCAACGTACTTTGACTTCTTTGACACGACGTTTGCCTACTTTACGGGTTCTGCGTTCGAGAATGTTTTCGATGTCGTACACGTCGTCTTCTTTTTTGGTGACACGTTGTAACTCGGGCAAATAAAACGTTCCTTTGAGCACGTTCATGTCTTCCAATTTATAGACGGCAGGATGACGGCCATGCACTCGTCCAGTGACACGAAACAATTCGGTCGTCCAGTTAGGTAAGTAACCTTTGTCGAAAGTGCGTTTGGTTTTGCCAATGCGCACCCAATCTCCTATAGCCAACATTCCACTTTTCTTGGGGACAGCCCTCGTCGGGGACGTACCAAACAGGCGCTCAAACACCAGCACTTCGTTCTCGGGAGTCACTTCTTGCGGGGCACGTCCGATGCTTCGATGGTAAGATTGGTTGTACGCTTGCACCAGGTGCGGTAAGATGTCGATGTACTTCAGAGTGTGGTGATGCGTAAAATATTTCCACATGCGTTCTTTCAAAGTGCGTTGAAAACGTTCCACGATGCTGGCTTTGGTTTCAGGATTCTCCGTGGTAAAAAAAAATGAATGTCACGTTTCTTTAATTCTTTTTGGAAAGCTTGGTTCAGAAATTCGGTACCTTTGTCCGTTTGCCATCGAAGAAGGTGATGACCACTTTGTTTCAACACCCGTTGCAGGGCTCGCACTAACTCGCTGCCCTATTTGGAAGTCAAGGGCACGACCCAGGCAAATTTGGAAAAGATGTCGAGGACACAAAACAAATATTTGTAGCCACGATTGTAGCTGGCCAAATGAGAGACATCGGCTAAATCGGCTTGCCATTGATGATCGATGCCTTCCACTCGGGTGCGTCAAATGGGTTTGTGTAAAGTGTAGGTAGCTTGTTCTTGTAACCATCGTTGCACTTGAGGTAAACGGGGACTTTTCAGTCGAGTTTTGGCAGCACGATACAATTTTTGAACTCCTGCGTAACCTGCAGGATGCGAGGGATCGTAGTAAATGCTGGCTAAGATTTTTTCCATTTTTTTGTGTTTGTGTGTTAATAAGACACCCACTCTTGGAGGATGCTACTCTTTTTTTTGGGGGGTGGTGGTATTTTCTTGGATTGAAATGCTTTGCGTGTGCGACCGGCAATAGGTGTCGAGGAGGATGTGTGAACAGGGGATATCGGTTCTTGTTTCACTTCTGTCTTCACTTCTGTCTTCACTTTCTTTTTCTCTTGTGATGAAGGGATGGCCATCATCTTTTTAATCCATCCCATTCTGAAGGTAGGTGGTGTTGTTAACTTGCTTACTTTTTCTGGTGGAGTTTGAAACCCTTCTTCTTCTTCTCCTTTATCTGTCTAGGTCACTGGTAGTGGTGGTACTGGTACTGGTGATGGTGCTGGACTTTTCATCAAGGTCTTAAAATCTTTCAGAGTGGGTAGAGCTGTTTCGTCTGAGGCTTTTTGGTGAAAGAGTTGCAGTTGTTGCAAGAGTTGATCGTACTTTTGCGATTTTTCTGTTTCGGACAAATCTTGGCGATCCATCAAGGACTGCAATTCGTGTTGTAACTGGGACATCTCGCTCAAATTGGGATTGGGAGGTAAATGCGGGGTGCGTTGTTCTTGCCAACAATGATATTCCATCCATCGTTTGTAATGCACTAAAGCTAGTTTTCGTCCTTCCATGTGGTTGTCAGGGGTCGATTCTGAGATCTTGGGACTTCCGAGGGCTTTTTTATCTTGCTCCCACCAGGCCTCCCAACATGGTTCCCAAGACTCCTTTCAGCAAGGGACCTAACAAGAGGGGTAAAATGCCTCCACGTTGGACCAACATCTTCTTCTTTTGACGAATGGGAATTTTCTTTTGAACCATTCGGCGAAGAACATGACGATGTTTGCCTAAGCATTGTTTCTGGTGTTTGGACAAAGGGATCGTGCCTTTCAAGACGTTCAAACAACATTCGCACACGGTATCGATGACCTCTTTGGAGGCTGATTGAATGAGTTTTTTTCGTAGAGGTGGAGAAGCTTTGGACAGGACAGATAACATGTCCCCATGTTTGACTAAACGAGGAGGCAGTCCTTTTCTTTTCTTTCCTTGGGGTTGTTTAGAAGAGGGATGTTTTCTGGAGGGTGACATCTTTGAGTCTTCAGGAGCACCAAAAGCACTGATACCCCCGACTTGGTGACAGGCCTTTTTTATACTGGAACGCGTCGCCACTGATTGTCTTTACGTCGTATCAACTTCAGGACAGGCATGACACGTCGTGTAGGGGTACGCAACGGACTAAATCGAGCCAGTTCTTGCTTGGACAAATCCAGTAAACTTTGTAACATGCCCGATCTTCCTTGAACTTTGATTTTGGGAGAAGGTACTTTGTGAGCAGCAGCCACTGCCACTAAATTGGAGGGTCCTGCCACTGGAGAAGTTCTTGGGGTCATCAACGGAGAAGTTCTTGGTGTGATCAACGTCTCCAAGTACTCTTCAGCTCTTGGTGTCATCAACGGAGAAGTGGATGAACGTGAGGCTGCCGGAGACGCAGTCACCGTCGTGGCAGGTCGTGGTTTGCGAGTGTAAGGTTGCGTCCTGGCCAAGTGCCTCTCTTGCGACTAGTTTCCTTCTGTGGACTTTTCTTTTTCTGGGGGCTTCTTTTCTTTTTCCGGGGTGGTGTCTGGTCAGAGGAGGGTCCCGCCACTGGAGAAGTTCTCCTTGGGGACCTGGTCTTTTTCTTCTTCTTGGAGCTTCGTTTGACTTTTTTCTTGGGTATAACTTTGGGGGCATTAGGATCCCATCTTAAGAGAGAGCGAATGATGACCCCTCCTAGAGTACCGCTCCCTCCAGGTGTCAAAATGATTTGTTTTTTGGTTTGAGTGTCGATGCGGGGATCGGCCAGTTGGGTCAAAGCGACTTTGTTTCGATCAAAAAAGCGTTTGGTTTGATGAGGAATCTGAATGATTCCTTGGAGTAATTGACGGGCCGTCACCGTGAACCATCGTAAGACTTCTTTGAGACTAGCTTCTAAGACACGAGCTCGTGTTTGTGGATTTTTTTCTCGACTGATGCCATACAAGGCACGAATCAATTTGACGGGAAGATGCGACTGAAGGGACGTCATGTTCAAAATGTGTGTGAGACAGACGAAAAGGGTCTGAGGTTTTTATAGATTTTTTTTTGTGGAGTGAAATTAAGTCGAGGACGGAGACGTGTACAGGACAGGCCCTCCGTCTTGGTACCAGTGGTGAAACAAGTGGGTACGAAATCGTAAATCATCATGGGTCGTAGGTTTCAAATCGACGAGTAAATAGGCGTGTGGCGTTTGAGTGGCATCGTCGTACGCCTGAGTCAGCCAAGGCGTTCCTAACTGTTTGGCTAAGACTTGCACTTGCGATTTATCTCGAGGGCTTTTAAACAAGACCACGTAATGCGCATTGAGACTGATGGTGCGATGGGCTTTACTTTGTTGAAACAAATTTTGGGTGATGTAAACGACACTGGCATTACGGTGATGCCCTTTGCGCGTGAACCACAGTTTAATTTCTTCTTCATCTTCTCCTAACATGTCGTCGAAAATTACCAAATGGGTTTGACGGGAGTCAGAGACGATGCCGTCGTCTTCTTTAGGAATGCCTTCCACAAACACGATGGAATCGCCTTGACTTTCTCGCAAGAGGCTGTACGCCGATTGCCACTCTTTGTAACACCACACGATCCGCTGAGGTGGCCGATCGATCAAATGATGTTTATGTTCGATCAAACGTTTGACGAATTCGGTTTTGCCTGAACCGCTAGGTCCAGCAATGAGCATCTTAAAGGAATGGCGAAGATACAAAGCTTCCCAACTGGCACGATCTAAGTGTTCGTCGATGACTTTGACAGTGGAGGAAGAGGGAGCAGAGACAGCAGAAGTAGCCATAGTGTCAGGAATGTCACTTGTGACACGAAAACAAACAAGACAAGAGTTTATATACTTTTGTTTCAGAACACGTTTATTGAATGTTTTAAACATGACTACGAAAGACAAAAATACATAAAAGCCAAAGGCTTAAGTACAACGATAAAAGGCACATGAAAATCATTAACGTGGAATAAAAACAAGTGTCTGTACAACATGTTTTGGGTAAAGTTCTGACCAGTTCTATAGTAGGGGGTAAGGTCACACAAGTGTCCTCCCGAAAGGGTCTTTCAGGTCTGTCCACGACAGTCCTGTCCTGCGTGACGGGTTCTTCTGGTACCTACACTAACACAGGTTGAAAAGTGACTTTTTTCCTTGAACAACTCTCGTGCATAATGGGCCACTTCTTGGATCCAAGCCTCAAAATCCCATTCTTTCCAGGCACGGACATCTGTCCAATGAGGGTGTAAGTCACAAGCTACACACACATCGTCATACATGTCTTGGGGTGCTAAAAGTTGACGAATCTTTTTTTCCCGTAGAGGTCGAGAAGTATCCAGATGAAAACGTAAGGCTTTGAGCAAAAGGAGTCTCTCGTGACCATTTAAGGCCATTGGGGTGGTAAGTACTGTTCGTAAAGAGTCCACAAGGAATCGGCTGGTAGACGAAATCCCAGAAAACAAGTCATTAAGACACACACCACTTGTCGACCCAAATTGAATGGATACAGTTCTTGTAATAATCGATGGTAATGATCCACGGTTTGAATATGGTCACTGAGTTCCTTCCACGGAATCTGTTGGATTACATGCGATAAATGTCGTGGCATGGCAGCCTGTTTTTATAGTCTCTTTGTTTCGGAAACAATACACGTACATTCTAGCCAGAGATCTCCGTTCTCCAGTGGGGAATTTAAATGTTGCATACTGTAACCGAAACGTCAGAGATCGTTTAGAAGTTTCCTCTTCCGCTAAGTAGATTGCACGTAAAATATGTCGGTAATCCTTTACCTTGTCTTCCTCAATGTGTTGTACTAGGTGAATCTCGAAGTAACCAAAATGATCAACACGTGGATCATCGGGGGCCTGGAAGTATTGAACAAGGTCTGACCACTGAAACAATTTCTGACGAATCCGTTCTTTTATACCATTCAGGTACCAGTGGTTAATGATCTGGTGACGTAACGGATGCAACTGTTCTTTACGTTTGACTTGTATTTTGACCAGCTCTCGGTAAATGCGTTCTCTCAACTCCAGGGGCAAAGCACGAATGTTCTCGTGTAAAGTATCCATGAACAGATTATGGTAAGTTACTTCAATATCTCGGTCCCACTAAGGGTAAGTAATGACAATTCGGTGACCATCGAGCATGTTCTACGTAGGCCGAATCTTGCGGTTCCCAGTGGTGAAGTGACACACCGCAACTGAAGCACTTGACTTTATCTCCTTCGCCCAAGTAGAAAAATCCGGCTCTGGCTAATTCTTCGGGGCTCGGGCCTCAGATACTTAGGCCATTTTCCTTTGAACGATTGAAGACGATTTTCAAAGTCGCAGTATTTCGACAAACGCACAGGAAACGTATATTCGTCTTTCACAGATTCGTTTCGATGAGGGTTGAGTGACATGGGCAGGAGTTTGCTCAGGGCTGGATGACATCCGTAGGAGGGTAGACGTGAAGGTGTACATTCCCCTTTAAAACGAAACCCAGTAAAATGTCCAACAGGACGAGCGGCATCGCTTTCGCATCCCTCAGGTTTGACACGCACAGCATCAATTTCCATGATAGGGGTAGTGAGAACAAAGTTCCCACGATGCCTTACGGCATCGCTAAGGTCACAACGTACAGCATCGTACCCATCGCAAGGCTCACAATCGCATTCCACTTCCGAAGCCCCACACTTGAAGTGTGCCTGTCTAAACTTGTTTTGTGTTTCTCTGAAAGTATTCATCTTGTTCGCTCGGTCTTGGTAGTCCCAATGAACTATCGATCTTGACCATAGCCCCTTTTTATACTAGTCGCAATGCAGTCCCAAGCTTGTACATCGTTCCTTTTTTATGTTTTTTATGTCTTGTTTTGGAAGGTACCGTCTCTAAGGTACTGTCATCATTGTACCGTAATGTCATGAGTGGAAAGTTCATAGAAAGGTAAGGGCAGTGCGGAGACCATCGAGTATGTTCCAGAATAGCTGAATCTTTGTAGATACATAGATCCATTCGTAACTTCAGGCCACAAGCGAAACACTGTACTTCGTATCCCAATCCTGACTCAGGTCCCAAGTAGACAAATCCTGTTCTAGCTAAAACATGCGAAGAAGGTAATCCTTCCCTATCCGTAGGCCATTTCTGAAACGTGTCCAATCGACGGGCACAATCACAATAGTCAGGTAAGAAGACTGAAAAAGGGTAGGGTTTGAACTTGGAGTTCTCATTGGGTTTATTACTCGATTCTTGCTGTGGCGAAGTCATCCTTCTGGTGGGTGGCTATCCTCTTACAACCAATGTTTTATACCAACGTGTCCATACGGCAAAGTAAAGTGGTTGGGTAGTCGCACTCGCTTCTGGTACACGATTTGATAGACTTTTTCCAAGGGTCGACTGATGATGTGGTGAGTTGGTAAACGTACAATCTTGTTCGGTTGATAGGTGGTCACTTTAAAGTGTTAATCTTTTCCAGACTGCAAGGCTTCTTTCAGTACCCCAAAGTTGACCACTCGACTGGTACGATAATTCAGAGTCAATACTTTCACTTTACACTTCGTGTGCACTTCTCCTTGTTTGTCCCGGTATTCGTAGTCGTAATTTTTTGGACCGCCACTGACGAAACTTAAAATCTTGTCGTCGGGATGCTCGTCTGTCCAGGCTCCTAAACAGTCTCCTTCGATGTCAGGGTGCTGTTGACTCGGGTGATGGATGTAAATGCAACTGTCCGTGTCAAAGTACAGGACGCGTTCCCCTAACAGTTCTAAAGCTTCGTACAATTTTAAGCGAGCATGGGCTGTCACGTAAGCCGCAATGATGACATTTCCAAAAGGGTCGTCTTGTACAAAGTCCAGATCTTCTTCGTAATTGACCAAGATCAAATCCTCACGAACGACGTCCACGTGTTTCATGTATTTGGTTTTGTCGTGAATCAACTGGAAGTAGCGGGAAGGTTCTGTCAAATATTCCGTCTTGGGTAAACACGGTCGTTGTGCCATTTTACCCCACAAGCAATTTAACATCACTTTGGCAAACGATCGCCTACCTTCGTTTTTCTCGATGTGGTCTAAACAGATGCCTTCTTGTTCATAGTATTTCTCTTTGAATGTCTGTTGGTCTTCGGGAGTGTGACACCAGGAAGGATAGCCGCTGGCTTCTTGTTTTAGTTTCAAAAAGGCATCCACGTAGTCGGCGAAAATGCCTTTCTGTGTGGGGTCACCCTTGTGATATTGTTGTGTCTTGGGAAAGTGACAAATTTCGTACACTTCTAACAGTTGGTATCCCATGTCCAGAGCTTTGAACAATTCTACGCTGACCCAGGTTCCCGTCAAAGCCCGTTCTTCCTGGGTGTGCTGACAAGGTTGGTCTTGGTTGCACGTTTCGGCACAAGTACGGCACAAAGGAAACATCAGTTTGCCTTGGCAATGGTGAGGTAAGACGGGATAGTACAAGTCCGTGGGAGGCAAAACTTTGCACTTGATCAAACCTTCGTATTGTCGAACGTTTTTCAGGTCGATGTGTTCGGTGAACATTTGTGGGTGCCCTGCAGGAAAGCGACAATATTTGCACACGTAGGGATACAGAGAACACACGTCCAAGTATTTGATTTCTTCTCCTTTCTCTTCGTCGGCTTGGTACAGCCAACAGGTGGCATTGGTCCTTCCTCCGTACAAACTATCCCTCGGGTTCAGGGGGTCCATGAACTGGTAACTTTCCACGAGGCGTTTAAACTCGGGATCGGTTTTCAAACGGTGATCGTACTCGTGTTCCCACATTTCCATCACTTGGTATCCTTGCTGTTCTAACTTTAGGCGTCGCTGACAAGTGTCCTGGTACAAGTCTTCCATGGTTCGTTGTAAAAACTGATTTTTAGTGTCACGATCAGGGTAGCAGACGGGACATCCGTGAAATAAGCAACCGTTAAACTCGTACACGATCTTGGGGTTTTCTAAGTCCCAGCCATCGACCGAATGCGTTCCGATGGTCTTTTCGCCCCTCCGTTGCGGGCATGCTGAATCCATTTGTCTTCCTTGTCGCACAGGTAATGTAACCAACGTAGGGCTTTGACCGAGTATTGACGTTTGACATAGTTGGTCGTTTGAGGACTGATGACAGCTACGGCGTTTTCAGGCATGAATCGTTGTCGATACACTAAGGAACACGCTTTGGCAATGGTGCAAGCTTCTTTCAAAGGATCGACCCCTCCGTGTTCCATGAACAGTTCTCGAAATTTTCCACAGCAACGTCGTAAAATGTCCACGTCGGAACGACAATACTTTAACATTTCTTCCTGAAAGTCGAAAGGGTCGGAGGCGTCATACCAGAGACTTAAAAAATGGTACTAACAGCTGCCTCGCTTGGCGTTCAGCATTAAGAGGTTAGTGTTAGGACTGGTCGGCCTGGTGTCAGGATAATGTGACTGGGTGGGACATCATGCTACATGTCTGCGGCATGATGCCACAGTGCTAGACATCACTATAAACTGCCACATTGCAGACATCGTAGCGATATGACTGAAAAATTGTTAAAGCTACGTTAAAAATCAAAACTCACATCACATTACATCTTCTTTCCTGTTGGTTTCTTTTTTCTCCTTCCTTTCTAGCGTCTTCCTTATTCTCTGTCCTTGTGGTGTCTTGTCTTTTCCTTCTTATTTCCTGATCTTCTTTAATTTAGTTTGTCTTTGTCCACGTCTGTGTCCCTTTTTCTTGCATTGTTGTTGCCTATGTTGTACATTATTCCTAAATGTTCATACAATAGTTCATTAGAGAGAAGAAGAAAAAAATACATTATTCCTAATTTTTCGGACAAAGAGTCAATTACAATCTGAAACCAATTTGCATTATTCCATATTGTTTACACAAGAGTCCATGCTGACATGTTTATTGAAAACTCGTCTTGTTACGCTTTGATGTAATTAATGCGTCATTCATGCCCATTTATGACATAAATTTCTCTCTGGCTAGTCTGACGAGGAGCCGAAACCTAAAGGTGTTTATCTACCTGCATACTCCTAGCAAACCACACTGCTGTACTTATTTGCACGTCAGTATCAGAGGTCTAGTAATTTATGAATAATTGACCTCAGCATGGAAACTGATAGGGCATGGTTAACTTGGGAGATTACTATGTCTGTCCCATGTATAACTGACCTCAGCATGGAAACTGATAGGGCATGGCTAACTTGGGAGATTACTATGCCTGTCCCATGTATAACTGACCTCAGTGTGGAAACTGATAGGGCATGGTTAACTTGGGAGATTACTATGTCTGTCCCATGTATAACTGACCTCAGTGTGGAAACTGATAGGGCATGGTTAACTTGGGAGATTACTATGTCTGTCCCATGTATAACTGACCTCAGTGTGGAAACTGATAGGGCATGGTTAACTTGGGAGATTACTATGTCTGTCCCATGTATAACTGACCTCAGCATGGAAACTGATAGGGCATGGTTAACTTGGGAGATTACTATGTCTGTCCCATGTATAACTGACCTCAGCGTGGAAACTGATAGGGCATGGCTAACTTGGGAGATTACTATGCCTGTCCCATGTATAACTGACCTCAGTGTGGAAACTGATAGGGCATGGTTAACTTGGGAGATTACTATGTCTGTTCCATGTATAACTGACCTCAGTGTGGAAACTGATAGGGCATGGTTATCTTGGGAGATTACTATGTCTGTCCCATGTATAACTGACCTCAGTGTGGAAACTGATAGGGCATGGTTAACTTGGGAGATTACTATGTCTGTCCCATGTATAACTGACCTCAGCATGGAAACTGATAGGGCATGGCTAACTTGGGAGATTACTATGCCTGTCCCATGTATAACTGACCTCAGTGTGGAAACTGATAGGGCATGGTTAACTTGGGAG
The DNA here is from genome assembly GCA_028554795.2 of Sinohyriopsis cumingii. Lineage (NCBI taxonomy): Eukaryota > Metazoa > Mollusca > Bivalvia > Unionida > Unionidae > Sinohyriopsis > Sinohyriopsis cumingii. Next base: position 33,123,564 of record CM068833.1, read on the forward strand.
ATTACTATGTCTGTTCCATGTATAACTGACCTCAGTGTGGAAACTGATAGGGCATGGTTATCTTGGGAGATTACTATGTCTGTCCCATGTATAACTGACCTCAGTGTGGAAACTGATAGGGCATGGTTAACTTGGGAGATTACCATGTCTGTCCCATGTATAACTGACCTCAGCATGGAAACTGATAGGGCATGGCTAACTTGGGAGATTACTATGCCTGTCCCATGTATAACTGACCTCAGTGTGGAAAATGATCGGGCATGGCTAACTTAGGAGATTATTATGTCTGTCCCATTATTTACCGTATATACTAGCGTATAATCCCGTTCGCGTATAAGCCGACCCCCAAACTGAACAGGTATAAACACTAAAAAGTGCATGACCCAAGTATAAGCCGACCTACAACTCCAAGACACCTCAAGATGCACGAGGTAAGTTCTAAATGCTCTTATTTTGGCACAGTTATATTTTTTAAAAAATTACATGTATACTTATTTCGAGGCTGGTGTGAATGATTATTAAAAAGAAATGGTATAAACTTGTTTGAAAGTAATTTATTTAATTTTCTGTTTTCTTATTGGTTCTGCCTAATTTAGATTTGTGTATAATTTGATCGAACGATGACAATAATTTAGCATTTGCGAGTTGCCGTAACACTACATCTCCCTATTGACTCGATTATTGTTTGTTTATGCATTATTGCTATATCAATGCACTGGTAATTACGTTTTTACTTTGCTTTGAAATTGTAAATACTTAACTCATTAAAATGTAATCCCAGTATGACAACACAACGAACAAAAACAATACGGTTCGATGCTAATACCACAAAAGCTGAGTTGTAGTTTGCTTTGATGTAAGCGACCTTACACCATGTCTGTCAACTTTCACTCCGGGAGGGAGAAAAAAAAAACTCCCGATTTTTTGGGGTCGCTCCACGCCTACTTCCTGATTACATAATATCTTCAGATTTTTGCAGAGAACTCCCGATTATTACATTGTCTTCGATTTTCATTTCTTCTAAACAAGAAACGTCCTACATGTTCTGTGATATCACCTGGGAATTATTGTTGTGACGAAAAAATTACTTTAAAGAATTCGCCTCTTCACTAAATAGAATGTTCAGTGTAAACATTATTCACGTAAATTAATTAATTTTTCTACCTCTACAATAATAAATTAAAAAAAAACAAGAACAAAAAATTAAACCACAACAATAAAATCGTCCACAATTAATTTCAATCCCAAGAATGATCACTACGAATGTTGTAACTCCATCTGCTATAGCGCTATTCCATAGAAAGATATTTACACGAGTGAACACCTGGCATTTTTATACCGTAGATACCAATGATAACTACCATCATTAAATTAAAAGAAGGAATGAAAATACATACAGCGCAGCAAATCTGTCCTTAAAACACTAATTCAGAATATATGTTTTATAATAAACTAATACTAAATGTTTTACGAGTTGACAATAAGAGAATAAGGTCCGATATACAAAGAGGGGAAAATAGTTGCCACATGTACGGTACCATAGGCCTGGCTATTTTGGTACCTTTAGTTCAGCAAAATTGGGAATCCTTTATTTGCTAATCAATTGATGGTGCTTGCGTAACACACAATAGTGTACATGGTTCACACGCTTTTCTAACGATACATTTCCAGGTCATTTCCAGGATGAAATTACTTTTTTCAAGGTTCACATATGACCATTACTGAATGAAATTAAAGAACATTTTAGATTATAAAACATGCATTTTCTAAATCTAAAGACGTTTCTCTTTCAAGACTGTCCAAAAACATCGAAGACAGAAAACATGATCATGTACAAACAAACAAATGTATCACACGAAACAAGTTTGATTATATTCCTATAAATTGGCATGTGAAGTCATTTCAATGTACAGAATAAACATTCTAACTTTATTTTGCTGCATTATGTTGTTAAGTGATATAATAAACATACATTATCTTTTGTTTCCTTTCAAACATTTTATTCTAAAGAATTATACAGCAATATATATGCATCTCATAGAAAATAACATTTCCTGTTACAGTATGAAAAAAAAACGCAAATAATTACAATATTGCCTTATAACGAAAAGAGTTTAATCCTGAATTTATATGTGCCAATAAAATTCCAAACAAGATTTTTCAATATATATATATATGAAGAATTTTGTATTCTTATTACAGCCAATATACGACTTGCATGTAACTTTTTTTTATATTTTTCTCTACAACATTTGAAAAGGTGGTTTGTTAGATTTGTGTACAGTACTCATGCGACTAGCAATGCAAATCATCAGGCCACATTTCATCAACGACGTGGTTGTATCTTGTCTTTCAGCAGATTAAAGATATAACGATTTTACTACTCACAATTTTCGAGAAAATCATTTTCATATCGATTACATGCATATATCATTCGATGTAGAAACGTTTAACGTTTCCTAGGCCATCCGGTAAGCGGCTACGCTTTGCCACCACCATGTTGGCCTTTTGTGACGCTAGACTGGTTTTCATACCTTCCATGTAAGGAAAGATACAGATATCGAGCTGACTGAGAATAAAAGTCTACTAGACGAATCTAATCCACTATTGCAAACGACCATATAATCCATACTGCACCCTCCGAATATTCTGGTTAGAACTCGATAAATTTAACTCACGATCAGTTGAATTACGACTGGTGGCGGAAAATTCCCGAGGTTCTTTCGACTTTCATTAATATTTGCGAAATTCCAAGACTTTTCACGGTCGGGAAAAATATTATCATTCCTTCCGACTTTTTCCCAAATTCCCCGGTAGCGTGGAAACCCTGGGTGTAGAACGTGGTTTCTTTGAATTACGAGGGAGGGCCAATCGTTTTCACAAAATAGTTGCACTGATATGGATTAACTTTTAGTTAGTCGCGCTGGCTTTCTTGATCGTTTATTTAAGACTAATCTTTAAGTATTGTGCAGTTTGACCACAGCTGACCAGACTATGAAAATAGGGAAAATAGGACAGGTCACAGTAGGAAACGGCGAGTCTTTTTGCGAATTTCGCGCATAATGGACCAAGAAGATCTATCAATATTTAGTGAAAACAAGGCTTTTAAAATGTCACGAAAAACTTCCCGATTTTAGGTCCCGCACGCCTAAACGAAGCAAAACGTCACACAAACGATGCATTGCCAAAAAAACATCGGTGGGGATGGGGGTGGGAGCTGAGATTGTTTCCCCAAATTTGGAGGAACGCGATGTTGGGCACACTCCCCCATCGGCGAGTATCAAAATAAGGAGTGGTATGTCCGCACCAGATATACCAAGAAAATGTACTTCCAAATTCTCCGGCCACTCTAAAGTAGATGTCTGGAGAAACCGTTCTAGACGGCAGATAATATGATGTCCACAAACAAAGAGATGCATTGTGATATTAAATAAAGAAAAATGCGGCTCCTTATATAGGACATAGCCTTGGCACTCTCAAATCAATCCGAATAAAAGATAAGAATCGACACACCATAGACACACACAAAAAATCGCTAGGAATATTTTTTTAAATAATATATATATATATATATATATATATATATATATAACGCCGATTCTTTTTTTTATCTGGAAGTCAAAATTGTCGAAAGCTAATAACATTTATGTTATAAATATTTATTCTAAATCAAACCTCTATAATAAAGAGGAAAAATTAGACAACCAAGGGGAAATGATATTTGATATAAATGCTGTCCTGACAGATAAATCTGTAGCATACACACAATACAGCACATAGCAAACAGAACTGGGGAGAACTCTAGCAAAGGTCAGAGGAATATTAGGGGAGGCATTCCGAGATTGGTGAATTAAATCTGCCTTGGATAAACAGCCCTATAAATAACACTTGTGACAATTAATAAATACCCCATCAAAAATTTAAATTAAATAAATTTTTAATCAAAATTGTTTTTTTTAACAATAAAAAACAACACCTTTGGGAAAAACGTACATTAAACGCCACTTCTTTTTTTCGGCAAGTGGGAGGGGGGAGGGAGGTCATCTGTCCGGTGCCCCATAAACAAAAAATATATCATGTCCCAATCTCTTTTTTTTATTCAGTCTCCCAACTTGGTTTTTGAAAAGTTCATAGACATGCCTTTGCCCAAGACTTACAAAACTACGGTAATCTGCTAATATTAAGGAATAAAAGGCAATTACACATTAATGTACTTGTATAGTTACCTGTCAAAATTCCTTCTGATCACAAGCTAGTTTTAGGGTTTTAATGATTAACTGGCCTGTACTTATATCGCAAAACGAAAGAAATTCGCCGACTATCAATATAAGAGACGCCTAAACATCAAGCTTTCCATTGTGTGGAAAGTTATGATGTTTGTTCAGCTAAAACACAAAACTAAAATTGATTGATGACGATCTTAGTTGAACTATATGAGAATTTTAGTCTTTATTATTACCACTCTTCGTGAACATGTAAGTTATGAGCCAAAACGTCATTGTGACCATGCTATCAGTGATGAATGTCCAAGGGCCAAACTTTCATTGTGACCATACTATCAGTGGTGAATGTCCATGAGCCAAACATACATTGTGACCATAAAACAGTGGTAAATGTACAGGAGCCAAATATTCATTGTGACCATATTATCAGTGGTGAATGTACATGAGCCAAACATCCATTGTGACCATATTATCAGTGGTGAATGTCCATGAGCCAAACATTCATTGTGACCATAAACCAGTGGTAAATGTACAGGAGCCAAATATTCATTGTGACCATATTATCAGTGGTGAATGTACGTGAGCCAAACATCCATTGTGACCATGCTATCAGTGGTTAATGTCCATGAGCCAAACATCCATTGTGAGCATACTATCAGTGGTGAATGTCCATGAGCCAAACATCCATTGTGACCATACTATCAGTGGTGAATGTCCATGAGCCAAACATACATTGTGACCATGCTATCAGTTGTTAATGTCCATGAGCCAAGCATCCATTGTGACCATATTATCAGTGGTGAATGTCCATGAGCCAAACATACATTGTGACCATAAAACAGTGGTAAATGTACAGGAGCCAAATATTCATTGTGACCATATTATCAGTGGTGAATGTACATGAGGCAAACATTCATTGTGACCATATTATCAGTGGTGAATGTCCATAAGCCAAACATTCATTGTGACCATAAACCAGTGGTAAATGTACAGGAGCCAAATATTCATTGTGACCCTATTATCAGTGGTGAATGTCCATGGGTCAAACATTCATTGTGACCATATTATCATTAGTGAATGTCCATAAGCCAAACATCCATTGTGACCATATTATCAGTGGTGAATGTCAATGAGCCAAACATCCATTGTGACTATATTATCAGTGGTGAATTTGCATGAGTCAGAAAGTGAGGACAGAACTTTCATAGACATTGAATAAAAGTATTACATATTAGAAGTAATGAAGACTCCATAGTCTAACATTGATTTCAAAGTTTTTAAGGGAAACGGAACCAATTAGAAAGACATAAGATATTTATCAGATTCAATGCAAGAAGTATGTTTTTCTTCCATTTCAAAGAGTGCATATGAACAATTAGAAACACCTAAGACATTTACCAGATTTACTGCCTTCCAAGTCAAAGAGTTCATTGGAACAATTAGAAAGACAGATATTTATCAGGTTTACTGCCGTCCATGCCAAAGAGTTCATTGGAACAATTAGAACGACCTAAGATTTTTATCAGATTTACTGCCTTCCATACCAAAGAGTTCACAGGAACAATTAGAAAGACCTAAGACATTTACCAAATTTACTGCCTTCCATGTCAAAGAGTTCATTGGAACACTTAGAAAGACCTAAGATATTTGCCAGATGTATTGCCTTCCATACCAGAGACTTCATATGAACAATTAGAAAAACCTAAGACATTTACCATATTTACTGCCTCCATGTCAAACAGTTCATAGGACCAAATTGACAGACCATGGACTAAAACCAGATTTACAGCAAGATATCATTTTGCCTTCAGTGCCAGCATGTTTCTAGGATGAACCAAAGCAAAGATGGAAAAGAGTTAAATGGGGATTTTCGTATGGTGCCAGTCTAACATCTGCTGCGAAGTTAAAAAATTACAATGTTCTGCAAAGGTAAAAAACACTACAATGTTGTGCAAAGTTAGAAAACAACAATGTGCTACAAAGTTAAAAAAAACAAAAGAATGTGCTACATACTTAAAAAATACAATGTTCTTCGAAGTTACAAAAACACTAAAATTTTGAGCAGAGTTAAAAAAACAACAATGTGCTACAAAGTTAAAAGCAAAACAATGTGCTACAAAGTTTAAAAAATACAATGTTGTGCAAAGTTAAAAACAAAATAATGTGCTGGAAAGTTAAACAACTACAATCTTGTGCAAAGTTAAAAAAAAAACTACAATGTTGTGCTAAGTTACAAAACAAAACATTGTGCTGCAAAGTTAAGAAACTACAATGTTGTGCAAAGTTAAAAAAACAAAACGATGTGCTGCAAAGTTAGAAAACTACAATGCTCTGCAAAGATAAAAAACAAAACAATGTGCTATAAAGTTTAAAAAATACAATGTTCTGCAAAGTTAAAATTACACAACAATGTTGTACAAATTTAAAAAACAATGTGCAACAAAGTTATAAAATACACGATGTTCTGCAAACTTAAAAAGCAAAAGAATGTGCAACAAAGTTAAAAACTACAATTGTGAAACGTTAAGAAACAGAAGAATGTGCTGCAACGTAATAAACCTACAATGTTGTGCAAAGTTAAAAAAGAAAATGTCCTGCAAAGTTTAAAAAAACAGCAATGTTGTGCAAAGTTAAAAATAATAAAACAATGTGCTGCAAATTTAAAAAACTACAATGTTGTGCAAAGTTTATAAACAAAACAATGTGATGCAAAGTTAAAATAAACTAATATGTTGTGGAAATTTAAAATAACACCAATGTGCTTCAAAGCTAAAAACAAAACAATGTGCTAAAATGTTGTAAAAATACAATGTTCTGCAAAGTTAAAAGAACACTACAATGTTGTGCAAATTTGAAAACCAACAATGCACTACAAAGTTAAAAAACTACAATGTTCTGCAAACTTAAAGCAAAAAAGAATGTGCTACAAAGTTATAAAAAAAAACTACAATATTGTGGAAAATTTAAAAACAAAACAATGTGCAGTAAACTTAAAAAACAATGTTGTTCAAAGTTTAACAAAAAACCATCGGCTGCAAATTTACAAACTACAATTTTGTGCAAAGTTAAAACACAAAATAATGTGCTACAAAGTAAACAAAATTCAATATTGTGCAAAGTTAATAAAACAAAAATGTGCTACAAAGTTAACAAAGTACAATTTTGTGCAAAGTTAAAAAAAAACAATGTGCTATAAAGTTAAAAAATAATACAACATTATGCTACAAAATCAAAAGAAAAAACAATGTGCTACATAGTCAAAAAAAAATACAATGTTCTGCGAAGTTACAAAAACGCTACAGTGTTGTGCAAAGTTACGAAACAACAATCTGCCACAAAGTTAAAAAAACAATGTTCTAAGATGTTTAGAAAACTACAATGTTGTGCAAAGGTTAAAAAACAAAACAATGTGCTGCAAAGTGAAAAAACTACTATGTTGTGCAAAGTTTAAAAACAAAATATTGTGCTGCAACGTTAAGAAAGTACAACGCGCAAATTTAAAACATAAAACAATGTGATGCAAGGAAAAAAATACAATGCTCTGCAAAGATAAAAACAAAAATATGTGCTACAACGCTTAAAAATACAATGTGCTACAAAGTAAAACAACTACAATGTTCTGCAAACTTAAGAAAGAAACCAATATGCTGCAAAGTTAAAAAGCTACAATGTTGTGCATAGTTTTAAAAATGCTGCAAGTTAAAAAACAACAAAGTTGTGCAAAGTTTCACAAAAAAACTATGCTGCAAATTTAAAAGACTACAATGTTGTGCAAAGTTAAAAAACAAAATAGTGTGATGTAAAGTTTAAAAACTACAATAATGTTCAAAGTTTAAAAACAAAACGTGCTGCAGACTTAAAAAACAACAATGTTGTGCAAAGTTTATAAACAAAACAATGTGATGCAAAGTTAAAATAAACTAATATGTTGTGGAAATTTAAAATAACACCAATGTGCTACAAAGCTAAAAACAAAACAATGTCCTATAAAGTTGAAAAAATACCATGTTCTGCAAAGTTAAAAAACTACAATGATGTGCAAAGTTAAAACATAAAACAATGTGCTACAAAGTAAACAAACTACAATATTGTGCAAAGTTTTAAAAAAAAGACAAAGTGCTACAAAGTTAAGAAAGTACAATGTTGTGCAAAATTAAAAAACAAAACAATGTGCTATAAAATTAAAAAAACAAAACAATGGGCTACAAAGTTAAAAAGACACTACAATGTTGTGCAACTTGAAAAAATAAACAATGTGCTACAAAGTTAAAAAAAATTACAATATTGTGCAAAGTTTAAAAAAACACAACGTGCTACAAAGTTAAGAAAGTACAATGTTGTGCAAAATTTAAAAACAAAACAATGTCCTACAAAGTTAAAAATATACAACAATGTGCTACAAAGTTTTTAAAAAATAGTGCTACATAGTTAAAAAAAATACAATGATCTGCGAAGTTACAAAAACACTACAATCATGTCCAAAGTTGACAAACAACAATGTGCTACAAAGTTATAAAAAACAAAAATGTGCTACAAAGTTTAGAAAACTACAATGCTGTGCAAAGTTAAAAAACACTATAATGTTGTGCAAAGTTACCAAACAAAACAATGTGCTGCAAAGTGAAAAAGAACTACAATGTAGTGCAACGTTAAAAAAACAAAACAATGTGCTGCAAAGTTTTAAAATAACTATAATGCTGTGCAAAGTTAAAAACAAAACATTGTGCTGCAAATGTAAGACACTACAATGTTGTGCAAAGTTAAAAAAATTAAATAATGTGCTGCAAAGTTTACAAACATCTACAATGCTCTGCAAAGGCAAAAACCAAAACAATCTGCTACAAAGTTTTAGAAAATACAATGTTCTGCAAAGTTTAAAAAACATTGCAATCTTGTGTAAATTTAAAAAAAAACCAATGTGCTACAAAGTTAGAAAACTACAATGTGCTGCAAAGTTAAAAAACTCAATGTTGTGCAAAGTTAAAAAACAAACCAATGTGCTACAAAGTTAGAAAAATACAACAATGTGCAGCAAAGTTATAAAAAAACAATATGCTACATAGTTAAAAAAAATACAATGATCTGCGAACTTACAAAAACACTACAATGTTGTCTAAAGTTGACAAACAACAATGTGCTACAAAGTTTTAAACAAACAACAATGTGCTGCAAGGTTTAGAAAACTACAATATTGTGCAAAGTTAAAAAACACTACAATGTTGTGCAAAGTTACCAAACAAAACAATGTGCTACAAAGTGGAAAAAAACTACAATGTTGTGCAAAGTTAAAAACAAAACATTGTGCAACAAAGTTAAGAAACTACAATGTTGTGCAGTTAGAACACAAAACAATGTGCTGCAAAGTTTTAAAAAATGCAATGCTCTGCAAAGATAGAAAGCAAAACAATGTGCAACAAAGTTTTTAAAAATATAATTTTCTGCAAAGTTAAAAAGACGCTACAATGTTATGCAAATTTAAAAAACAACAATGTGCGAAAAAGTTAAAAAAACTGCAATGTTCGGCAAACTTAAAAACAAAAGAATGTGCTACAAAGTTAAAAAACTACAATGTTGTGCAAAGTTGAAAAACAAAACAATGCTGCAAAGTTTAAAAAACTACAATGTTGTGCAAAGTTTAAAAATAAAACAATGTGCTGCAAACTTTAAAAAAACAACGTTGTGCAAAGTTTCACAAAAACAATGTGCTGTAAATTTAAAAAACTACAATGTTGTGCAAAGTTGAAAAACAAAACAATGTGCTGCAAACTTAAAAAACAACGTTTTGCAAAGTTAAAAAAAACAATGTGTTTTAAATTTAAAAAACTACAATGTTGTGCAAATATAAAATAACACCAATGTGCTAAAAAGTAAAAAAAATAAAACTATGTGCTACAAAGTTGAAAAAATACAATGTGATGCAAAGTTAAAAAAACTACAATGTTGTGCAAAGTTAAAACACAAAACAATGTGCTACAAAGTTAAAAAAAATACAACACTGTACTAGATATTTAAAAAATACAATAATCTGCGAAGTTACAAAAACACTACAATGTTGTGCAAATTTAACAAACAACAATGTGCTACAAAGTCAAAAAAAAAAAACAAAAACAATGTGCTACAAAGTTTAGAAAACTACAATGTTGTGCAAAGTTAACAAACAAAACAATGTTCTGCAAAGTGGAAAAAACTACAATGTTGTGCAAAGTTAAAAACAAAACATTGTGCAGCAAAGTTAAGAAACTACAATGTTGTGCAGTTAGAACATAACATAATGTGCTGCAAAGTTTACAAAAACTTTAATCATTAATGACTGCAATTTGATGCAAATCAAGCTATATTGGTTCATAGAGATTTAATCATTAATGACTGCAATTTGATGCAAATCAAGCTATATTGGTTCTTAGAGATTTAATCATTAATGACTGCAATTGTGATGCAAATCAAGCTATATTGGTTCATAGAGATTTAATCATTAATGACTGCAATTTGATGCAAATCAAGCTACATTGGTTCAGTTCAGTGTTAATACAGGTGACGTTCAATGGCATTTGGGACAAACTGATTTACTCAGTTAGTGCAATGACACTTTAAGTGTAATTAATTGATGATTGGGACAAGCTAATTAGATCAATTAGTACAGTGATACATTAAGTGTAGTTAATTGGCATTTGGGACAATCTGACTGACACAGTGATAATTTCAGTGGAGTTCATTGGTATTTGGGAGATGCTGATTGGTTCAATTAGTACAGTGATAATTTAAGTGTAGTTCATTGGTATGTGGGACATGCTGACTGGTTCAATTAGTGCAGTGACACTTTAAGTGTATTAAATGACTATTGGGACAGCTGAATTTACAACACCGATTCAAAGGGTGTGTCCATGGTTAGCAGTGAAAGTTAATAAGTTTTGCTAATTGTCATTGGGGACATTTGCACCAACTAAACTTGTTCAAAACAGGGTCTCAATGACTTTCAAGAAAAACAATCATTGTTTTTATATATATATATATATATATATATATATATATATATATATGTGTGTGTGTGTGTGTGTGTGTGTGTGTGTGTGTGTGTGTGTGCTTATCTTTCAGCCATGATTTTATACTGTAAGGGTCATTGATAAACAGCATATTGCATAACTAACTTTTATCCATGATCGCAGATTATACCTTAAGGTAGTGATCATTTATAAACTCCACACCCCTTATGATGAAAAGTGAGCTATTTTGAGAAAGCAACCAATATTATGCTGAAAGACTGAGGAACAAGAAACCTGTCAGAATTATTCCTGAGATGTCACCAATAGATTTTACAGTTTGAAAAGGGATGGAACAGATGCAGTTCACAAAGGTCAAAGGCCAAAGCGTACAATATTTGCTTGCTGTTTAATATGGAATAACACAAATTTGCTGCATCATCAGTTATTTTTTAATTTCCTTGCAAATAAATGAAAAGAAACATTTTCACTATATATTTTATTTACTTAATGTAACAGTTTTAAATTAAGTTGACTTCATTCCTATAGTCAAAGACTTCTAATTTCCCAATAATTAAGTTCACTACTCACACATTACTGCCTCATAGCATATTATGTCATCAAGAGCAAAACAAGCATTATGTTATTGTATGATTGAGGGGTGTACTAATTCAGGCTGAGATTTTTTAGACAACATTATCTCCACTGTGCAAGTTTCAAATGCAAACAACTTCACCTTACATATGTCACTTTCTCATAAACAAACTTAGATTATATAAGACCTCACCAAGACAGTACTTATCAACTTCATGCAGAAACAAGTTGAGAGTGTGAGGCATCACCATGACAGTACATATCAATTCCCACCAGAAACAAGAGAGTGTGAGACCTCATAAGGACAGTACTTATCAACTCCCTGCAGAAATAAGTTGAGTGTGAGACCTCATCAAAACAGTATTTATTAATTCCCTGCAGAAAAAGTTGACTGTACAAGACCTCACCAAGACAGTACTTATCAACTACCTCCAGAAACAAGTTGAAAGTGTGAAGCCTCATCATGACAGTACATATCAACTCCCTCCAGAAACAAGTTGAGAGTGTGAGACCTCATAAGGACAGTCCTTATCAACTTCCTGCAGAACAAAGTTGAGTGTGTGAGACCTCACCAAAACAGTATTTATAAACTCCCTGATCAAACAGTCTGAGTGAGACCTCATCAAGACAGTACTTATCAACTCCCTGCAGAAACAAGTTGAGTGAGACCTCACCAAAACAGTAATTATAAACTCCCTGCAGACACAAGTTGACAGTACGAGACCTCATCGAGACAGTTCTTATCAACTCCTCTCTGCATAAACAAACCTAGATTGTACGAGACATCACCAAGACAGTACTTATTAACTCCACACTGCATAAACAAACCTAGATTGTATGAGACATCACCAAGACAGTACTTATTAACTCCACACTGCATAAACAAACCTAGATTGTATGAGACATCACCATAACAGTACTTATTAACTCATTTCTGCATAAACAGCACAGTGCAGGAACTGATGGCCAGGCTGATAATAATAATAATAATAACAATAACAATAATAATAATGCTTTATTTACAGAGGGTGACTATTCTCCCTTGAGACCCTCCTAAGGAGAGTATATGCAGACTAGGATATGATCAAAATCTAAGTCATATTTCATGCCAAGGAAAATAATGAGGGTGATTCATTAGTCAAGGGCTATTCTCCCTTGAGGCCCACTTAAGGAGAGTATATACAGACTAGGATATGGTCAAAATCAAAGTAAATAATACCCAACATAAAGCAGCATAAGATGGCAACAAGTCAAACAAATAATGAGAATAAAACAATAGTGCAGTAGTACAAACAGTACAATAGGATAAACTGGAATAGTACAAATAGTACAACAGTATAAACTGGAATAGAACAAAAGTAGAATAGTACCTGTCCAATAGTAGAAGAGCATGTGTTATTTGGATTTTTAACATAGCTTTAAAAAAAATCAGTAACGTCGCCATGATGTCTGCAGTGTGGCAGGTTATAGTGATGTTGAGTACTGGGGCATCATGCCATAGACATGTAGCATGATGTTCCACCCAGTAACTTTATCCTGACACCAGGCCAACCAGTCCTAACAATAGCCTCTTAATGTTGAGCACAAGCGAGGCAGCTGCTAGTGCCACTTTTATAAGCCTTTGGTATGACTCAGCCAGCACACAAAGTAGAATAAACAAATAGTAGAATAGTACAAATTGTAATAGTACAAATAGTAGAAAAGTACAAATAGGAATAGTACAAATAGGAATAGTACAAATAGTAGAAGAGTACAAATAGTATAAGAGTACAATTAGTATAAGAGTAAAAACTGGAATAGTTCTAATAGTAGAGGAGTACAAATAGTATAAGAGTACAACAGTATAATAGTACCAATAGTAGAATAGTGCAAATTGAAGCAGTATAAATAGTAGAAGAGTACCAACAGAAAAGAATACAATAATAAAATTGTAGAATAGTACAAATAGTGAAATATTACAAATTAGAATAGTAGAAGTAGAAGAATAGTACCAACAGTATAAGAGTATAATAGTACAAACAGTACAATAATACAATAGTACAACTAGTAAAATAATACAAATTGGAAAAGTACATATATGAAAATCACTTGAAAATGCCACTGAAAAAACAGCTGATAATCCTAATATCATGGCAATATTTTTTTTACATAGGGTAAAGAATAATACGCAAGTATTCCAAACATTATGTAAGGATTTTTAATCCAATGGATTAGCACTGTGTTGTATAATAATTATTTGGAAGGTACATGTATCAAATCATACATGCATTTGATCATTAGGAACCAGCAAGCAATTAAAATCCTTGTCTGCTAAAATCTAACTTATGTGGCTTTACATAATCCCATTTAAAATCACCTACACTTTGTTTGGTAGCTTGCACACTATATATGGTTTTACATAATCACATTACAATCACCTACACTTTGTTTGGTAGCTTGCACACTATACATGGCTTCACATAATCACATTACAATCACCTACACTTTGTTTGGTAGCTTGCATACTATATATGGCTGATGATAGCTTTGTGAGAAGTGGATCAAATAAAACAGAATTTCACCAACAAAAGAGCTTGTGTACCAAGGACACAGCTTTTAACATTTTTACATGTCAAACGACATCAATCCAAATCAAAAGCACACACCCACACCCACACACACTGAACCGTGCCACAAGCACACACACACACAGAACCATGCCACAAGCACACACAGACATCAAACCAAGCCAAAAGCACGCACAAATACTGAACCATGCCACAAGAACATAGACACTGAACTATGCCACAAGCACATAGACATGAAACCTTAGCCACAAGCACACAGACATCAAACCAAGCCACAAGCATACACACACACATTGAACCGTGCCACAAGCACACACACACACACATTGAACCATGCCACAAGCACACACAGACATCAAAAAGCAACAAGCACACAGACATCAAACTAAGACATAAGCACACAAACTGAACCATGCCATAAGCACACACATTGAATCATGTCAAAAGCATTGACAGTTGAAACATGCCATAAGCACACAGACATTGAACCATGCCATAAGCATACACAGACATTGAACCATGCCATAAGCACACATAGACACTGAACCATGTCATAAGCATGCAGACACTGAACCACGCCATAAGTACACATATACATTGAAGGACTCACGGTACTAATTCCACTCCAATGGTAAACATATGGAAACACTATCATATTCAAAATGCAATAACTTAAAATGTATGGGTGCTGATAAAATGACACCTATAATTCTTCATGCACATCTAACCTTGGTGCAAGCTTATGTGTGGAGAACACCATATGACCCACGGCAATTTGTTTACATACATGTGCATGAAAAACGTGTTATTGATTCTGCACCAAATGAATCAGGTGCTACTTTCAGTATTGAGTACTCCTGTGTCAAGCCTGTAAAAATGCTAAAATTGCATCAGTAGAAATTTGTCAATATTTTTTTTACATTACATATAGGATAAGCTCTCAAAAGATATTTTTCCTAAAATTTTAATTTTCATTATTAACCAATTATGGACCACCAAACATGTAAATACTCTATTATTTCTTCACCCATTTCTAGACTGGTTCACTGTGAGTTCTTCCGTATAATTAGTACCGTGTGTCCTGAAGCATTCCATAAGCAGACATAGACAGTGAACTATGCAATAAGCATGCAAACAATGAACCATGCCATAAGCACACAGACATTGAACCATGCCATAAGCATGCACATATACTGAACCATGTCATAAGCACACACAGACACTGAACCATGCCATAAGCACACACACTGAACCAAGCCATAAGCACACAAATTGAATCATGCCATAAGCACACACATTGAACCATGCCATAAACACACATTAAACCATGCCATAAGCACACACTGAAATTGAACCATGCCATAAACACACACTGACACTGAACCATGCCTCAAGCACACACAATGAACTATGCCATAAGCACACACATTGAACCATGCCATAAGCACACATACTGAACCATGCCATAAGCACACACTGACATTGAATCATGTTATAAACATACAATGACACTGAACCATGTCTCAAACACACACAGACAATGAACCATGCCATAAGCACACAAATTGAAACATGCCATAAGCACACACAGACATTGAACCATGCTACAATCACACATTGAACCATGCCAAAAGCACACACAGACATGGAACTACATACACATTCATTATCCTAATTATATCCCTCTAGTAGTATTTACTACATCCAGTAGGTGATTAAGCCACTGGATAAGAAGATAATTGATATCGTCACTAATAAATCTGTCTTTGCAAAGTGTTTAGCATGTATTCGTTATTGCTAATGAATCTGTCTTTGCTAAGTGTTTAGTATGTAGTGATGTTATTGCTAATGAATCTGTCCTTGCTAAGTGTTTAGTATGTAGTTATGTTATTGCTAATGAATCAGTCTTTGCAAAGTGTTTAGCATGTATTCATGTTATTGCTAATGAATCTGTCTTTGCTAAGTGTTTAGTATGTAGTTATGTTATTGCTAATGAATCTGTCTTTGCTAAGTGTGTAGCTATGTTATTGCCAATGAATCAGTCTTTACTAAATGTTTAGTATGTAGTTATGTTATTGCTAATGAATCTGTCTTTGCTAAGTGTTTAGTATGTAGTTATATTACTGCTAATGAATCTGTCTTTGCTAAGTGTTTAGCATGTAGTTATGTTATTGCGAATGAATCTGTCTTTGCTAAGTGTTTAGTATGTAGTTATGTTATTGCTAATGAATCTGTCCTTGCTAAGTGTTTAGTGTGTAGTTATATTACTGCTAATGAATCTGTCTTTGCTAAGTGTTTAATATGTAGTTAGGTTATTGCTAATGAATCTGTCCTTGCTAAGTGTTTAGTGTGTAGTTATATTACTGCTAATGAATCTGTCTTTGCTAAATGTTTAGCATGTAGTTATGTTATTGCGAATGAATCTGTCTTTGCTAAGTGTTTAGTATGTAGTTATGTTATTGCTAATGAATCTGTCCTTGCTAAGTGTTTAGTGTGTAGTTATATTACTGCTAATGAATCTGTCTTTGCAAAGTGTTTAGTGTGTAGTTATATTATAGCTAATGAATCTGTCTTTGCAAAGTGTTTAGTGTGTAGTTATGTTAACCATGATGCAGTGCTAAGTGATTTCTAACCCCTCTCACAGTATACAATTACTATAGGGGAAAGGACTTGGGAAATACATATGTACACAGTGATGCAATAAAGAAAATTATATATATATATATATATATATATATATATATATTCACAAAAAACAGACACATACACTATGGGGGACACAGAAATACATAAAAGCTTTTCAAGTTTTGGGATGGGGGGGGGGGCCACTTCAAAGGCCAGTAGCTTAACATAGCTAAAGAATGAGAAGTTCCCACAAATAAAACAGTATACAATTCATCATTTTTAAAATAACTTTGATGAATGATCTAGTTATTCTAGAACATGATCAGTGGATTATAGATCATTCTGACTAAAATACCCAGTGAAAAAATGGAAAACAATGGCAATGGAAATAAAATAAGCAACTGAAATGATTTCTGTTTGTTTTAAATGATCTCATTGAAAAACAATTAAAAGAAGTTTTTAAACATCACATGCATACATGCCAGTATGAATTGCACAACTGAAAATAGAATTAAAAACTTTTCACAATAACACTAATAATTGTATGAAATATGTGCATCTGAGAAAGTACGCAATCGTCGAATGCAAATGGAAATCATCACTCATGAAATAATGTCCACTGCCAAATTTATTTATAGTACAAAGCTTTAGCAAAATGGAAACAAAGTACATAATGGCAATTATTTATTTTATTTGTAAATGATTTTTTTTTAAATTAAGGAAGGTTAACAGATGTATTTCATCATCAGGTGCATATTCTAAGCATTATGCATAATATATAACATAATCTTGAATCAAAGTTCATAATTGACTTAATTAAATAAAATGCTATTTTCAATATTCAGTTTAACTTTTTTTTTATTTGATTGTTTTGCTGTTGTTGATTAGCCTAATTATCACACTATTTTATTATTTCCAAATTATCTTTTTCTACATTTTTTTTATAATTTCAGTTAGAAGTACCTGCACTGGTTATACAAATACCCTTTGATATATAGTTAATATGTTGTGATTTGGATTTTTAACGTAGCTTTAACAATTTTTCAGTCATATCGCTATGATGTCTGCAATGTGGCAGTTTATAGTGATGTCTAGCACTGGGGCATCATGCCGCAGACATGTAGCATGATGTCCCAACCAGTCACATTATCCTGACACCGGGCCGACCAGTCCTAACACTAACCTCTTAATGCTGAGCGCCAAGCGAGGCAGCTGTTAGTACTGTTTTTGTAAGTCTTTGGTATGACTCGGCCGGGGATCGAACCCACGACCTCCCGCATCCGAGGCGGACGCTCTAACCACTAGGCCACTGGAGCGGTCGATATATGGTTAATATCCATTGTGTCTAACAATTATCTGTTAATTACTTTATCATGCATTTATCTAGGGCATTTAATTGGAGAGTTTGCTCATGGAGAGAAATATAGTTACATTCACTTCATTCTGTCTTACAATTGGTCAATATCAACCAGCGGCAATACCTAATGGAAATGCTTTTAGAGTAATTCACTTTATTCTGTCTTACAATTGTTCAATATCAACCAGTGGCAATACCTACTGGAAATGCTTTTAGTGTAATGCACTTTATTCTGTCTTACAATTTGTCAATATCGACCAGCATCAATAACTACTGGAAATGCTTCTAGTGCAACCTCCATACACTACATATATCAGAAAAAAAGCCAGATAATATGGTTACCAAAAAGGGCTATACCCTAAGCACATAAGCACATGCATACATCGAAATCATTCCATAACTACATCCAGCCATTGAAACCATGCAATCAACACACACATACATGGAAACCATTCCATAACCACATACAGACATTGAAACCATGCCATCAGCACACACATACATGGAAACCATTCCATAACCAAATACTGACACTGAAACCATGCCATCAGCACACACATACATGGAAACCATTCTACAGAGGCATACAGACATTAAACCATGCCATCAGCACACACATACATGAAAACCATTCAAGTGACGTATACAGCCATTGAAATTATGCTATCAGCACACACATACATGGAAACCATTCAAGCGACATATACAGCCAGTGAAATTATGCCATCAGCACACACATACATGGAAACCATTCAATAAATGCATACAGACATGTAATGGCACTATATTATAAGCATGTAAAGACATGGAACCATTCCATAAATACACAAAACAATTTTTGCCTGAGCTTTCATGGTAACAAAGTGTTCACCAAAAGATAAACATAATATACATGGAAACCATGCCATAAACACATACAGACATGGAACTTAGGCATGAAGTACACAAAAATAAATATGATATAAGCACAGACATTGAACCATGCCACAAACACAAATAGTGAACATATGCTATAAGCACACATATACTATGAACCATGTCACAAACACAAAGAGACTTGGAAAGCATGTCAAAAGCACACACAGACAGGAAAACCATGCCATAAGCACATACAGAACATGGAAACCATGCCATGAGGACACACATACATGGTAACCATGCCATAAGCTTACACAGACATAGAAACCATGCCATAAGCACATACATACATGGAAACCATGCCACAAGCACATACCAACATGGAAACCAAGCCATGAGGACACACAGATATGGTAACCATGCTATAAGCACACCAGACATGGAAACCATGACATTAGCACTCACAGGCATTGAGTCATGCCATCACACACATACAATGAACCATGCCGTAAGCACACAGACATGGACACCATGCCAAAAAAACACACAGGTATTGAATAGAACCTTGCCATAAGCACACACACATTTAACCACAGCAAAAGTTTACAAACATGGAACCATGCCATAAGCACATACAGATACTGAACCATGCCATATGTGTACACAGACATGGACACCTTGCCATACGTACACACAGACATAACATTGGAACCATGTCATAGGCACACATTGACATGGAAACCATGCTATAAGCACACACAGACATGGAATCATGCCATAAGCACTATCAGACTGCAGTCTGGAAAATAGTCCTTTTAATTAACACTGGAATAAATCAAAATATTTGACAAATCATACCACACTGAGAAAAGAACTCTGTTGACAATGGCTGACACATAATGTCTGAATTATCCATCGATGTATGATGCAATGTCTGAAGGTCACATTTCTCAGAGGAGATAATCAATGCTGTCCATTCATCTTAGAATTTATAATAATAATACTGAATACTCTCTAGCCCAAAATAAAATCCATATAAAATTATAAAACTGTAGTAATGGTCTTTTCTTTCACTGCTAATTATACCAAGATATTTCCATGACAACCATAACCATTTATGTAAATACATCAACAATGTTATTGGTTAATGAATGAGAACTACAAAATAGTTATTACTGGTTAATGAATGAGACCACATCATCATCATTACTAGTTAATAAATGGGGACTATGGATCATGTGCCTTGTATCCAATGCCTGACGAATTCCTAACATCAGTAAAATAATCATCCAGTCCTATACCTAACCAATTACTAAAATCAGCAAAATATTTTTATAGCTTTTTTCCTAATTTCTAACATCACCAACATAATTATAAAGCCCTACTATATGGAAATAAATCATTTGTTGAATTTTACAAAACCTGATGGCTTTTTGCTTTTATCTGTTACTTAGTTTAAGACCATAGACTCATAACAAGAGATAGTGCCATCACTGACATTTACCACATATTAACTTCTATGCACTTTGTTGAATTCGAGGAGCGACAAGAAGGCTCGCTGCACACCGTCAATATCAAACTGCAATATAATTGTGTGATTTGATAATAATTCTTCTCTTTTAGGACTAATTACTTTCAGCAACAACCTGTGCTGCGCTTATATAATGATATACTTTTAAAATTGTATTTACCTTTTGAAATAAATACATTTCTACAAGTCATTATTTTTTCACATGAATATTATGCAAAAATCATGAGACAGAAATAGTTTGCATTAATTTCCTTTTCACTTCTATATTATGAAAAGAAATTATTTCGTACTGCTCAGTAAAAGATATAAATAAAAAAGGACATTGCATGCAAAATGAGAATAATGAAACAGGTAATTTTCTAGTCTTTACTGTAATTTCACCCTGCCCAATGAGGACCAAGTCTCTTCGACAATCACTATGATCAACACCTAACACTACGTTGATATTTATTACGGAATGAAATGAATCTGATATCACTGCCGCGTCAGAGTTGACGGCTTAACTTTTTTTTAAACGATAAACAATTTTCTGATGGGAAGAAAAGAGTTCAAATTACCCTAATAAAGGTTTCCGGAAGTAAATATCAGCTGATTATAGATGCGTATACATGTACAGGAAACCTCCTGATGATTTCGAAAGACACAAAAGTCTGACATCATAAGGAGACATATTCTCGATTGGAACCGATTGCGGAGACAATATGTGATCACTAGAGATGATATTTAATAGATGTCACAGCTTCTTATACAACATACTGGGTTTCATCAGATCGATCACTGCATCTAGCCTTCCTATGTGGCTTCGATCGCTGTTTATAGCTCAATGGGCATGCGCAGGACAGGTCGAGTCTACTGCGCCCGTACGGAAGGCGATACGAGTTACTAGAGTCCGGTTAAGCATCGAAGTGTGGATAAATTGTGAATAAGGTATTTTCCCCTGGTATTAGTTTCACCAAATATATCCCTTTTGTTGAAAATAATTTTCCTGTTTACATACGTTTATTGT
This sequence comes from Sinohyriopsis cumingii, assembly GCA_028554795.2. Classification (NCBI taxonomy): domain Eukaryota; kingdom Metazoa; phylum Mollusca; class Bivalvia; order Unionida; family Unionidae; genus Sinohyriopsis; species Sinohyriopsis cumingii. The sequence continues at coordinate 33,145,302 of CM068833.1, forward strand.
CTTATGATGATTTAGTGTCTGCAATTTTTTTACCAAATTGTCCAATATTCTACACTTATTCCAAAAAAAATTCAAATTCTAAAGCTTAGCTGAATTCTGAGTATAAAATATGTAAGGCCTGGGAATTTTCGATTGTGAATCGAACAAGCCAATTCACAAGCGACGAGAGCCCTAAGTTTCCTTCGCAAGAAGATGTAATCCACCCGGCTTTACCTAGTCCGATAAATCAACCCCACAAATCTGCGTTGATACTGATGTCCGATGTCCGAAAATCAATATCATCACGGGTGAAGGGTTGATTTATCGGCCTAGGCTTTACCTAGTCGGTAATAACGTAACTAACCTTCGATTACGAATCCGAATGAATGCTATATATAAAGATAACCTAGCTATCCTTCGATTACGAATCTGAATCAATGCTGTATATAAAGACAGCCTAGCTATCCATCGATTGCGAATCCGAATCAATGCTGTATATAAAGATAACCTAGCTACCCTTCGATTACGAATCCGAATCAATGCTGTATATAAAGATAACCTAGCTACCCTTCGATTACGAATCCGAATAAATGCTGTATATAAAGACAGCCTAGCTATCCATCGATTGCGAATCCGAATCAATGCTGTATATAAAGATAACCTAGCTATCCTTCGATTTCGAATCCGAATCAACGCTGTATATAAAGATAACCTAGCTATCCTTCGATTGCGAATCCGAATCAATGCTCTGTATAAAGATAACCTAGCTATCCTTCGATTGCGAATCCGAATGAAAGCTTTATTTAATGATAACGCCATCAAAATTAGGATGACATAACACTGTCAGCGTTTATAACAGAATGGATAACAAAAATTTCCTTAAAATTACAGCGTAATGTCATCATTTATGATTTTTTGCTTTCTCGAACCATCAGTATATACCATCATTTACCCAGTAGGGAAGGCCATGTTGCCTTTTTATATGGATATGAGGCTGTAGCCGTCGCCAAATAATTGGAACCATTTTTGTTGAGTAACGCTGGAACAGTAAGGCCAGACAGACTAATAAATAATAATAATGATAATAAATCCATGTTTGTCTTTCTGTCTCTATGTATATATGTGTTGGTAACTGCTATAGGTAATTGTACGCAATGTCGTCATGATTCTCCACCCTTTCTCGTTATTAGTATTAAAATAGAATACGTATAGAACTAGTATGCATGTACCAGTTGGTAATTTCTATATGTAACCAGCGTGGTAACAGTTGCAACAGCATCTCATTATAAAAAAAGTAGTAGTAGTAGTAGTTCAGACGTAGTGGTAGTAGAAATTGTAGAAGCAGCAGTAAGATAGTAGTAGTAGCAGTAGATGAAGTAGAAATAGTAGCAGTAGAAGCAGCAGCAATAAGATAGTAGTAGTAGCAGTAGCAATCAGATAGTAATTGTAGTAGTAGTAGTACGAGTATGTAAGTAGGAATAGCAGTACGGTAGTAGTAGTAGTAGTGGTGGTGGTAGCAGTAGCAGTAAACAGAATGATTGTGAGCTAGCTAGACGGCGCCAGTGCCTCGATGCCGGTGGTCGCGGGTTCGAACTCTAACGAATCAAACTATAGGTTTATATAAAAAAGGTACTTAGCGGCTTCCTCTCACTAGCCCTAGTGCTAGACATCAATATAAACTGCTACACTGTATGATGTCCCAGTGCTAGACATGACTATAAACTGACACACGGCATGATGAATCTGTGCTAGATATCACAACAAACTGCCATAATGCATGATGCCCCAGTGCTAGACATCAATATAAACTGCCACAGGGCATGATGCCCCAGTGCTAGACAGCACTATAAACTGCCACATGGCATGATGTCCCAGTGCTAGACATCACTATAACCTGTCACACGGCATGATGAACCAATGCTAGACATCACTATAAACTGCCATACTGCATGATGCCCCAGTGCTAGACATCACTATAAACTGCCACAGGGCATGACGCCCCAGTGCTAGACAACACTATAAACTGCCACACGGCATGATGCCCCAGTGCTAGACATCACTATAAAATGTCATACTGCAGACATCGTATCGATATGACTAAAATCGTTAAAGCTACGTTAAAATTCCACACCCCAAAACACACTCCCCTGAGTTACCTATCCAGGTAACTAACCTGACAGATACATAGACCAATGGACTTAGGTGACTACTATTACACTGAATACTTGCATGCCAGCACTACACATTTCCGTTATTACTTGAATTTATTTTTCAGAATTATTCTATCTATCAGCCATATCGTTTGCTCATGTAAACCTGAAAAACAAGATATTCGTTTCGTGACTAAAGCCATTTGAATATCCATTGTTGTATTTGTCTGTACACGCCAATAGCTTGCTAGGTAAGGTCAACACTTAATAACATAGCTTGTTGTCATGCAATGATTGGTTGGTTTTGTGTATATTAATAAGACTTTGCTTGGAGACAAGAACAATCATTACAGAGAATACAGTCTGGTTAACTTGGGAAACTTGCATTTTAAGGGATTTATAGATATTCTGTAAGTATCAGTCTGCCATTTACTTTTATGAAACATGAATTCCTATTGCGTCATTGTATGAAAATGGAATAACGCTGTACTGAATGTGCGAGTCCTACATTTACTCAAATCTAGGTCACAAAACACTCTCTGAGGGTTGTACAGTTGATGATACATCGGTAATTAAATTCAGTTTTAAATATTCAGTGATACGTTATTGATGATGCAGAGAGTTGTACAGTCTCATTGAGTCAGATGTTCACGTATTAAATCAGTTAACTCACACCTAGGTCATTTAATGCACAGAAAATTGTTTATTTTTAGCGAGTGTGATTATAAGGTAAAACTATCATGTACACGTCATTTCCTGTGACCGTGAGGTCAATAAGAGTAGATGAAGACTCTTTAGCAGGAATCATTACTGGTATTTACACGGATTGCTAACCTCCACTATCATTATACTCACCACTAACACCCCATCTACATTATTTACACACACCACTAACTCCCATCTATAGTTTTTAAGCCCACCACTAACTTTCCATTTACAGTATTTACATCCACTACTAACTCCCCATCCACATTATTTACACCCACCACTAACTCCATATTCATTGTATTAACACATCCCACTAACTCCTCATCTACATTAGTTACACCTACCACTAATTGACTCATATAATTTAGCATTTACCCCTAAAACTGCTCTCCCCATCCACATCATTTACACCCACTAACAGGGCCCCGAGTGGCCGAGTGGTCTAAAGCGCTCACCGCTCATTTACACCCACTAACTCCAAATATGTAGTTTTTTCCACCTCTACCTCCACATCTACATTATTTATACCCACCTCTAGCTCCCCATCTACATTATTAGCACTAACGAATAACTCCCCAAACATAAAAGCACAATGCTTCCTCCAATCATTGTAAGCATTAGCTACTCTAATATTCACAATAACACTTAAGATCACACAACACCTCCAAGACCACATAAAACTGCTAAGATCACACAAAACCACTAAGATCACACAACACCTCTAAGATCACACCACCTCTAAGACCACATACAACTATTAAGATCACACAAAACCACACAGATCACACAAAAGCTCTAAGATTGCACAACACCTCAAAGATGCACAAGATCATTAAGATCACACAACACCGCTAAGATCACACAACACCTCTAAGATCACACTGCACTTCTAAGATCACACAAAACCACTAAGGTAACACTACACCTCTAAGATCACACTACACCTCTAAGATCACACACCACCTCTAAGATCACATAAAACCACTAAGATCACACAGCACATCTAAGATCACACAACACCTCTAAGATGACATAAAACCACTAAGATCACACAACTCCTCTAAGATCACACAAAACCATTAAGATTACACAACACCTCTAAGATCACACAAAACCACTAAGATTACACAACACCTCTAAGATGACTAGGGAATTTAAAGATGATTTCATTTTGCGTGAAAAAAGAGTGTTTTCAATTGCAGCTTTGATAAGATCTTTACACGCCAAAATGTTTATGCCATTTCATTGGTATATATATATTTCATATTACAAGCAAGCTGATATCTGTACAATAATTCATAAACTAAACATTAGTTATTATATTAAATGGATACGGCTAGAATATTCCTGTCAATATTTTGCAGCTCAGTACTCGTGTCAGCACTGTAGCAGGCTGAAAACTCATTTCACTTGGAGTCATACCCTGAAACACAATCATATAAAAAAGATAAAATGGCCACAGGAGGAGACGAAAAAGTTGGCTACAGTCTTGCCAAGGTTGGGACTCTGCCGCTAGAAAATACCAGTAAGTGATCCATAAGTTACATATAAAAATCCAGTGGCGTTTGTCAGTTAATATTTTCATACTCTGCATACTGATACTTGTACTACATTCATTACATAGTGGAAAATGTCAGTGTCTCTTTTATACTCATTTGTTTCCTAAATTGACATACCTAATGGAATAAGAGAGTTAATAATTTCATATTTTCATAGACTTTATTACATAAGTCTGGACCGCTCCGGTGGCCTAGTGGTTAGAATGTCCTTCTCGGATACGGGAGGTTGTGGGTCGATCCCCGGCCGACTTAAAGAATGGTACTAACAGCTGCCTCGCTTGGCACTCAGCATTATGAGGTTAGTGTTAGGACTGGTCAGCCTGGTGTCAGGATAATGTGACTGGGTGGGACATCATGCTACATGTCTGCGGCATGATGCAACATTGCTATACATCACTGTAAACTGTCACACTGCAGACATCGTAGCGATATGACTGAAAAATTGTTAAAGCTACGTTAAAAATCCAAATCACACACACACAACACGCATACACAAGTCTGGCATATTTATTCGAATATTTCAGTGAATACTTTGAATTTCGATCTTAGTTTCATACTCTATTGTCACCTATTGTCGGGCATACTTAATGGAATCTGTCGGTATGTATGTATGTTTTCAACTGACGAACACCTAAACTGAAAAGTCTCATTTTGTTCATATTTGAGTAGAATTACGTTGAGGAATAATGTAGCCTTCTAGTTAAAGTCTCCAAGAACATGCTTTGCAAGATCGTGCGTAAAAGAAATCCTGTCATTCAGTTCAGTCTATGGTCAGCTTTGTTGGCATAAATCTCAGATTTGTATTGTTATTAATACTTATTTATCATAAGCATGTGTCCGCAAGAGGGCAACACAAGACTGCATTGATCATGTAATCATATGAGATGCCATTTTATTATTGTATGCTGTATAATACATTCGATGTATGATATACGTAGTCTCCTGTATGATAGCATAACTTCAAATTCATTACATTATTAGAACTTTCAATTTATGGTTTTATAAAATTAAATGCATGATATCTTAAATTTGTCTAATGAATGATTTACATTCCGTCGGAACTGAATAAAATGTGTTGGATATAGGCGGTTGTTCCCAATATTAAAAAGAGAATTCAAGTGTGAAGAAAAACTCGCAACTAAAACTTAAATTTAGAAATTTTCTGTACACTAATTAATTAAGATTTTATATTCGTCAAATATTAACTACAAATTCAGTTAATTGATATAATAAAATAAAATGATATCACAAGATAAATATAATATCATAAAATAAAGAAGAAAAAAAGTAAAATGGCGCCTCACATTGCCAGGTCTAATAAATGCATTTAACACCTTGACCTCCAGCAGTTCGATGTCGGTTGGACCACAGAGTCTGACGTTTTATCATCAGGACGTCAGACTCCTGTTGTTCGAACATATCACACACACACACACACACACACACACACGTGTGTGTAAGTTATTGATTTATTAAATTGTGATCCGCCCCTGGCATTTATGAACATTGTTTCGAATATATGTCATCAATTCTATAGATCAGTCAAGAATTTCCACTGATTAATCACTAGCGAAGTAAGGAAATAACGATACAAATATTATGAATTCCCGCTACCCCCCCCCCCCCCCAACCTCTTCATGAAACCCTTTGAAACTGAAACTTACATCAAGTAGCCTACTATAACCTGGATCGTTATAACGGCATGTGTACACTTTCCATGGGATTTATCTAGTTTTCATAATATCAGTGATACAAATTCGCAATAATCTGTCGAAATTATAAGGTAATTTTCTTGTTTATGAGGCACACACACTGTAATCTATTTAATGCTTGTCTTTGTTGCTGTTTTTTTTTTTCTTTCTTTCTTAAACCTATAATTAGGTTGTAAAACAATATTAATTTTTAAATATCAAAATATCCGAAAGATGCCCCTCCCCACTATCTCTGTGATGGTTGGTCAGGCAGCAGACAAATCCACCTACAGAGTAACATATGGATTACCAAGAACAGAAATGCCCTTTAGTAATTATCCCTTCCCCCCCCCCTCCCCGTCTCTCTCTCCCTCTCTCTTTCTCTCTCTGGGCCACCTAACACGCTATTTTTTAGACTGAGTCATTGGACTATGTCTCGTCCTATGAATGGCGGTAAAAGTTCAATGAAACCGACCAACGGAAACGGTAAAAAGAGCTATTGATGTAGGATAAGCCTCGTTTCCCTATAGGACACACTGTACTAATGGTATGGAAAAGTGGGAACCAGTCTGGAAATGAGTGAAAATATTGGGTTTGGCTGACCAGGATTGGTTAATAATGCAAGTTATGTTTGAGGGAAAAGAATCTTTTGAGAGCTTATCCTAGTTGTAAGTGAGAAAATTTAGAGACATTGTTTTATTGATGGAATTTCAGTCATTTAACAGTCTTGATTTTGGAACACTCATTATTAAAATTAGCACCTGACTCTTTGGTGCGGAATTGAAAGCATATGTTTCAAACACATGCAGGTCCAAAAAATGCCGAATCATATCCGTTCCTTAATACAGAAGCTGACATCCAGGTTTCATCTATACTGATAAATATAGGTTTGATCATGAGCACTCAAATTCTTTTAGTTATTGAATTTTTAATATCATGGTGTTTGCATAGGTTTACTATGGAAACTGAATTAGGACCGTGAGTCCTTTAAAGGAAAATTTATACATCTCGTGGTATATCAGTAACAAGGCGTACACACACAATCTATCTATGTCTGTCTGTCTGTCTGTTTGTCTATGTATGTATGTATGTATGTATGTATGTATGTATGTATGTATGTATGTACGTATGTATGTTTGTATGCATGTATGTATGCTGTTATCTTTGATGTACAAAGTGGTGTATACATTGATCAATGAATGGAAACGAGGCTTGCTTTACTTACTGTTGCTAATCACATTCAGACTGTTTTTATCCTCCTTACCACCCCCCCCCTCTCTCTCTCTCTGCTGGTCTGTTTGTTGGTCAGTTTCATCATCAAAGGTCCACATACATCGTAGCATGCCACGGGCAAAAATCTGCTACGTTCCATTTTATGGATTTTTGTTTCTGTGTTTTGCAACTGTTCTCGATCGAGCGAGAGAAAGGGAGAACTATTGAATGTAAACGAATCTGCGTGAGACAACCAAGGGTGGTGGGGTGGTTGGGAACTGACTGTAAGATTGGTTCCTTGTCCATCTCGGTTTCTTTATTGGTGGAATATGTATTTTTACCACCAGAGAGAGAGAGAGAGAGAGAGAGAGAGAGAGCAGAGTACAGTAGTATGTGTGTCACAGAGCGATAGACTGATTTAAGAGATTGTGTTTGCCTGAAATGAGTGAATACAGGATATATTTCGTCGAGTAGAAGAAAAACTCTGGATTTTCACCCACCAGATAAAATATATCCGTTACTCACTCACTTCAACAAGTTTCCGTCTTGTGTATGCTAAAATGTATTAGTTAAAAATATGTATCACAGACTGATAGCATATATCGTACTGTATCCATGGCAACAAACTCAGCGGTTTACAGGTTAAATTCTACTATGTTTTCTGCATATTTATACAGGAAATATCAGTAGAAATCTAATTCTCCTTCCTAATGCAAGGCAAAACAACACAATACAAAAAATGAAGAAAAAATGTATGCATATTAATTTTATTTTGAATTTGGTTCTTCTGGTTGTTGTTCGTCAATGCTTACTGCTGCATTATTCAAGGACCGCTCAGGTGGCCTAGTGGTTAGAGTTTCTGCCTCGGATGCAGGAGGTTGCGGGTTCGAGCCCCGGTCGAGTTATACCAAAGACTTATAAAAAATGGTACTTGCAACTGCCTTGCTAGGCGCTCAGCATTAAGAGAGTATTGTTACGACTGGTCAACCTGGTGTCAGGATAATGTGACTGGGTGGGACATCGTGCTACTTGTCTGCGACATGATGCCCCAGTGCTAGACATCACTATAAACTGTCACACTGCAGACATTCTTGCGATATGACTGAAGAATTGTTAAAGCTACATTAAAAATCCAAATGACACACACACACACACACACACACACACACACACTTCAAGCTTAAAATATGATCGACGCGGTATATATATATATATATATATATATATATATATATATATATATATATATTCAGTGAAATATCACAAATATTTCATTTAGAAAAATTAGCAATTCATGGCTCTGCATAAAATAAAGTATATGTATGCGTATGCCACCAACCCAAAAAATTTCAGTTAGATTATCTCATCTCGAGACGTTATTGTAACTTAGTAACATTGTTGATAAATCTCATGGAAAGTGTACGCCTAAGATAATAACGACCCAGGTTCATCTAGGTTACTTGTGTAAGGTCAGTTTGAAGATTTTCATCCCTTCAAAATGCATTTCCTCTCACTCTCCATAATCTCCAAGTTTTTTTCTCTCCCATAAATAATAGGGGGAAATCAGAGGAAATTCCGATCAAATTCATTTCTAAATCGGTAAATATGAGGAAATTCTGATCAAGTTCATTTTTAAATCGGTAAATATTAATTACTTTTCCATTCTGTTTTATTATTTTATAAATTATTTCATAAATGAAAATTCATGACTTATCAAGAGAGATAATCAACGTGGAAACAATAAGTATATGCGTAGTCATACCAACAGTATTGGTATATCAAATTGCTTCACACCGACACTTTAAAAGTCAAGTTAATTTTAATATATGTGATATATCTATGTATCTATCTATCCCGGCTTATAGCCTTCGTTATCTTGAAAGAATCAAACTCACGTGGTCATTGTTTGGAAATAAATTGTATTTTTTCGGGCAGCAGCAGAGGGGCTGTACAGACCGAAACTTTTTGCACAATAAACCCCTCCAGGAAACTATTCCTCGATAGAGGGCTTATTTCGACGAAATAAACCCTTCTATTCAGAATACAGGACAAAAAAAAATGTCCCCCGAAAACTCGAAGAGTTTCCAGGGACAAACTCGTTGAGTTTGCACTGACAACTTGGGTTACTTCAATAAATCTGAAACAGTTTCCGTGGCGGGGTCGTTATTGAAAAATCCATGGGTCGGGTCCATCCCCTCTGCTGCTCTGGGAAATGAGTTTCCAAGGAAAAACATTTTTATGTTGCAAATAGTGTATCAAGTCCAATACGGTATCTTGTTCTGGGATCGTGTAAATTTATTGTCACAAATCCGTGAGGTTTTCTTTGAGCATGACTGAAGAAATTTTTAAATTTATTTAAATCCATATCGCCACCACACCAGGTTTGATGAATATTTCTCAGTGTATGTGTATCAACTCCATTGAATATCGCAAGAAGATTACAATTATCCCTGATTACTTTAGGAATTTGTGTATAACGCTGAGTAACATAAATCACATCAGTGTTTTTGTGACGTCCCCGGGAAAATATTCTTGCGGGATTTTTTTGCTTGTCCAACATAACATCATCATACACTACTAGGTTGTTAATTGATTCATCAAGATCCTCGACGCTGGGGGCTTCTTCGATATCAGTGATAAATTCAACAACATCCTCACCGTCTTTACTCAGCGCGCTTGCACTCTCATTAAAATCTTTTATAACGTTATAGCATCGTTGATCATCTACAGATGGAGCTATCAAATACAGTTTATCCCATTTCATCCACTTCATTATCAAGTTCAGCAACAGCTGTGTTTTACCTGAACCGGATGGCCCAATTATAATCGCGCGGATAGAGTTTGGTAGCACTGAATTATGCTTAACTGGCTCTTTCTTTTTTGTCGCAGAAAAATCTGTAATTTCCATTTGTATATAAAGAATAATAATTATGGATCTATATTGTGTGAAGTGTAAGGCACGAACCCCTACGAATGATCTAACAACCATTACAACAAAAAATAACAGACAAGCACTTTCTGGTAAGTGTACGCGATGTGGCACAAAAAAATTTAGATTTCAAAAAAAAAGCGAGAATTTAGCGGAGGTGACATTGCAGCCAAACTTGGAAAGCTCCCCGGAACTCCCTGGGCAAAGTATCCCGGAGAAAAACATCTCCCAGGATACAATTACTGCGGTCCAGGGACCCGACTAGATATCAGACTTGATGAACAATCTAAACCAAAACCGGGAGAGTATCCGATAAACGCTATCGACGCAGCGTGTCACATACATGATGTTGCTTATCGAAGTAAAGATCTACAAGACAGGCATATCGCGGATGTGAAATTAATTCATGCACTAAGCGCCATAAAAAATAAATCATTTAAGGAGTCACTCGCTAATTGGTTAGTAAGATCAGCGATGAAATCTAAATTAGTATTAGGCGCTGGATAATTAAATAAAAATGCAAGCGATTTATTATTCCCCAATCGGATACTGGAGAGGTAACTCAGCAATTAATAAACTCGCCAACGCGGCATCAGTAACACGCGAGGTTGCCAAAAATTGGCTATCAAAACAAGCAATATGGCAAATCTACTTACCACCACCTCGACAAATCAACTTTGCACATTTTGATGTTAGTGTGCCCAATGAAGTTCATCAGGCTGACATACTATTCCTGCCTCATGATACTGTCCGTAGAAAAATATACAAATACGCGCTAACAGTAGTTGATGTTGCCAGTAGATACAAAGAAGCAGAACCGTTAGCGACTAAAACAGCGTCCGAAGTCGCCTCTGCGTTTAAACGAATTTATCAACGAGGACCTCTAAACTGGCCACGATTATTACAAGTTGATCCTGGCAAGGAATTTCAGGGCGCGGTGTCATCACTGACAAAGCAGCATAACGTTACCATACGACGAGGACATACTGAAATTCATCGGGATCAGGCAATTGTTGAGCGATTTAATAGAACACTCGCTGAGAGATTATTCGGATACCAGTACGCGAGGGAATTCATTTACGATACGAGATCTCGTGAATGGGTTGCAAGACTGCCAAACGTGATAGCCGCACTGAATAATGAAATTACCAGAACAACAAACATGAGACCTGTAAATGCAATCACAAAAAAATATATACCCCGCCTCAGTGAACGCGGACAACAGCAACAAAATGTTTCAACGCAGCCAGGGACGCTAGCGTCCCCACTGCTGGGTAATGTCACCGTTAGATATTTATACGAACCAGGCGAACTAGAAGGAGGAAAAAAAAGAGCAACCGATCCCACATGGAGTGTTACTACACATAAGATATCCAGCATAACCAGATCAACTGGGAGAAACGCAATCTACAGATTAGATTCGACTGCTCCTCAACGCGGATTTAAACGCGAGCAACTTCAGGTGATTCCCGAGGATACACAATTACCACCCCGATCACTAAAGTGATCCGCACTGAAGTGATTCAATCATTTAAATAACTGCAGCAACACCTCTGCGTCGGTTACACTCAAGACAGGTCAACATCACATTTTCACGTGTATGACCGCGACTGCTATCTATTCTATCTACGGTGAATTGCCTTGGGTCGTTTTTCGAATACTGCCACAGCAATAAACAATTACAACTCGCACAGTGATTATTCTGCTGTTGTTGTAATTGTATTACAAATTCAACATCCAAACTTTGTTTGGGATCAAACTCTCTACCATTTTTTTGGTCGCTCTGTTTGTAACCGGCTAATTTCTTTCTTATTGTGTCATCAGCGATTGAGCTGTCGTTGACAACATCATCTAATACAATTCTTCGTAACTGACCTATCCTTCTTACTCTTGACACGGCTAAATAAACTAAATTTGACCACTCGATGCGATCATCAACAATCCAAACTGTTGTATCTGAAATAGTTAGTCCCTGCGAACTGTGGATGGTCATAGCGTATCCTAGCGTCCACGGGGATTTGCTCATTTTCAGTGCCTGTTCAACAGCATCAACATCAACTGTGACAATATCATTTAATACTAAATTCTGTTTCTCCGGACCCGACGCAGTCAGGCGCCCTGGAATATCAACATCAATATTCTGCAATCGCGTATCAGCTGGTCTATAACACAACGGCACTGGCAACATGGGAAATTTCTTCTGATGTAACTGAAATAACCGCTGCTGAAGTGTGTCCCTGACTATCTTTCTACTTGCCACAATTAAATCACCTGGTTTCCACGTTTCCCAAAAGTCGCTCAGCGAAGTCTCTGGAATTATTTCACGCATTATCTCACACTGGACTTTATTGGTTTGTAGCCTGATCAGTGCCTTAAACTCTTTCAGCGTTTCATCGAGTGCTCTAACATCGTTAGTTATTTCCTCATAATAATCTACAAAAGTTTTCAGCCACTCGTGTGGAGATTCACCTGTAAATGGGGGTGGTTGACCATGATCGCCGCACATCACCACTGCGGTATTTTTCTTTAGCAGCCAATCCAGAAACTGTTTTAATGTATCCAACGGCACAGTGTCTATCTCATCCCAGATGATTTTCTCGGGAATATATTTCGTTCCCATTCGTTCAGGTGTCCACGTGCCGCCGCTGTATTTGAAAAAACTGTGATACGTGCACGCGTTAACATCCCGTTGTCTCATCTCCCTGGCAAGTCTGTGTGTGGGTGTTAGCACAATCATGTCAGAGTTTCTAAATAATTCAATCGCTCGAGTTGTTTTACCAGAACCACCAGGACCGTTCAGATAAACTGTTTTGTGTCTTGTAACAGGATCGTGCACCGGCGGCAACAACGAAGTTGCCCCCGACGAAACCATCGAAGATATTTCTGCGCTGCGATACTCATCCTCGATTTCAACATCAGCCGATTTACAATATCCGTGTAACATTTCATTCTTTATTCTCCACGAGCCCCACGATGGATCATCCGATATAACATTATCCAACAGCGCTGAGTGTTTTTTATCAATATAAAATGAATCCGTTGCAACTCTCACTGCGGCAACAGGGAATCTATTGATCATCGACAACAAATTTATGGATACATAAGCCAGCATCGAAGATCTCAAATGTATGTACTGAGATGATTCTCCGTCAATATAACTAAAAACAGTCCCTAGTTTTTCCCCGTTTGACAGAAACACATCTTTGCGGTTACAGAACATGTTGTTCGTGGCTGCATCAGCGACAATAAGATCCAATTCAGTCTTGTCCATGATTAATCGACTGTGATGTTGTTTATGATCATACGCTCCACCTTGAGTGAATTTCCCTATTATTCTTCGTCCTAGATCTTTTGCTGTGCTTTCATCATTTCTGAGTTTGCTTTTAAGTACTTCAGGAGCTTTCTTGATGATAGCGTCGATAGAAGTTTCTGGATATTCTCGTGACCAATCTTCGATGACTTCTTCTAACGTAACCGGCGTTGGAGTTGGCAACCAAACTTCGGTTTGACGACAATAACATATAATCGCTTCGCTGACCGTCAGCGACAACAGTATTCGACTGTCAAGCATGTATCGCAATAACACTATCGGTGCCCATCGCTTCTCAACGAAATGTCTGCCAAACCAAACATAACACACAGGATGTAAATCCTTAGCGAATTTAAACGACGACACACAAGCAAATCCGGTCAAGTCAAAATCGGGTAAAACACCGTTGACAGCTACTCTTGTCATGGTATTGCCAGCGTGGCCAAACCGTTTAAAATATTCGCTGCATTCTCCACGCCCAAGGAAACTTCCTGGATAACACGCCGTCATGTCCACGGATATCATACCGCGGTGATCATACTGAGTATTCCACAAACCGCCGTGTCCGTATTCGACACAGCTCTGCTGGATATCAGCAAGAAAACTTTTCGGAGTTGGTCTCCATGAATTTCGTTCCCGGGCTACATGCGCGACAACACCCGGGACAGTAAAACAGTGTGTCAGTAACGTATCAGTGTTGCCAGCATGATATTTTTCTGCGAGTTTTTTCATTTCCTGCTGTAACGCCATTGTTCTGTATATTTCCCCGTTGGGTCTCACAAACTGATCATATTCTCCATCTTCGCTACTTCTGAATAACCACACAGACACTGGATCGGTTTTACTTATCTGATAAATAAAATCAAACATGCTCCCAGAATTGCTTTGCAATTCCGGATAATACTTCACAACACGGTCTTGCGGAAATATCCTAACCGAGTCAGTCCAGGCGTGACTGTTATGATCGATAATAGTTATTGGTGTTCCACGGGAATTGTATTTACACTCATACAATACCTCACCGGTTAACGATGAAACCGTTATAGGAAATTTTAGTAATCGCTCTAGCTCAGCAACATCATTTATTGACGCTCCTTTATCCGCTACTTGTGTCGCCCACGCTGTTATTTTAGTTTGTCTTAGCGGTGTTAGGCCGTTTCCTCGCATTGCATTTTTAAAATGTTCCATTACTCGCTCAGCTACACAATTCAACACCGACACCTTCATCGGTTTGAGTTTATCAACGCGTGGTTTCTTCATCGGATAAATTCCATAAACAACTGCGGTCACAGGATACGCTCTGGCATAATATGGTATATCAATCCCAACAAGTACTCCCGGTTTTGAGTCTTTACTTAACAGAACGGTTTTTCCACGAACGCCTCTGGCATCAAGAACAGGGTCTAGTTTGTCTCTGATAATCCACGTTCCCTCGCCGACTCCAACAATAAATTTTATCTGTACGAAATATCTTCTATCGTCGAGATACCCAATTATGTTACGCGCGATTGTATCGTTCATGGTAGCATCAATGATACGGTCACGAGAAATGCTTTGCATTTCCCGAGAAACGCTCGCGTTTCCGAGGATAATTTTATACGAAGACCACGTGTGTGCGGCACCATCACGACGAAACTCTTCTTTGGCATTCTTGATAACACCAATTACCTCTGCTAACTCTCTTCGTCGTTATCAGCGGTTAACCGGTCAAGATCGAATCTAGAACCTGATATGGGTTTTATTCTGGATAATCTTTCAAAACCCATTATTATAATTAAGACAAATATTTAAATAGACAAATATATTATATGATGAACCAATGCAAGTGGATCAAACTAAATTCATCAGCGCCGTGTAGCAAACCCTGCAGAGGCGAATACTGTGGACAACATGCTCAACAGGTCCGCGGTGGGAGTCTAGGACCGATACCGTGTATCAGATGCGGCATTGGAGTACGAGGAAAAACGCAATTATGTTCAGCGTGTGGTGGAAAACGCTATCGAGAACTAAAACGGTATTATGATAAAAAAAATCCAGACTGTGATAACGCTCTCAAATGCGAGCGTGATTACATAAATAAGTTTTCAGACAAATTATGAATTAGACAATGATTTGCTTATAGTATAATGAATCAAGAATTCGTCCGACATCCAACTATTCCAAATTATGAGGCAAACCGAGATGGCATAGTGAGAAACTACAGGCTGAGGAAACAAGTTGGTACAGTTGATAATGCTGGTTATTTAAGATTTACTGTTAGGAAAGGGAGGTATTTATGTCATCGTTTCGTCTATGAGGTTTTTAACGGAGAGATCCCTAAAGGCCTTGTCATTGATCATATTAACGGGAACAGACTTGATAACAGTATTGAAAACCTTCAAGCGATCACTCAGAGCAAGAATACCATACGAGGAAGAGTGAAATGTAAAACAGCTATAAGAAGAGCAGTGAAATCTGTGAATGTTGAGACTCGTGAAGAAATAATATTTCAATCAATGAGCGCAGCCGGTAGGTATTTCGGTATTTGTCCACCTTCTGTACAGCATGTCGCAGATGGGATCTACAAAACAGCATTTTCAAAGAAGCTCAAACAGAAGATTTCATTCTGTTATATAACTCTTATCGTTGACACAAACGACGATAACTCCTCCGAGAGTGTGTAACGCTTTGCAGAGTTGTCGTTGCTGGTCAGAGGATTTGCTCCCCCTAAGAAAGCCACCTTGATAAAATATTTTATCGAGTTCATAACATGTAATCATTTATTTACCGTAGAATATATATTTTTTTACAAACAATATCCTCGTTTTACTGAATATATCCGACTGTTTTGCTCTTCTGTGCTTGTTATATGACCGCGCTTAAGAAAACATACAATTAAAATATTTTAAACAAGTCCCGCCCACTGCTAGAGCGAATTTCCAACTCGCAAGTAACAGTTGGGTTATATACGAAATCGCTCCCTAAGACCTTTGGGTCGATCGAAAGTCAGCACGCGCAAGCAAAACCATAAATTTAATCCGCCAATGGCGGGTGTCTTTTGTGCACCATCCAATGGTCGATTCAATGGATGGTTTTGCTCTGCTGCTGACCGTAGAAAATGACCCACCTGTGTATGTTTGTGTCGTCATAGGATAAGGTCTTAGGATAAGTTAGGATAAGATTACATGTTCATTGTGCCTTTACTTGCTGTCATACTCGAATCAGAGGTTAAAGGTTGTCTGTTCTGTACCGTCTCTTAGGATAAGATTACATGTTCATTGTACCTTTGCTTGCTGTGATACTCGAATCAGAGGTAAAGGTTGTCTGTTCTGTACCGTCTCTTAGGATAAGATTACATGTTCATTGTACCTTTGCTTGCTGTGATACTCGAATCAGAGGTAAAAGTTGTTTGTGTTGTCAAATAAATGTTTGCCGGGCCTGCTAGAGAACTCGATCCTAGAAGCCAGGGCTGTCTCGTCTTGTAAATAAATGTGCCTCTGAGTCACTTGGCAGTCAGAGGGGTCCGTCCTTAGGATAAGTTACGTGTTATATGTTTGTCCTTGTCAATTCACTAAACACGTCCTCTTGAGCCTATAGAACGTTATTTGACGATCTAGAGGCTCTTGCAGGGGATAAAGTGTTTCGTGTTACATGTTGTATTGTCATGTCGGAAGCAGTCCTCGTGGGGTTCTAGAACGTTATTTGACGATCTAGGCCCTTGCAGGGGATAAATGTTTCCGACTGTCTCGTTTTGTTTTGGAAAGCTAGCGTTTCTCATGCAAAGTGTTTCTATTAAAAATATAAAAATATATAATAATATGAATCACGAAAATATAAATACCATACTTGTTGAAATTAAAGAATTACAACAGCGAGGTTTTAATATTTTACTAGACACTGAAACAATTATGTCAGATTTTGAATCCTTGAATGAGCTATCACGCTTGGGGAAGAACAATCTCCCTGCTCGTTATAGGTTCATTAAGGGTTTGCAAGATCGTGTTTACAGATCACTTGCCGGGATAACTGAAAATCAGGTATCTGAATTTATTCCACTGTGCCGTGCAGTTGAGAAGATTCGTCTTGGATTGTCACAAGAGTATGAGACTCGAAAATTAATTAGCACCAGGGTGAGACGGTTAAAAGGTTATATAAAGAATCTAGACACGGAAATGCCTTGCATTTCTGACAAAAATACTAGTGTTTCTGACTACGAGGCCGACAAGGAAGTATAAACCGCATAGCGTGTGACTCACAGCACAAAGTGAAAGTAGAACCTGAGAACGCTAGCGCCCCCCCCCCGCTTGGAGTGTAAAGCACATTTCCACGGGTAAAAAAAAAAGTGTATTATTTTTTTTGCCCTTGGAAACTCAAAGAGTTTCTCAAGTGAAGGGCGCTTTCAGATTTTCAGGATTTGCTTAAGCGTTTCAACATCAATACAGGAATGAGAATAGTTCATAATCTGTTCTCGTTGACACCAAACTATGATCATATGATTTTGCTGTAGCTCTGTTAATTGTGACGGAGTTAACAAGAAGTCTTCGTCACCATACACGTCAATAACTATTTTAACGGGGAAATACTGTTCTGGGAATGTCTGTATTTGAAATGCGGTTTTTATTGCCTCGTAAAGAATTTGCTTATCATGAATATGAACTCGTGCATGAATGTACTCGGGTTGATACATTATACACAACCGTTTTTTTTTAAATGCGTGCTAGCACTTTCAACGATAACTTATGCTGGTTTTGATAGGGTATTTGCACGATAAAATGACGAAAATGGATCAGTGCAGAAAAAAAAACTATTATAAATATTATGGATCCCTTGACTTAGGACTTCACCAGTAAGTTTATACTAACAGTCTCGTCACGCAGGTCCAACAAATTCCCCCTCTGGTCGGTGAGTTTGAAATTTATCGTTGACAACCACGGGTTATGACACCGTAGATAGACCGGATTGATTGGTTCTTGCACAATCAGAAAACCAGGGGGGTCTCTTGGTGTGAACGTATACAGGATAAACCCCTGTTGTGCCGTCGTAGTATCTGATGCGCTGTAACTGCCATCGATGACGTCACATACAAGATTGACCGCAATAACATCTGTGATATTTACGATCCCGGGTGAGATGTGTCTGCCATCGGATGCTGTACTGTTGTCGTGCTTGAGAATAACAGGTTGTGGTTTTATTCGTTCGTACGCGGCAAGAATATCTTCGAAAGATTGATCGATGAGATCAGAGACTGATTTTCTCAGCTCGGGCACGTTATATCCAGGAAATTTAAAATCTGAAATATCATTCACTTGAATACCATATTTAATTGCAAAATCTGCTCTGGCTATCTGTCTATAATTATCATCGATATAGTCTTTAAGATCCAGTAAAGCCTGAATTATTCTTAGATTTATAGTTTCCATGGCCGATGCGAGTTTGTTTAGTTTTTCTATGGTTGTGATAATATTATCACGCGGACTTGTTAAATCAGAAATATAACCTTGGAAATATACTCGCAGGAGTTGTAGCTGTTGTTTATGTACTAGATTGATCGGAATAAATAATTCAGATTCTATATCATCTAGACGGTAAACACGGAGCTCCTGCCCCCCCTTAACACGTGGAGCTTCTATACTCCAAGTATCGGGCATTAAAGTACTTTTTCTTGCTAGTAATTGATCTGCAAGGAGTAAATAATAATTGTACTCGAGGTCGTGTAGTGCTTCTTTATAGGTCATAAAATCCGATTTTTCAGGTTTTGGTGGACGAGGTTTAACCTCGGGGGCCTTTGGCCATCCTAATAATGTTCGGATTGAGCTGTTATAAATATCCACGGCGTATCCTGGCGTTGAGATTTCAATGACCGCAGACAGCGTTGGTTCATGAGCTGTTATAGATATTTTGGCTTCCTTGCCGGTGATTCGTTTTATTTGGCGTTGTATCTCATTATTGATTTCTTCGATCTGATAACTCCCAGTGGGAAGTGTAATTGTATTCCAGTCAAGTTCACCCTGTTCGCCGGAGTCGGCTTTGCTTTTCCCGAACACGAATGAATTATTTGGCTGCAGACCACCAAATGATGCCGACCTAACATTGGGCCAGCTGTGATACACACTGAGCTTTGCTAACGCGATTTCACTCACTGGAATTGGAGTTCGAAAATTAATACCGAATTCTGGTGTCGTCGAGGACACTGAGATCATTGTGGTCCTTACCGGTGTTGTGTTTGTGACTATTTGTTGAAGCAGTTCTATTGACATTATTTATTTGTTTAGTTTTCAAATAGTCATTGTACGCATCTGACATTAGTTTGAATTCAGAATCTGATATCGTAGCGTCGCTACTTTGCACGTCTAACGATGATGATATCAGCGATGATAATTTCTGATATGCGGTCGTGGCTGTATTTAATTTTGTCGTGTAATCGTGTAATTTTGTGTTAGCACATGATGATATTTTTTTTGCTATGATGCCGAAAACTCCAGCTGTTGTTGTGGCCGCGGAAACACAGATCGTGGCGGCGACTGCTGCAGTTACCGGAGTGACCGCTGATAGTATTGCTCCGGCAGATGCAACAACGGCAGATACTGAATAAACCATAATATCCAGCACTGTTATGCGGCGCTTGTATTTTTTTACTTTTTGACTAGTTACTTCGATGACAGTTTTTAACTCAGATTGCCACTCACGGACTTGATTGTATCGATATTGTTGAGCATCTGGCGTCGTTGACATTATTCAATTACGCGGTAACCAATTGAGGCGTTGCAGCGACGAATTCCAAACAAAACCAGTAAGATGTTGCTGTTAAACTATCGTCCTCGGCTTCAAGCATAAATGTTTCCTCGGTTCCGCTGTTTAGTATTACAGTGCAAACCCCGGAATACTTATCGGTGGAATGTCTCCAAGGATATGTTGTGAAGATTTCAAATTTAGCGGCTGAAAACACAGACAACCTGTAAACACCGGTGGCTGTTGCTGTATATTTGATAGTGTTATTTTGTCGTGACCATGTTGCGAATCCCGATGATACCGTGAATACGATGTTGGTGATATGCCCCGGAGTAACTCCAGTGGGAACTTTAATCAAACTGGTTTTGTTAACGATATCAGGAATACCCGATACGATATCCTGCTGTGTTTGTTTGATCGTGTTAATGTCGGTCTTTACATCAGCGAGTTTTACATCGACGACTGGAGGAGTCCCAAAGAACTTATCCACGACCTCATCAGTTTTTACGAAGTTTCTTCGAAATCTTGTAAACGCGCCCACGTGAACATCATGCTCTGCACGCAGCGTATTTAGTTTACCGTTGACGATGTCCACGTATTGTTTGTTTGACGCATCCTGGTCGGATTCGGGATTCGCTAACGCGGTTATTTTGTTGCCGCTCATGCTGAGTTCGCCTGTCATCGTGTCACCGGCTTTTTTCACACATTTATCAACACCTTTATCAATACTGTCTTTGATGCTTGCGATTGATATATTCGAGTCCTTGATCCGGCCGCCATCACTAAATGCAACGAAGTTATCCTTGGTAGCTCCAAGAACTCTGCGAATTATATCATTCCACTTAATGTTGCTCGTTCTTAGTTTTCCTTGCCTGTCTTGGAAAATAGCAACTTCATCTGGGTCAACTCCAGCTATATTCAAAAGATTATCGACTTCATCTTTGGTCGCATATTTTGAGAGATCAGCATCTGTGCTTGGTTTACCTCCTCGTGTGAAAGGTCTTCCGTAAATATCCACCATTATTCTTATTGCTGTTTTTCAAATGCTAGCATTTCTCGATGCGGTATATTCATACACTACTTTATGAGGAGGAGTTGCTGGATTTCTTGAGATTGCATCAAGAACATTTAAAACCTCCCTCCCACAAATGGGCGGATCAATTAATGTTTGTGTTGGTAACGTCGACTGCCACACTGGAACATTAGAAAATCTGCTGACATACTTGAGAAACTCAACTGGCGGTGCTAAACCGTACGAATCAAAATAGATAATTCCACGTGGATCGATCGCGTAAGCAACCCAGTGAGTTCCCGGACCATCTTTGTTGTCGAGATTGATAATGCCAGTTTCTGGATTATTCGGTCGTTGCGGTAATTGATCTCGCATAAATACGCCTCTGAAATGTTTTACACGCAATTTTTTAACAGCATCGAGTAAATCAAAATTGCTCAACGGCGTTAGAATTTTTTTGGATACCATGATGGTGGAGTTCCTGGTAGTCTTAGACCGCGTCCCTTTTTTTTCTTGTATCCTTTTCCCGTTGCCTTTTTTAGTGCCATTCCAGCTGCAGTTCCAACTGCACCGAGTGCTGAGGCTTTTGCTACGGCTGGTGCTGCCGCGGCAATCAACGCCGGTATTGCTGCGAGAAGAGGAAATATTCCACCGGTTTTAGTCATGTCCTTGATAGCTGCAGCAGAGAAATCAAGTCGGACACCGGTTTTTGCTGTTAGTGCCTTATTAAAATGTTTAAGCTGAGTATTAGTCAACGACAATTTGTTTGGACCACCAGTAATCTGATCTCGTTTTAGTGTTATTGATGTCCCGCACGTGCTTGCGTTCTTTGATTGCAATTTCTTCGTTTGACCGGAAGTCAAGGTGACATTAACATGACTGTATGACATTATATCCTAAGTTTGATTTTAATTGCGTTACATATTCTCGATTGGAGCGTCGATGACCCTCATTCGTCCGCCAACACCTTCAAGCAGCATTGCTTTATCGGAGAGTATGACAGCAATCGCTCTGTAACCACCAGCAGGAACACCTACACGAGCTCGGAAATGTAGGTCGACAACAGATTGCTTAACCAGATCAAGATGTTCCAGCGAAAAGTAATAAATCGGATATAAACTCATAAAGTCTCGCTGTGATATTTGCAGGCCAGTGTCTACATTAAGGTCGCGCCCCATAAATGACATCAGACGATGATACGCGCGTGCGACACGATGATGTTCGAAATCTATTAATATATCCTCAGATGGCTCCTGATGCCCATTTATTCTCAACGAAACTTCAGAAACTCCAAGTGTATCAAATACCATTGGATTTCTTTCCTGGCTATCTGTTCTAGCACGGTATTGAAATGCAATGAAAATATGTCGTGGTGCTGATACTCCTTGTTGCGATGATATATGCCATGTAAACAACCCACCATTATCACCCTGAATAACGTCTGTGGTTGTTGTTTTCCAGGATAGCAGTGATTTACCGCCCGTGTCCATGAAAGACAACAGTCGTTGTTCTTCGGTGATTGACGGAGACAACACTGGCATCCACAACCACAGTTTAGTTAGTATTACCTGACCAGGGGCAACAGCAGCATCTCGCCAGATAGCGTCATTATCATCAGGTTTTCGCACAAGTACAACTGTGTGTTTGGCACCGAATATGACCTTGTGGACATCTCTGCAGAATCCAAAGATGTGAGACAATGGAATCACACCTGAGAACTCTTCATCTCCACTTAACATCGATCTACGTGTTGCAAAACCCAAATTAAAATTTTCGTTCATCGATGCAACTGCGTCACCGGCATTATTCATTGTTACATTCCTGTTCTCGGGGCTGTCGGTTATATCCTTTGCAAACATCATTGATGGTCCGGCTGATCTGGTGTAATCATCTGAGTATCTCGCCAACCCGAGAATTGTTGTGGCAACGTAGACGTTATCATGAATTGTTTCAATTTCTTTTCCATCTATCATGTAAATAGCGGATTTAAATAACGCCATGATGCCGTTGTTAACAAATCCAACTCGGTCGTCGATTCCGTAGTTAGTGTTATCATTCTTTAAAAGCCTACCTTCAACTTCGATGAAGGCCTCAGCGGGCAAGAAGTATCTACTTGTATCCTGGACCTGTAGTTCAATTCTTCCGCGTTGGTTAGGATCACGTGCTTCATAAGAATAATATTGAAAATCACGTACAGAATCATCTTTAAGTACTGGTTTGGACATATCAAACGCGTCATTGGATTTTCGTGCAAACATTATTATTATTTGTGATGATCTAATTAAAATGTTATCGTCACCGGAAACCACTACCAGCTATCAAATTAGCAGTTACACTATCTTGCAACGCTTTGGAGGTAATTCCTGCTGTTGCGATCTCAGCTAATTTCTGATTTACGGCCTTATTTACTACGCTACTAACATTTGTCGGCATAGCTTCAGTGGATGGTAGTTTTACTGGCACCAACCTCTCGACTGGGTTTTTTTTTCGTATCAGCTGTGCTAGTCGATCCTTGATTGATTGAAATGCTTTCCCGGCAAGACTACCAACAGTGCCAATGGCTTTATCCTTGACAACATCAGCGGCTTTCATCGCGAATTGTTTTGCTAACGGTCCAGCTTTCGGAGCGATTCTTGTGACTAAATCCCTAACAACATCACCGACTCCATCTCCGTAAACAACCTCGTATACTGGTAATCGTGAGTTTACTACTCTGACACTTCTTGGTCTGCGAAAAGAATCGTGTAGTATCATTTTATTTAATTATTGTTTATCTAACTGAATTTGCTAGCAAATTTAATTATTAGTCGCTGTGGTAACCGTCTGCGAGTTCATCAATGAGCCCCCGGTAGATGCTGATATCCATGATGCCACGCTGAAATAGTCTCTGACAGATATCTGCGGCTTCATTTATAATTTCCGGAGAATTGTTTCCGGCACGTCTTCCTCCGATGAGAACTTCCAACCGTGATACATCATCGATGATATTATTAGGGCAGGCAATAAAACCGGATCCTAAACCCTCCCCTGTTGATGGTACAATTCTTGGGGATAAAATGTCTTGAGGGAAACTTTCAGAAGATGTTGTTAAGCTAATTATCGGCGACCTAGTTTGTTTGAATTTTTGGCCCCGCGGACTTCCTTCAGATGCAGCCTCGTATTCACTTAACGGAGTTAGGTCAGGATCTATTGCTCTTCGCCGTGAAGGATATTGTTGTCGTTCTGTGTGTTGCAACGGTGATTTTTCTTCTTGAGGTTGCGATGGTGGAATTTCAAGTTTACGTATAGCATCTACAAGTCTATCGTATTTTGTATCGTCCCTGCTGATTTGTTTTTTATTTTCACGTATACGATACGAATATTTGATAAAATTATCATCTGTCATAGAACCGTGTTCTGGGTTTAAAGACACATCTCTTCTAATCAATCCTAACAGTATTGTCTCAGGTAATTTCTCTTCTGGTACATTTTTAAGAAGTTCAATATAATCCGGCGTAAATCTTTTGGCGGGGTCAGTAATTCTCCCTGTTACTCGCTTACCAGCAGGTACTGACACAACAACTTCATCGGGTGGAGGCGGGGGTTTAAGTCCAGCTGAAATATCCTGTAAAATTTTCCTTTGCTCTATTAAAGCCTCTTTGGTAACAGCTGCGGATTTTTCAGTAGCTTTGGTCACGGGTTTAAATAATTCCTCCGTAGTCTCTGCAAAGCCTTCCCGTGCTTGCTGTCTTAGTTGTAATTTTTGTCTGACACTATCACGGACAGGAAGAAATTTCTGAATTGCTTCGAGACGTTCTCGAGCTAATCTAGTCGTATGTGCTTCTCCAATATTTGCCATTATTTATTTGTCAATGATTTAATTCCGCTAACATAAAAATGTTTTTCCTTGGAAACTCATTTCCCAGAGCAGCAGAGGGGATGGACCCGACCCATGGATTTTTCAATAACGACCCCGCCACGGAAACTGTTTCAGATTTATTGAAGTAACCCAAGTTGTCAGTGCAAACTCAACGAGTTTGTCCCTGGAAACTCTTCGAGTTTTCGGGGGACATTTTTTTTTGTCCTGTATTCTGAATAGAAGGGTTTATTTCGTCGAAATAAGCCCTCTATCGAGGAATAGTTTCCTGGAGGGGTTTATTGTGCAAAAAGTTTCGGTCTGTACAGCCCCTCTGCTCGGGCCATATTTGTGCTATAAAAGATAACTCCATTCCTGCTGCGAAAAAGACCGCAAAAAGGAAACTTACTGACAGGTAATAGACAAAACTCAAATATCAACTTCGGTGCGATTAGCAGTTATAAGCGTTGGATCTCTCAGGCAATAGATTGCTCTTTCTCAAAAGGATGAAACTCTGTTGACTGCTGTACCAAATTATTCAGAACGCATGCATTATATATAGAAAAATATCGCATTTATTCAACGAAGCAATGGGTTCAAAATGATGAAACAAGGAAGTAATGATTCAATTTATCGACACATTATTTTTGTAACGATATTGTCTGGTTTCACACATAATAATAATTCCATTAAACAAGATATGTCGCTATTTCGATTTAGTACTTCTTTTATAATATATATCACGTAAAGGGCACCGTAGTTTTACAAACATATAGGTAAGAAAGATTTCGTATGCATAAGAAAAGTATCGGGTCAGTTACCCTTTGTCGCAGGGATTCGGAACAGTGGCTATATCTGTTTGACAGCGTATTCGCGTATTTACCGCAGTGTAAAGCCGTAGATGTTTCAATAGTTGTAAACAGATGACGTTTACATGTGCTCATTTCTCACGGGTCGCTCTACACGAAATCGTAGCTTCCCCTTTTGTTGATCGGTTTTACCATCTACTATATTGATTGAATCGGGGGATTAATATTGACTGATATATAGAGTAGCTCTTTACTCGAGACTGACAAAGAAACGAAATAAGAAACATAATTATGTAGTGATATTTGCAGAATGGTCAGCAAATATGGCAGGCAGACGAATAAGTATCATCCATTATGTCCTAAACTTCTTCAGCTGGAAACCTGTTGATTCAAAGACTTATTTTTTTATTTTATTTTATTTTTTTTGCTTCTTTTATTACGGTGATATGACCTAACACGAATCAAGAGAAAAAACGTAACAAAATGTTGTTGTTGGGTTTAACGCCATTTTTTAGCACACGATAGGCTATGCATGGCGGACAGTATTAATGGTGGAGGAAGAACCCGGGAAAACCCCGGGAAGAACCACCGACCCACGAGAAGCTACTGGTAAGCTTTCTCACATACCCACACTGGCCGAATCCTAGACTCGAACTCACGCAGACAGAGGTGAGATGGCAGTGATCCCTAACGGAGAGCGCTTTAGACCTCTCGGCCACTTGGGGCCCTGTAACAAAATGTGATTTCATGCCGGGCTAAAATATATTTGAAATAGAAGGGTCATTTTAACTTTATTTTAAAGGACAAGTTTAAAATGTATAAAGGATGAAGATTATACGGGATTTGTTTGACGAGTCACATCTTTGCTTGTACTATCGTTAACGTATAACTGGAAATAATGTATGTATGTACAGTATGTATATGTATGATTTAGATTTTTAACGTAGCTTAAAACAATTTTTCAGTCATATCGCTACGATGTATGCATTGAGGTAGTTTATAGTGATGTCTAGCGCTAGGGCATAATGTCGCAGACATGTAGCATGATGTCTCACCCAGTTACATTATCCTGACACCAGGCCGACCAGTTAACACTAACCTCATAATGCTGAGTGCTTAGCGAAGCAGCTGTTAGTACCATATTTTTGGCAAGTCTTTATTATGATTCGGCCTGGGTTCGAACCCGCGACCAACATCATCAGATGTGGACACTCTAACCACTAGGCCACCACATCGGTCAGTGATTTTAAAGATATGTTTCAGTAACAAGATGTGATGCATGATGACAGCGGTTGTAATATACGGTCAAATACCGCAGTAATAGGTACGACGCGGTAATAGGGCGTCGTATTCATCATTACCTATAATTTCTGAGTCATGGGACGCGGTGGTAGCTTGACGCGGTAATAGGACGTCCTAGTCTCAATCGAATCAGCTTTTATCATTACCTTTGTTCCTGAGCTATGGGACTAGACATTACACATCCACGCTTAGGTGACGACAAAAATGACAAAATGACAGAATGTGTTCGCTTGGCTGTAAATTTCCTTCGCTGTTTGAAGTGTCTGGAAGAGGCTTTTGCCCAAAATTTGGACATTATTTTAATTTGCAATTTAACTTTTTTAAGTTGAAGTTTTGTATTATGCACCCTGCAATATATTGCAAAACTTTACATTTATACCAAGACTGTTTGTAACTTGCTGTATCAATAGTTTTCTCATTTATAAAGCTTACCTAGAATGAACAATTCCAGCATAAAGTTTCTTAATCACAGTGTATGTAGTTTTATGGAATTATTGTCAAACGTTGTGATTTAACTTGAGACAGGGCCATAACCTGTGAGATGAGCATAATAGCGTCTCAATCGGATAATTATGTCCACATGAAATACTGTGTAATATCCAACTGGAATTTCAAAACCCTTATAAATGCCGTTGATAATACCTACGAATTTATGTTTATGGTTCTCGCATCTTAATTATGGATATAAATGTTGACGCTTTTTTAAGAGGACGTGTAAAAATTTATACAATGTAGCGTTACTGGAGAACGATCCACTGAGAAAGGGTATTTTGCAATAATCAGGGGGCATCTCAAAATTCTCTCTCTCTCTCTCTCAAGAAACTTGCAGACACTGTTCATTTTACTTGTCAAAGAGCTACGGAAAAATCTGAAGAAAATGATGAAAAAGAATATAATTGTTGGTAATAAAGTACCCGTCATTAAATACGAACGGTGTTTTTATGAAGAAAAAATAACTTTGTGAAAATTTGTCGCGATTTTTAAATATTTTTTTTTTTTTTTTACTGATAGTTCATTTACATTCTCTGGCGGCAATCTCTCACATGGACAATTAGGTGATGTCGCACGACTGGACTAAATGTAATAATGATCACATTGCTACACGTTTGACATGTAACGGACATTTGTTTATTACTGCTGAGTTTCAAACCGCTTATTAGGGTAACTGTGTTTGGTAAATTCTTGGCAAAGTATTTTTGTATTTTTGTTATTTTTTGCTTAATCGACATCGCTAATTTCATCAGCGTTTGTAATTATCAGTTTCTTTTCTGGAAAGCGATTGGATCGTGTCGATGCAATACGCTGATACAACCTTTTTTTAAGAGAAAGTCTCTTTTCAGGAGAAAAGTGCAGTTTTCGTGTGGAATTACCTTATTTCCCGAAAAAGAGCCCGTAAACGTGGAAGAAAAATGTTAATCTGCTTGAAAATGGGGAATTTTCATACAATGTAATTTCTGTACGGAAAGGTATTAATCTTCTTTAAGACCTGTGATTTATTTTCGTGAATATGGCGGACTCATCATAACAAGTTATTCCTGAAAATCTTTTATTTTGTATACGTACGGCCAGGATGCACACGTTTAAAGTGAATAAAGGGAGATTACTTTCCTCCCAAGATAATCATTTTCTTTGCGAAAAGTTGTCTTCGTGAAGACTCACTACGGCAATAACATACACGTCGTTTGCTTAGTTGATTCTTTACTTTTCACTTACATGATAAAATGGTGCAAGACTTTCCTTTACAGAGAAATAAAACTCGACACATATCGATAATAATATATCTAGAGCTCTGATCTGATCCCAGAGAGTTTGTGTTTTACATTTGAAGACGCGCGCTCCTTCAAAACTCGAAACAAATTCTGTCAGAATAAATCGCTGCCGCTGTTTTGACCCCTGTGTCATGTAAACTTTAGTACATCGGGCTTCGCGGATTTGTAAATAAGTACGTTTCTCCATGTTGCATGTTTCCGCCAGCGTTCTTGTCAGTGCAGACGTCATAATCCAAGGCAAGCAGCCTAATGTGAGGAAATGCAGCAGACAAGTAAATGAATGAAGACATTTACACGGATTTTCATTGAAATACTCAGGGTAGCACATCCGTATAGCGTAACGACTAAATGTTGGTATGACAGGGAAATGTTAGATGAATGATTTATTATTATTATTATTATTATTATTATTGCTTTTTAAATTTAGTTCACCTGACCCTCCTCCCCGTTTGCATGACCAACACTAATAATATGGTTAAACAACTTTTCAAAGAATGAGAGAAATTGCATTCATCAGCATAAATGGTTTATATTTTCGAGAATTTTTTTCCCGACCTTTATTGGAATTTGAAACAAAATTGAAATTTTTAAGTGATACTGTTATAGTTGTAAATTAGCGAAGTGTTTTTCTAATTTTGTTATGGTTTTGTTAAGAAATGGAAGTAAAGTATATTGTGTTTGATTTAGTGTGCGATCATACTTGATTTATAGTTGTACTCGTTAAAATCAACAGCCATTATTCTGTTTGCAAAGCCGGTAGTCTATCCACCATTTACTCGTTTTGACTCAAATCCCGTTATTTTTTATGTTAAAAAATACAATATTTTCCCCTCACTTTTGTGTAGTCCCGTTTTGTGTACAGTTGTTACGTGGTATTGGGATGGAGACATTTACTCTATAGCTTTCAAGAAATGACCCAGAGACTGAGTTACTTAATGTAAGGATGGACCCCATGTCTTAATTTGTCTTTTCCATTTTGGACGAGTATACGAGTAATTCACACGCACGATTGCACGTACGTAACATGATTAAAAAATGAGGGACAATATCAGTTTCCACAAAGAGCCTGTTAACACACTATTGTTGGTATCTTCAGTTTATTACAATACTGTACAGAACTATAATAGTGTGATTACTGGATCTATGTGATGTCTGCTGTAAATCTCTCTTGTAATAATAATAAAATGATGACGCCATTACGAAGGTTGTAATGGTCAGTTATTTAGTATTTAAATTATACGTGTATAGTATTTTTTGTGTAGATGTGTGTCTACGTTTATATTATGCATGATTTTAATGTTTACATCACGTAAATGTACAAGTTATTTTAGTATTTTAATAAGAATATATCTATGCAAATACAGTAATATACACGACGACAACCGCTACGACCATTGCAATTTTTTGACAGTTAAATTTAGAACAATAGAATAAGTATAATAAATTTAACAGTAATGAATTTTTAAAGTCATAAATATAATTATTTAAATTATTATTAATGTATTAATACTTACACACTGCAAATGAACAAGTTATTTTAGTATTTTATTAAGAATATATATGTGCAAATTTAGTAATATACATGACGACAACAGCTACGACCATTGCAAGTTTGTGACAGTTAAATTTAGAACAATATAATAAGTATAATAAATTTCACAGGAATTAATTGCTAAAGCATAAATATAATTAATTAAATCATTATTAATGTATTAATACCTTCATACACTGCAAACGTACAAGTTATTTCATATTTTAATATAATTATATATGTTTAATATTTTTGTGTAGATGTGTATTAATGTTTATATCAC
Source organism: Sinohyriopsis cumingii (assembly GCA_028554795.2). Lineage (NCBI taxonomy): Eukaryota > Metazoa > Mollusca > Bivalvia > Unionida > Unionidae > Sinohyriopsis > Sinohyriopsis cumingii. The sequence goes on from CM068833.1 coordinate 33,176,089, forward strand.
TTTATTTCCACAGCCGACAACTACCCCGACTACATCTCTTTTTTCGTCTGCCAAGACAAGATTGTCGTCTTAGACTACGATACGTATGAAGTCAAGATACATCGACTCCAAGATGGAAAATTCCTGGCATCGTCAGACCGACTGGAGCCAGTACCACGTGACATGTGTCTGATGAACGCCATGACAATTTGTGTCCTTCATCACGACGGTCTGATAAATATGGTGTCCACTGATTCTACAGACATGTCACCTATTATTAAAACGACCAGGAGGTTACGTCTACAGGGAGTATTGGATGGATATCGTGGTGTTGTCAGATTCCATGATAATCTTGTTGTCACTGGTGTGAAACATGGCAGGATGTACTGGTGTATCGTGTCACTTGATGACGGACATGTTGAGACGATTCACCAGATTTGTAAAGGGGACAGATTGAGTAGAGTGACAACAAAAGACAACATGGTTTATATCTCGTGTTATGCTGGTTATAAATCCCCTGATAATACTGGTGTCTATGGATTCGACATTTTGAATCCCAGTCAATGTAAATATACATACAAACATGAACGTCTACAAGTACCGACATCAATCGTTATAAATGAAGACGGGAATATTTTCGTATGTAATGGATACCCTGATGATTTCTGTATTCATCAACTTACAGCTTCATGTCAACTTGTCGCCATTTTCACACAGGGAATTCCATGGAATCTCCGTGCCATATTCTGGGACAATGGACGTCTGTATGCCACATGCATGTTGAGTAGTGACATTACTGTATTCCAACCCGTGTATCAAGGTAATTCATATTTCTTATATTTTGTTGACATAACAAACTTTTAATGACGTCATAATTAAAATTACAAACTTTATTTATTGACAATTCTCAAAGATTTCATTTTAAATTTAGAAAACAAAATGTAAACACGACAGTTTCTTCATGCAGAGTTGTCATGCTGACATGAAGTTAAGTATAAATAAATAGTATTTGTTGTTATAAAATTTATATTAAGTTCACTTTAATACTCTTAAGTGATATACATTTATTTATACTATTTATTTATAATATATTCATTTATATGTAAATAAAAATATCACAATTTTGATAGACAAAATTTATCAACTGCTGAAGGACGACGACATTGTGTACCGAGTTTATCCACCAGGTGTCGCTTTCATTTCCAGCGCGTGCCATTCAGATACAAAGATGGCCGTTGGATGTCTTCACCTGTAATGTACACCGTATTTCTTGACACGCTTTTAGAATTATTTAGCAAGAATATTCATATATTGTTTAACCTTGTCTACATGTCTAACAATGTCCACAAATGCTTCCTTATTTTAAAAATGAATTTATATTTATTTATATTTTCTATTTATCAAATTTTTGTAATTGGAAATTTATAGCACAACAACTGTCATTGAAAAAAAATGTTTTTAAAACCCAGCGGAAGATGTTGCCAACAATCAGACAGGTACTCACTGTCCTTTCCGGGTTTCCGTTTGCACGAAAATCTTCCAATATTACGAATGCTTAATTTTAATATTTCTTAACATCATTTGTAACAAGAATTGAGCAAAAAAGGAATAAAGTGTATTTGTATAAGCGTGTACTAAAACAATAAAATTGCCAAAGTTACGAAAATAAAAGAAATTATTTGTCTAAGATGGCGAACAATATCTCATTTGTCTGGTAAACCATGGACTCACCCACATACATATTAGGCCGTATTAGTAAGGAAAATCCTATTTAGTGCTATGGTGATGTCAGTGTGGTTATATATTTGAAATTAATGAATTAAATGAGCAAATTTTGTACATTTGTTTCTAAGACTATGACGTTTATTCTGCCCCCCCCCCCTCCTCGTTTTTAATCAGTTAAAAGTGTAGTTGGATATAGAGGAAAATCATTAATATTTTTTAAACTTTTTCATCTTGTTACATTTTTGTATAAAATAATCTGTTTCTGTGTGCATTGGAAATTGTGAAGTAATAATTGACACTGTACACTTGTCACATTACATAAGGATAATGTAAGCTTCTAATTTACCAAAAAATAATGCAATATTGGTTTATGAGGCAATTTAGCTTTATGATGCAAAACATATATTGTTTAATTTTCAAAAAGAACAAGAATAATTGTTTTGAAGCTAGATGACAGCATCCCCCCCACTGGACAATTATCATAATATTGCAGTGTGGTGGCACAAAAAAAAAATGTTTGAAGATGTGGGGAATAACTTTATGTAGATAAAACAAACCTAAACGAAATACTGCAAAATCAAGTCTGATTCTCGTTAAGGTGATTTTTGTGAATTAATTGGGATTGAGCCCTGTAATCTCAAATCATGTTGAGGAAGACACTGGAGCAATTTGAAAACACACACACGCCGACACACACACACTTTCATTAGGTTGAATATAGGCCATATTATTAATGAAAATCACACATATTTTGAATATGCACAGGCTAACAGTGCTAGAGCCAACTATGTCAGTCAGGTTCGAAATTTGAAATTGATGCATGAAATTAGCAATTTTTTTGCAGTTTTTTGTATGATGTTTTTCTGGTTTTATTTGTGTTCGTTTTAATTAAATCTGTAGCCGGGCATATAGGGATAGATAATCATAATTTTTAAAACTTTATCAACCTAGATACAAGTGTCATTTTTGTACTCTCCCTCTCCCACCATGTAAACGAGAGAACCATCATATAATTTTGCAGTGGGGTGGCGAAAACAGTTACGAAGGAAAAGGAAGAAAGAAAAGAATATCCACCCCACCCACTTGTTTAGATTTTATTTACAGATTTATTAAGTTTGAAAACGTGAGAACTAATTTTATGAAAATAAAACAAACATAATTAAATGAAATATTGTAAAGTTAAGTCTGACTGCTATTAAGTTGATTTTTATTACATGTAATTGGGGTTGAGCCCAGTAGCCGCAAATCTTGTTGAGCAAGACATTCAAGCTATTTCAAAACACCCCCACAGTCATTCTGAGATGTTCTCAGTACTTGGCAGGTTGAACAAGAAAGAACAGTCTTATCTGGAGTTTATCGAAATACTTTAAGACAGTAGAGCCCCTGATGTCTTATGAAAATTGAATTGTTCCCAGACATATTTTACTGTAATCTTCAGTTTGTACAGATTTTAATAAATACCTCATTCTTGTTGTATTGCTAATTAGTTGGGACAATTTTTTTTTACTGTAGGAAGTCATAAAACTTCAGCAGTCCTAGTGAGTGATGAAAGAAAACAACCTGTCACTGAGGAGACAGCCATACAGATAGGACAGGGAAATGTAGTGGTAAGTACCTCATACATTCATTTTATATAGTTTACCACACTGTACTGGTGGATCACTTCCAGTATGACTCGTATCACAATACAGAATTTCTGAAGTGTGATATGCATTGATGATACAACTTTAATACTATTCAAGCATTTTTACTTTTGAATCAGGGTCTATTCTACAGGAGAATGAAAAGTTAGGGGGAGATGTAATTTCCCTCAATATTTGAAAGTCAGGGAAACATTTAAAAAATATCACAGGTTGTAAATAAAGACATAAAGGTGGAGCTGGAAAATAAGGAGCTTGCTTGTATTCAGGGCCATATAGAGAGCGATCACAGGTCCTGGGGTGAGAAACATCTGGGCCTCTCATAGTTCTTGTTCAAACAAAATTTTTCTTTTATAAAATTAAAAAGTGTTGTTTGGACATGGTCCCCCTTAAGGGCCCCGGGGATATATCCCCAGTTGCCCCCCCCCCCCATGTCGGTCTTGCTTGTTTTTTATTTGGTCGATTTGTTGGCATGACTTTTATAGCATTCTGCTGGTCTATGGTCTATTTATAAACCAGATAATATGTGATGGCCCATTTTCCATCAGTTGATGCTACTCCTAAACTTCATAGAGAATTGCCATGCATGTTTACTGACACATTCATATATCATAATGCTCTGATGGCCTAGTGGCTAGAGCATCTGCCTCAGAAATGGGAGGTTGTGGGTTCGAACCCCGGCTGAGTCATTCCAAAGAATTACAAAAATGGTACTAACAGCCGCCTCCCTAGGCACTCAGCATTAAGAGGTTAGTGTTAGGACTGGTTGGCCTGGTGTGACTGGGTGGGTCATCATGCTACATGTCTGCGGCATGATGACCCAGTGCTAGGCATCACTATAAACCGCCACACTGCAGACATCGAAGCGATATGACTGAAAAATTGTTACAGTGACATTAAAATCCGAGTCACCACACACACACACACACACACACATATATGCCAAGATATAGTTGATCTTAGTGATAGGAATCAGTCAGAACTTCATAATCAATAATCGGTTCCACTTAACCAGCTGGTAATTGATTATAATTGGTTACTAAAAGCAAATTTTAATTTTTGTTTGTTATACAGTTATATCTTTGATCAAGGGTTCTAGATGTTAATAAATGTACAGGAGTAATCTCTTTTAATGACATGTATACTTTAACCTGATAAGAATATTACATTTTTTTTCTATTGTGTTGTGTGTTGTTTTTGTTCTACAACTTTGTTAAATGAACGCAACCTTTTATGGCTGTCCATTTATGTGTAACTGAAATACTGTAGCAACCCCCCAAAATCCTTTCATTCGTATGAGATGTGTCTATAATTTAAAGTATAGAAGGATATGGGTTTCATGTTTGTCATTGTTTACAAATAATACAAGGGATTCTACATTTAAACTGAAACAAATCATCAAAATGTGTGTAAATTTAATAGCTCAACAATTTAACAGCTTGATCATGTAATCATGACTTTATGTTCCTAATTATGAAATTTTGCACCTATGGAGGGAATATCCTATGGTTATGTTTCCTATCTTAAATATTCTCAGCATGTTTTTTAATGTTTTCTAATTTCATGGTGTTTGTTTTTGTAATCATAGCATTATATGTTTTTTGTATCTTATAGGTATTGTCCAGTGTTGTAAAGCACTTAGAGCCTCTAAAGATTAGGCGCTATACAAAGTCCCCATTATGATTATTATTATTATTATTATATTTGTAGTTGTAAAGGGAATTAATAATTCAGATAAATTTTACTGGCTGGGAGTTTTACTAGCCTTTGTGCATTGCATACAACTTAAAATTTAAGTAGCCTCTCTTCACACACAATCGATTATGGAATGTCACGATTATCTTATTGGTTTTCTGAACCAACTGATGATTGATTATAATCGATAATCGGAACAACACTAGTTGATCTTAACAAAAATGTTGCCACTTGGATATCCAACGTTGCCACCACAATTGCCATCTTAAAATTCGGAATGGAAGATCATATCGGCATGGGATTTTCACTAAAACACTTGCAGTGTCAATTTGGTCAGAGATCAAAATGACATCCAATAAACATGTAGCCATTTTGGCAGCCACTGTCTAAATCTTTTTGATACTCCTTCTAAACAGAAAGTTAAATCAACTGGTCAGAGTTTTCCTCTGATCATTCCCACCACATCTTAATTGTTTTTTAAAACTATATGTTTGGGTATGGGTCAGAATGCATTGCCCATCAAAAAGTTGGAATTAACATAAACCACATTGGGGGTAGCTGGTTACTAATAAGTCTGGCAAAATTAAATGGCATGACATTCATCCTTATTAGTAAGAATCAATTGGAAGATAATTCATCTTCTCAAAAATTGCAAATCAAACATTTATTATGTCTTTAATTTATTGACAGAAAAAGATGAAACATGTGTTGACAAAATTTGACCTAGTGCTCTCTAGTTTTCATTGTTGGTCACTTGAATCTAGCAGCTTATACTTCCATGACAATCAGAGGTCTAATTTTCATGCGACACCAAGAGAAGCTTCTTTCCCAATGGTGTTGTACAAAATATCAGAAATATTCAGTAAAAGTCATGTTTGTGAAAAACAATAAGATGACCTGTAATTTTCAATATTTATTCCAAGAACAACCACAAACCTGCTGCTGTTATATCAAGGTAGAAAAGCTAGATTCAGCACACAGAGAGAACATTCCAACATGTAGTCAACGTAATACTAACTAGAAAAGATATCCAGCATGGCCATGTATTGTTGGTCCTGTTGAAAATGGTTTTAATTTATCATCCAGTCTTCTTGTTACTTGTTCTATGTGATAACTGACAGATACATTATGGTTTTATACCAGAAAACTCATTGTGATCTCTAGTTGGTCCTAAATAAAATGGTGCTGATATGACCCTGAATATGTTGGTCATCTTGAAAATTGTCATTCTCTAATAGAAAGCAAATGAAAATGAGGTTTTCCACAAAATACTTTGATATATTGTTGGTCCTAATGAAAATGGTGCTAATCTATCATCCATTATGGCCTCATTGCAGCTACTGTGAAATATTGTTCTTGCTGCTGATACTAAATAGAAAGTTATATTTATATAGGGTTTTCAAAAGAAGACTTGTGATGTGTAGTTGGTCCAAAATAAGACTTGTGTTCTTCTGTCATCCAGTATGGCCCAGATGAAGCTATTATGAAATATTGTTCTTGCTACTCATCCTAACATAACGTTGTATCGATGTAGGGTTCTCAAGAAAAGACTTCTTATCATCTGTAGTTAGTGCAACATGAAAACTAGGTCAATATGACATCCAATATGGCCACCATGGCTGACATTTGAAATCTGTTGCCATTGAAAGGTATGTCAACTTAAGTGTTTTAGAAGATTTTTTTAATGTTTTCTATGTCCCATATAAATGGACATTCAATATAAGCATGAGAATATTTTGGTAAAATTTGTTTGAAGTTTAAAGCTGTTGAGTAGCATCTGTTAGCAAACAATGTAATAATTTTATTTCATTTATATATTTTTTATTGATCATATAAATTGAAGTGCTCTGTGCTGTATTTTACTTGGTTTTGAGAAATGAATGAAGCATATTCATGTTGAGACTTGAAGTGTGCTGATGAGGTGCTAATGTTTGTTAAAATTACTAATAATACTGGGGCCCCGAGTGGCCGAGTGGTCTAAAGCGCTCTTCGTTACGGATCACTGCCATCTCACCTCTGTCTGCGGCGGTTCGAGTCTAAGATTCAGCCAATGTGGGCATGTGAGAAAGCTTGCCAGTAGCTTCTCATGGGTCGGTGGTTCTTTCCGGGATTTTCCAGGTTCTTCCTCCACCATTAATACTGGCCGCCATGTATAGCCTATCGTGCTGAAAAATGGCGTTAAACCCCACAACAACAACAACTAATAATACTGTTGTTATTCAAAAATATCTTTTTTTAAGCTATAAATGGTTATTTTAAATTACTACATGATTATTAGTTCTCAAACATAATGACTTTAACAACTAAATTTGTCTTTTGAATTTTAACAGCAATGCAGTCTTGGAAATATTGCAACAGGCAGACATTTGTTTTGCCAAAATTCTTAACAATTAGTATGTATTCTACAAAAGTTTTGATCATCTCTAATTTTGAAATACAACAAAAATACTATGAATTATCAAGTTTTGAAAGCAATTGTCCATGAATTTGGTGGCCATAAAAGTAATTAAAAAAAGTCTAGAGGTAGAAAAATGTGAGTCAAGTAGATGAATACTGTAACCTCATGGGTCTGGAAAATTACTCAGGGATTTTAGCTTTCTTTTTCAGACCTTGAAGCCACAAGGGTTCGTTTGACTTTAGCAATAGAGATAAAAACAACAATAAAGAGAGATTAAAAATCCAAGACAGATTTATTCAAACATTTCTCATCTGTAAAACTGAACTACACTCCTTTTACCAGTTTACAGATTCAACTTTTACTTATAGAATTATACCAGTAGATACAACTGTAATGGATATATTTTGATTAGCTAAAACCAGTCAAAGACACTAAAAACTAAGCCTGATTGTTAAACATATATAAAGTGGGCAATAAGGTTTTGAATTTCGCAATCCAAATTTGGGTTCCGAAATTTGTGTCTAGAAAATTCGTCTGCTTTTGGGAACTGGTAGTTTTAAAGTCTAAGTTCCAAATTGTTCTTCAAAATTTCATACATTAAATTTTCCTTCTCCAAAAATTACCTCTCTCATCTTTCTTGACTTAATATTTGTTCTAGATCTTAACTAGCCCTTTTCCTCTATCCGTCTGCTACCTTATCTTTCTACCCCTATCTGTCACGGACTTGGGACAACGACGCTGTTTATATACAAGTTTGGCACGTGTAAGCATTCTGGTAAACAAAGCATGGATTGGTGGGTATTGTAATCGATCGGCCAATACAAATCGACCATGCTGACGGAACATGACCGCACAACAGTAATACACACAACTCGGTGTTTTAATTCTTCGAATTTAATCTATTTATTAGACAATATAATCAGTCATGACAAACCTACCCGAATATATTATTCTCATCTTCGAATGTCGTGCAGGTAATTTAATTTTAAAATCTTGTATTGTTGTACAAAATACGCGAACGGTTAACGAGCATTGTTATGCACGAGGGGACATCTCAAAATGGCTACGCTCGACTACAAGAACGTGTTGTGGCTAAAATCAGCTGATTCGAAGATAGATGAAGTAGCGGCATAGCAATACATACATGCTGTATGGGTATACATATAACTTTTGTGATATATTAACCTATGTTTGGTTTATAGATATGGACTTTTCTTATTTAATAACCACATACATGAATTGACTTTATGATATATGACTTGAAATATGTTCATTCCATTGCAATTTGACCATTATCACAAGGATTTTATATTGCATATCTGTTTGCGGACAAATTTCATTGGACTTGAAATTCATAACTCTTTGTTTGTTATTTCGTGAAGCTGTTTAAATGCTGTAATGAACATATGTATCATAAGACATTATAATCTTTACTCAGTCTAATTGCATGAAACAGAGTCTAATTGCTATAGAAATATAAATTTCATAAAAAGTGCTCAACAAATTGAAGACTGACATGGCATGGTTGGGACAAAAATTTTGGAAAGAAATGCTGCAAAATATTTTTGTATATACTTTTCTAAAGAATGTGACTTGACTTTTGCCTGCCAGTATGATTCACTTGTTGATACATAAAAAATGTATTCTTTTCGCTTTATTGAAAAATAAGTGCATGTTTTATGTTGAATATATCATTGTATGTAGTTAGGGAATTATATAATGTATACTGTAGATTGGGTTTTGTTTACAACGGATTCATTTTTGAACCATGTATGCATCAAAACAAAAACCATGCTAATTATATGCAGTTTACAGCATGCTTGCTTTTTGCTTTCTTATGCACCCTGTGGCTTTTAATCACCCTCTGTTTCATGCTAACCTGCTTTTTAACATAGCTGCATGGTGAGTGGTATCTCTTCCATTTTCCATATAAGCCATTAACCAGGAAACCTAGTACAGGACCTGGGGGTTCGGGTTAGAGGAAGACATGATTGGTTTGGTTTGTGGGTTTTAACACTATTTATCAGCAATGAAGGCGTATACAGCATATACCGGTACATGTTGGCCAGTATATTTGGTGGAGGAATAACCTGTGAAGCTACCAGCAAGCTTTTTCACATACCTAAATTGGCTGAGCCGAGACCAATTCATGCAGAGGTGAAATGTGCGAGTGAGCTGTAAAGGTGAGAGCATTACACCTGATTCAGCTACCCGTGGCTCCAGAAAAATGGTTAAATTATGCTATACAAAAAATTAAATCAAGAATGATAGCCACAGTTATCTTACTATCACTGTGCATCTTTTGTTTATCATCATGTTTATTATACAGATATCCATTAGACCAGTCTCTATGTCACACTTTTACACCAGGTATACATGCAGGTCACAGATATTCCCAAGAATAGAGGAAACAGTCATACATGTGTAGCAGACTTGAGTTAAATTACAATGTAACTGGTGTAATCGAGTAATTAATTACAATTACAGTGTACATGTATTTGCAACTGTAATTGAAAATCACCAATATTATGATGTCCCTCGGTAGCATGTGTACAAGTGACATCAGCATTGTGGATGTATATGGTTATTTGTAATTGTAGTACAATCAGATGAATGCATTTGTGCATACATATCTTAAAATTAATTGAATAACCAAACCCTGATTTTAGGTTCCTCAGTTTTATTGCAAAAAGAATTGAATCAAACTCAACAATAATAGATGTAAATATGTAACTAAACAATATGTTTAAGAATTAAAAATAATTTAAACTATCATATTATTTGATTCTACTGGCACAAGGTTGAATATCACAGTAAAACAGACAAAATAAAATTAAAATCTCAATTATACCAGTTGAAAAAATAAATAATGAAAATTTCAAATCACTAAACATTCAAATAGACAGGTAATCTTTGCTATATGAAAATTAAAGCTGTATGCTTATAATGAAGAACAACATAATTTTTACAGTAACTTAAAGAATATTCATTGAACAATAATCACCTCACATGGAACATAATTTCTTTGTGGAGAAATGTAAAAACAAAGCCTTCTACACTACTATAGGAATTTTGGAAAAATGAATCAAAAACTAGGGATGACCCAGAAGTGAACCCTGGTGAGGTCACTGCATGAGGTCACACACTGCATTAGACCAAGAAGTAACAGCAGGAAAACAATTGCCAACTGCAGGCTCGAAACAACAGTAAGAAAATATATAACTAATACAGGTATTTATAATATTAGAGTTGGTTGCATTCACTGTCAATGAATTTCATTGCTGATCACACTAAAACATGCATATCACATATCGATCCCCTCCCCCAATGCAACACTGCTGTAAGCTAGCTAAATCCTCACATTACCCTATGCTTACTGTGAAGTGTCCTCACAAACATAAAAAAGTTACAATACAGTATTTATGCCCTTGTTGAAAAATAAACCTTTTAAACAAATATAATTGATTCTGGTCTATACAATAATCATAACAACACAAACAGAAAACATTATGAGTATGCAAGAAATAAATCAGTATCTGTAAAATATCAACAATAAGAGAAAGTTTTCCATGATATTGACTGTGTCCTGAGAACTCAAATCATGCATAAATATAACTAGCCATGTAAAAGTATGCTGATCACTTTATATAACAAATGTAATTCTTTACTGCTATATCCATAAACCACAGGAACACTAGTACAGACTGTCAATATGCTAATACAGCAGTTAAATGAAACAATCAGTATAAACCATCAACATATGAAATGAAATAATTACAAGTGTGACAACTGTAACCATATGAAAAGAAATTGAGCATGTAACTCCTAACAACTGAACCTGTGTGTACAATATGAACCCTATTTAATTTTCCATTGATCAATTAAATTTGAACTTTACATTGAATATCATCATCCAAAATGCATAGAGAATTTAAATATCATGTTTATGGAAAATAACTTGTGCACATTAATTAAAACATTTCAAACATAATACCTTTTTTAATCATTGTCATAGAATATATTACATAGGAATACTTAATTCAGTTACTTTGCAAAGGTCCTAAATAAATATTCTTTAAAGTTTGTTTCTATGTAAATTTCAGTATCACTCTATGTGAAAATCATTAGGATTGTGATTTTCAACACAGGCCAAAATTAAATGAATTTTAGCATAAGAGCCAGTTAGATATGATACAACAAACACAAATCACTCTCAGTCTCTCTCTTTGTATATGTAATAACTAATATTGTGATGTTAATTTAAAGTGTATGATTTTGCCAGTCATCTTTCCTCTTTGAATCTCTCTCATCTACTATTTCTCCTCTTATCTTCTTTGCTTTTTGTTCTGTTCTCCGTCAGGTTCCTCCAGTGTATCAATCCATCACTCTCACAAGTTTTCTCTTTGATGAACTGTAGCAACTCTTCAGTGGTTGCCTACATTTCATTAAACATTTTCATTTGCTCCCTTAGAACTTCTGCTACTTCTCTTGATGCCTTGGCATTATCCTGCTAAGGCCAGTGATGACATTGCCCACCTTGTCCATCATTTTATTTGAACATGATGATACTGTTGTCCCTGAGCTGGAATTGGACCATGATTAGCTCTTCTACCGCAAGGCCAGCAACTCCTTACCTGTAACAGTTTCATTCAGAATTGTTCAGTGACCAACTTGCATAAGTGATGGCACTTTGTTGGTCATTCTAAATCTGGGACAGTATTGCACATTCCAGCATCACATGCATCTGTGTCCAGGATAAAAGTTTCTTCATCTCTTGGAAAAGTCATGACTTCCAGACCTGATAAAACCCCTTTCAACTGATTGAAAGTTACTTGGCACTCTTTTGTCCATTCCAATGGGCTGTCATTCTTGTTTAAGTCAAACAATGGCTTGGCTATTTTAGAAAAATTTCCAATAGTGTCTGTATTGGGACCTGGTACCCAATATGGAGTTTTAGTCACATTTTCTTGATCCTTCCATTGGAGTATTTTTGCAACAGAGGTCTCAACTTCAAATTGGACATCCGTATACGTTGCAATACAACTTTGAGTCTTTGCATGTGTTTGCAGAAAGTAGTTCCATACACCATAATGTCATCTAAGTAGATGATACAGGAAAAATACTGCAATCTTGTCAATGCAAGCTCTACCACTCATTGAAAAGTTGCAGGACTGTTTGTCAAACCTAGTGACATAACTGTAAGTGGAATAGTTCATTGTTTGCCTGTACTTATGTCTAAGTTCCATGTCTATATGCTTATGGCATGGTTTCCATGACTTTTTGTATGTTTGGCATGGTTCAGTGTCTGTGCTTGTGGGATGGTTAATTGTATGTGTGTGCTTAAATATGTTCAATGTCTGTTTGTAGTTGTGGCATGGTTCATCATGTGCACTTATGCCTTAGTTCCAAGTTTGTATATGCTTATGGTTAAGTTCCATATCGTGTACCTATGGCATGGTTTCTGTAACAAGATAGTGATACAAATACAATGTTTAATGATGAATGACTTGAATGAGAAAAGAATTAAGATTAATACGTGCATATGTATTATCCAAATATTGGATAAATAATCCGGACGAACTTAATAATGAAAATACAAATAAATGACCTTACACAGTACAAGGACAAGGGGTGAATGATTCACAGGGATTTGACAATGAAAGATTGACAGGTTTTACTCAAATTCTAAAAAATATGGTATATTACTCATATAGTAAAAATGTATTCACTCAAATAGTGAAAAATGAGTTTTTTTTACTCAAATAGTAAAAATGATGAAAACAAAGGGACAAATGTACAAAATATCATTGCAGTCCCAAAGACACACCAGGTATTACAAACCCCAAAAATTAGCCCACGGCTAAAAGATTACATCGTATGGAGTTACACACTCCGTCACCAGTGCACTTGGCTACCAGTCACACAGTATTGCAGGTTGGTCAGTCAAGCAATCAGTGCCCACCAATCTCGGTCAGCAGTGCCCGATTACCTGCTACTCGACGAGCAACACTGTTTACTTAGCTCTGATGCTGCTATGGTTAGCTCTGCAGCTGGTACCATGTCCACTCTGATCACTCTCACTCTGGTCAACTGAAAATACATCTAACATCATGTACTATGCATGACAAGGGCAGATAAGATACAATGTAATGACGTTATATACAGTAAGCTATACAGATCACACAATAATTACAAAATAATACACAAGTTCAGAAGTAAAACTAACCGTGCCCAATAAGAATCCTACGGTACTAAACATTTGCTTAAAAATGCAACTTTATATTTCTAATATACATCTCTTGCTAAGTCACAAACAAGAATAGAAAATATTTGCGTTATATTATGGAAGCCGAAGCTACATAGAAAATATACAAAAATAAACATGGTAGTACAATAGTTATAACTTGTACACAAGAAATTAATGAATAACTCACATACATCTACAGCTGAAGATGTGCAAGTCCTTAAAGTCCTTAAAGTATGTGTTGACTTGCCTTAGCCCAATCCTAGCATATCTAGCTGGTTAAGAATTAGAAGTGACACCCTGGTTTCCCAAAAATGTTATGTGGTGTAGAGTTTTCTTGTCTACCCATTTAGTGTTGGATATTTTGGTGTTAAATAATAATAATAATATATTCATAGAATAAGTGTAATTTCATCAGGCTTGCTCTCTGTTTTGATTGCCAAATTACAGAGGTTTTTAAATTATCTCTCTAAAAGCTTGGATGCTATCTTCCATGTGTCTGTAATGGCAGCGGGCCTGATTTCTACGATAGTACTAACTACCCAAAGGTCTATTAAGTCCTAGGGAGGGGTTCCTTTCTTTTTTTGTGGTTAAGTATGTTAGAGTGACTCTGCCAAAGACATTTCTTGTCCTTGTGTTGTGCATCAGCGAGTTTTGCGTTGAAGTAGTTCCCCTTTAGATGTAAGGATGGTTCTATCTAGATCAAATTTATTATAGTTGTTTGTTCCTTATCAATACCTATTTGTGTTAAAAGAAATTTTGAATAAGTATTTAAGGCTGAAAATAAAGTATTTAATGTTGAAAACAATAAAGTGTCAAAGTGCTTTGTAGTTTGTTTTGTGAATGCATATGGTGCGTTTGTCTATGTACACACACACACACACACACATATATATATATACACACACATCTGCAGATTGTTGTATTATTGTTCCTTATTAGTCTTGTTCATTATTTTTCTTTCACAAAGTTTATAATCCTATATGTATAAAATCTATATCCATTTTGTTGTTTTTCTATATAGTCAGCTCTTTTGATATTTACTTCCTCGGTTCTTTTTTCTGTCATCCAGGTTCGTTGTATGTGTTCATGGTTAGGCTCCATTAAAGGGTCAAGTTTTGTGCGGTGTCCCTCGCAATTTCCTCCCTTACCTTTTCCTGACATTGCTCCTATTCTAGTGACAACAGAGTGAATCAGATCGTTCACTGACAAGGCATTCTGAAAATTTTGAGTTAGTCTTGCGGTGAGGCATTTATACACAAATGATGTAGCTATACATTGTCTGTGCCCTGGCAGCATTATGTTTTCCCCATCAAAAACACTTCGCATGATGAACCGAACTATCTATTTTGAAATATTGTACAATATACATAAATCACCCTCGGGTATCGTTGTACACAAAAAATGAAACCAGAATACATGTATTTAATAAATAAAAGGATTTGTACATTCAAAGACACCAATCACAGCTTGTTTTTTCAGTGAGACTGATGAGGGGAAAGGATTCACAACCTCCACCTTTATGGTGGCTGTAGTACTAAGATTAACAAGACTGGAAGCCATCACAAGGGGATAACTTTTTTTCATAATGCAGTGTTGGTTCAATAAAAAACATCACATTCACCTTTCTGATTATCAGCATTATGGCAACAACAAACACATCTACAATCTGTTCACTCAAACCAGGTATGATGCAATTATCAGCTTAACAAACTCCTTTGATTTGATTGTAAACAATCTGTTGACACTTTGTCTCTTTGCCATCAAGGAAGATTTTATTCTCACTCAAAATAATGTCTGCTAGCTTCTGATCAGATCCTTTCAATGCATCAATACCAAGGAAAACTTATCTTCGATTTTAGCAACAACTGCTACTTTACCCATCTTGATAGTGTCTAGTTCTAAGGTGACTTTACACTTCTCATAATCCAGAAGTGGTTCTCCAGTTCTACATGCACAATACATCCTTTTCTCCTTAATTCTGCAATCAGACTCCTCTGTTTTCTTGTATACATGTACAGCTAGAACAGTTTTCTCGGCACCAATATCTACTACAAATGTAACTGGGATTTCCTGTGCAAAACGCATAACACATATGCCCTTTGACGTTGGTATACCTCTATGAACAGGTATATTGACAGGTATATTAATGTTTATTCATCAGAAAATTGCTGAATTTGATCACCAATGAGGCCATTTTCCTTCAAAACCTAGACTGTCTCTTGGCCAATGGAGTCACTTCACATTAAATATTTTTCTGTGCTGGATTCCCTTAATTCGGAGCTATTTTGGGAGGTTTTATATGTTGTGGGCTTTCTATCATATCTGTTCTGGTATCTTGGACATTCATGTTTGAAATGAGAAGGATCAACGCAAATAAAATAAACCTTAATGCATGACTGGTAACTCTGCCTTTCACCATGTGACCCATCTTGATAACTATGTGACCATTATCAAACCTGCTGTATACTGATTTTCATGAGCATGCATAAGAACTCTGTGTTAAATTAGCAGTCTGTTTCTTTATCTCTTCTTTTATAACCTCTCTCAGCTTATCCAAATCAATTGAATCTGTCTTTGAGTCTTTTTTCTCAGTGTTGCCTTTCTCAGCTCTTGCAGATTCTTGCACTTTGTGTATTAAAGACTTTATTCTTGTTCTTCCCTGCTGCCCTTGCAACTATTTTTCTGTAGACTGATTTTCATCTTCAGTCTCTAGACTACCATATTCATCAGTATTTGAACACCTGTATTCTTTGACTGCATGTTTTTCACTCTTCTTGTTTCTATTCTTACATGTTTCTTGGAAGTTTACTATTTGAAAGACAGCTGTCTTTTGGTTCTTTACATACGGTCCTCATAGTGAAAGTGAGCTTTATCATAGATTGTATCAACCTATCAAAGACCTTCTCAGTAAATCTTCTTGCCTGGTCTCTTCGTCACGCTTGACATACACCCTGTCATATAACCTCTTTCAGTTGCATACTCTTCAACAATCTCACCATATTTCTAGTTTCTGTGAGTAACTGGGTGCCACATGTTTTTGTAGTTTCAATAATCCTAATTCGACTGATTAATTCTTTGTGTAATGCTTCATAATTTGGATGTAATCTATACACAAATTCACCTGCAGCACCTTGTAACCTTGGAAGTAATTCATCTAATTTTTCATCTGATGTCCACCTCTGACGATTGGCAACTTCATCAAATCTATTGAATCAATTGGGTGGTAACTTTGGGCTTGTGCTTTTTCTTGTCCTTTGCCCTTATAATGCTGCTGTGATTACTTGCACTAGATGTGAAGATTGATTCACTATCACTCAATGATGACAGACTTCCTATTTGCATATTTCTTCGGACAGGTCTTGATATTTTAGTGCTTCTCTCTGAGGATTGACTTGCATCCATTGGTGCAAAGAAATTATCATCATCACATTGTCCAAAATTCTCAACAGTTCTGTGATATGCAGTGTTCTGTTCGTTTTCAACTTTCCTTTCATCAGCATTCATTCTCTAAAAAGCTGCTTGCAGTTCATCTGCAACACCCATAAAAGTGTTTCCTGACTGGGATACCTTCTTTTCCATCGCTTTCATAGCTCTGGCTAAGCCCAAATCTTGTAAGGCTGGTTCCATATACTATTTCTCAAGAAAGCCTTAATATTGTCTGCATCTCTCAAGGTATAACACCGGTATCACTAATGCTCCAATATAATGATGCTCTTGGATTTGATAGACTGCTATGATGACCCAACACACATTCCCCAGCAGGCATCACAGTGTCTATTATTGCTGTAGCTTAGAAAGTAGGATTATTACCAATGTCAACTGTACTTTGAGCAAAATGGTTGTCTATGCAACTTCTTGTATCCACCATAATTGTACTCATGTCATTGGTCATCCTGTTCACTCTTTCCGAATTTGTTTCACATGGCCTATTTCCTTGATGGGTACGGGACCTTGTCTGCATCATTTTCATGGAAATCTCTTTCAATGACTTTAAGTTTTCTAAATTACATTTAAAATATTTCCTTATTTAAAATCTATGTATTATTTTATCCTGTCCTACCATATGTACACTTTTATTCTAATGCTAAATCTTGGTGACGTAAATTCACGTCACTGGATTTGAATAAAAGTGGCAATTCCCGCCGTGACGTGTTAGAGAAATCAATTACGTGCGGTGAATTCTTATTCTTATTACTTCCCCCTCCCTAGTTTGAAACAGACTATAATCAAATCAGTTTTGTTAGAAGTTTAAATACTAGTAAATTTAATATAATTACCTGTAATTTTGCATTCTGACCTAAAATGGGGGATGGTTTTTTAAGATAAATGTCAGACCATCCTCCCAATTCCGCCAAGCTTCTGGTTTATATATTCTACGAAATCCCGTAAGGCATACGGAATTCTGCGAAAAAAACACCGTCAAAAATCTTACCACCACTAAGGAATATATTTAAGAAAATAAGAATATTCAATGAAGAATAACATAATTTTTACATTAACTTAATAAATATTCATTAAATAATAATTACCTCACATGGGGCACAATTACTTTGGGGAGAAATATAAAAACAAAGCCTTCTACAAAACTTTTGGGAAACGCGAACCAATAACTAGTGATGGCCCGGAAGTGAACCCAAGCGAGGTCACCGCTTTAGAGTAAGGTCAAACACCGCATTAAATTAAGAAGTAACAGCGAGGAAAACAGTTGCCAACTGCAGGCTGAACACAACAAACAAAAAGAAAATTATATAACAGATACAGGTATTTATAACACTAGAGTTGGATGCATTCACTGCCAACGAATTTCGTTGCTGATTGTTCTTAAAAACGTGCTCATCACATATCGCCGTAAAACCTCCCTCCCCCCCCCCCCCGTTACACAGCTGTAAGCATGCTAAATGCTGACTATATGGTTAAACTGTAATTGTAATGAAGGTCTAGACTTGTGTAAATTGCTCAATTACAAAAGCAAAAATAAATGTCTTTTTTAATTCCAAGCAAATTAAAAAAATTGAGAGAAAATACATATGTTAACTGCCAGGTGTTAGACTAATAATATAGGCCTTAACATAGAATAAGCAGTAAAGCTAAGTTTTAGATAAGAAAACTGTAAATGATTTTACTTGGTATACTGTGGGATTTAGACTTCAATTACAATCTAATTAGTGTAATTGAGTAATTAATTAAAATTACACCATGTTTGCAATTGTAATTGACTATCACCAATATGGTGTAATTGTAATTGTAAATCACCAGTATGATGTAATTGTAATTGAATATCACCAGTATGGTGTAATTGTAATTGTAAATCACCAATATGGTGTAATTGTAATTGATATTATTGACTTGGGATTTTCACTTGAAGACTTCTTGTGGTATATGCTTGGTTCTGAATGCAAATGAAGCAGATAAAACCTCCAATATGGTTGCCTGGACAGCCATCCTGAAAGTCTTGCTACTATTTAATTGAAAGGCACATTCACATGGGTTTACACCAACATATTTCTTGTGATATTTAGTTGATTCTAAATGAAACTTAAGTGTGATTCTTAAATCAAGTGTGGTTGTGAAATGGTATTATCTTAGTTTCCTGTAAATTAGTTTGGTTAGAAAAGCAGCAGTTCTTTGAATGACAATTGTTTTGCATTTGAACGCCAATTTGAAACAAAACTCCAGTGTTACTTCAGGTATAAACTGTTTCAGTATGTTTTTATAATATAACTCTCTGATCTGGAATACTAGTCAGGATTTTCAGACTTTCCAGAACTTAAAGCTACAAAATAGATTCAACTCACTCTACCAATATGTAGCTTCTCATATTTATTTTGTCATGATGATATGAAAAAAAGTATTCTCTTTGGAATTTACATGTTCAGTTATAAACACAGAAATCTAATTCCAAGATAATAATATTTCCCCACTGTTTCAAACGTTTCATGAATTCCTATTTTATACATCAGATTGGCCCATGTTTAAGTAGTTAATAACATGAAATAATTTAATACTTAAGATAAATTGTTTTGAGTCCAAATATCTAAGCTCGAAATTCACAGGAAAAGTCGATATGCTTTTGCAATGAGTAATTTGGAGGTTCCAAAATTTAATGATTATGACATTTTGTAGATGAAATTTCCTTTTCAGATGTTTTAGTTCTGTAACCGTATCTCAGTGGACACCACACATTCCATTCCCAGCACATATAGTTTTAGGGATGTCCCCTTATGTTTTCTAAAATTAAAGTATTTTATGTCTATTTATCCCTGTCCATTTATGATGAACAGATATTTTATCCCCAAAAATAAAAATAATTTGGAAAACAGAATTTTGAATTGAGGTTTTTCTTTGTTTTATGCTACAGTAAAACCTGTTTTGTGAGACCACTGCTATGAAAGACCACCTGCCTTGAGAGACCATGTTCTCCTTGCACAGATTTACTGGTTATATAGTGTTATGACCTGACATGAGAGACCACCTGTCTTGAGTGACCATTATTATTTGGCAGAAGGGGTGGTCTTTCAAGACAGGTTCTACTGTATTTTCCTTGTGTTATTCGGTTAATCCAACATAGGTTTCTTTGTTCATACTCATTTCCCTTCATGTATGATCCTGTTGGGCATGGTTTCTTGTCTTTTCCACTTTTAAATCAATATGTGACCTTTTGCCCAGAGGTCTGTAGACTTTTGTTACTTTTGTCCCCATGATTTGGTGTTTGTGGTATTGCATTTATTATACATTCATTACCCCTTTGTTCTTGTTGGGGATGGGGTTGTCTAAATCAAATCTTGTCTTAGGCTTTCCAATATAGAGATACTTATAATTATAAAAATATGTGTGTGTTGCACAGTGTTAATGCATGCATTGGTTTTTATTATTTAAACTTTTACTATTGTTTCCCTTATTTTTTTCTTCTTTTTTCTATATAATATTTTAGCTTGATATTCTGAGATGAAATCAAATGATTCTTTTGCATGGGCATGAATTAAAACATAAAGATTTATATTGTTCAGGCTTGATGTTGTGAAATGAACTGAAAATGTTTTTCTTGGACTTGATGGAAAACTTGGTAATGTTACTTTTATTGATGTCGTAAAATGGACTGAAAATATTTATGTTGGACTTGATGGAATACTTGGTACAGTTACTTTTTCTGTCTTGGGTTTGCTGAATGGATCAAAACGTACTGTCATGAATTGTGACTGAAAACATGGTCAATAATGTTAAATCTTTTGAGCTAAGGGTTTCAGAAAAGATTAAAGTGTTTCTTGCACATACTTGATTGAAAACTTGGTAGTATGGAGAAATATCTATATTGAGTGAAAAAAAATAGATTAAGATTGCTCAGTTCATGAGTTGGATTGTAAAATAGTCACATGAAAATTTTGGAGTGTTAATTTGGTAATGGGACCAAAATTGTTTCGGTGTGGACTTAAATGAAACATGGTGGTAGTAAAATTATGGTGGTAATAAAACTTAAGCCCATTAAACACACCTACCTCATAAGGAGGTAGACATAACTCTTTCCTCTGACTCGAGTTACTTTTCTTGCTTTTGGTTGAACTTAAGGACAATTTGCCTTCATGATGTACTCATTTCCATTGTTTTTCTCTGTTTTGAAAAAATTATTTGAGTGTTAATTACAGTATTTTGTTGTTTTATTTAGATGGAGCAGCACTGTAAATACACCTACCTCATAGTCGGGTAGATCCCCCTTGCATAAATTACTTTTATTCATTTTGATAAGAATGAGCTGCAAATTGCTTTCCTTATTTGCTCATTTTTTTCTGCTACATTCATTATATATGTCCTTCTTGTATCCACGCTTTAATTTGGTGGTTTGTCTTTACTTGTTGATATATATTAAGACAATTGTATATGTGTTGTTTGTCTTTTAATCACACTGGATTATAACATGCAGTCTATCATCCTGCTGGTACTTACAGAGAGGACTTGGTGGTTCTATTTCTCATTACATTCCTTATAAATGTTATTTCCCCATCCCACTTTGCACATAGGCATGTTTTTAGTCTTGCTTATATTTAAGCATTTTTTATTTGGCTAAGCTTTTTCCAGATTAGTTTCAGATTCTGATTTAAGTTTTGAGATAATCTAACGTTTGCTTTGTTTTCTGCAAATTCTTTTGTTTGTATGTATTACAATATATTTTCATATACATTTATTTCTATTTCCCACATTTTAGGATCCAAATTCTATTTTTAGTAGGGTTTTTTTAAAAGTATTTTTATCAACTGAATGGTGTGTCTATTGTCTTAGTTACTTTCGTTTTTTTAGAAACATTTAGAATCTTTTGTGTTAAGAGAAGCAGGCATAAACTGTTGTTTTGTTTGCCTTTAAACATTTACTGGAAAATCTAAAGAACTCTGTAGGAAGATTTCACATAAGATATTTTACGAAGGTTTTATCACGGTGAAGCATTGAGACCTCAGACATTTCTTATGACTTCCATGGAAGTTAGCTGAGAAATTAAATCCAATTTACACATCCAGCTGGTCATAAAGACAGTATTAGCTTGAACACTTGTAAGAGTCAGATGAACAAATTAAGCCTACTTGGGCCTCATGTTTAATATTTTTGCATTATAAAAACATCTGAACTCTCAACTCATTAATAAATACAGTCAAACCTGACATGGTGCAAACTATTAATGCATGACTTGGTCAAAATGTATGCAGGTAACTTTCTTCTATTTACCATGTATTTGCACATTATTAGACCAGTAGTGCATTTTGAGCTATACCAGAACATCTGATGAATTTATGTTTATCTGTATTAAACAAAACAGACATGCTAACTTCCAACTTCTAAAATTATATCTTGCCAAAATTGTCTCCATGAAAGCAAAAACAGAGACCGAAACTGGGGGCCCTGAGTGGCCGAGTGGTCTAAAGCTCTCTCCGTTATGATCACTGCCATCTCACCTCTGTCTGCGTCTGTTTGTGCCTAGGATTTGGTCAATGTGGGTATGTGAGAAAGCTTGCCAGTAGCTTCTCGTGGGTCGGTGGTTCTTCCCGGAGTTTTCCTGGGTTCTTCCTCCATCCATTAATACTGCTTGCCATGTATAGCCTATCGTGTGCTGAAAAATGGCGTAAAACCCCACAACACCAACAATAAACCAAAACTGTTTAATCTCAGTATATTTACCATATGATACTAAATTATAAATTTAAATCAAGGAATTTATTTCCAATTGACCTCGCCATTATATATAGATAACATACAGTTCAACTTTCGACAGTGCCATAGATGGTATTGCTTAGTTGCAATTACAAAAATGCCGATTTTCATATGCAAATGGTTCAATTTAATTTAATCCAGTCTTGAAATATGCAGAGGAAAATGCCACAGAATGATTTTGTCAGATGCATGTAGAATAAAGTTGTCTGTTGCTCCCGATAACAATTGTGTCTCCAGCCAGTTACATGAGTAGTTCCCCATCAATGTCTGCATCTCCAGCCAGTTAGATGAGTAGTTCCTCATCAATGCATGTGTCTCCATTCATTTGCAGGAGTAGTTTCCAATCAATGCCTGTCTCCAATCGGTTTCATGTGTCTCAACTCTCAAGTCAATTATACAAGTCATTCCTGATCAGTGCCCATGCCACAAGTCAGTTGTATGTGTAGTTTCCCACCATTGACTGTCTCTCGAGTCAGTTATATGAATTGTTCTGCATCAATACCCGTGACTCGTGTCAGTTGTATGATTTGTTCCCTATTAATGCCTGCATCTCAAATCAGTTACCAGTTGTTCCCATCGATGTTTATGCTTCAAATAAGCTCATGATTTGTGCTGGTTTGACAATGTTTTGATCGCGTATACTATCAGTTATGAGTTGTTCCCATCAATGCCTACGCCTCAAGTAAGCTCACAATTTGTGTTTGTCAATGTTTTGATCACGTAGACCATCAGCCATTTTGATCACATGGACTATCAAGCTGCTAGTCACTAATTAATACATTTATTTTGACTGACCTTTTAATGCAGAAGCCATGTAAAATCTATCTTCTTTTGAGCTATAGCATTAAATCCATCAAAACACTCACTTTTTAGTATTAGTCTCTGAGAACAGAACACTTGTGTATCCAATCCATGTCAGAACAGAACACTTGTATATCCATTGCTTATTGACCTGAAATTTAAATTGCTGATTCATGCATGGAAATCAGTATCACCGAAAGTAAGAGTAATTTGTGAAAACCGTCTAGACAGTGACGACTATATCTCTACGAGCTGATTAAAGCTTGAAGCAGAGCTGATGTTACTCTTACCTTGGGGATGATGCTGCCCTACACGCATGCATTATCAGTTTAAAGTTCAGGTCAATAACCAATGGATATACAGGTGTTCTGCTCTGACAGAGATGAATACTAAATAAATGTGAGTAGTCTGAAGGATTTAATGTCATGGCTTAAAAGAAGAGGATTTTCGTATTTTCCACAAAGAAAAGTCAGCAAAAATAAATGTATTAATTACTAGCTAGCACTCCGATAACACTGATACTCTATCACAAATTATGCCTAGAAAAGTGGGTATCCATCACCACTGAAGTCAGAAGTAGGTGGAGAACAACTTGTTAGTCAAGGTTTTTGCAATAGTTTACCAATGATTTATTCTGGTTTCATCTAGGTAGATAAAGGGCAGACAAGTGTAGCGACAGAAATGCCTATATCGGCACCAGTCCCTGATGACTCTGGATATAACAATCAAGGTAACAGTAACTAAAATCATTGTTACAGACACACATGTAGGACTCCATGGCTGTAGCCTGTAATTAATTGCACAGGTTTGTTTATATTAGGTACAGTCATAGCCAGGACTGATTGCTGTGTAATGCTGTTGCATATAATGACCATCATTTGTACTATTAAACTGGGAATTCATCAATTTGTAAAAGTTTAGACATGCATCATTTCATTATGCTACAGTTCATATTTTGTATCGTAGCTTTGTATTTAGTGAGAGAGAAACTAGCACTATTCATGGAACCGCTCCAGTGGCCTAGTGGTTAGAGCGTCCGCCTCGGATGCAGGATGTCGTGGGTTCTATCCCCGACCGAGTCATACCAGAGACTTACAAAAATGGTACTAACAACTCCCTCGCTTGGCATTCAGCATTAAGAGGTTAGTGTTAGGACTGGTTGGCCTGGTGTCAGGATAATGTGACTGGGTGGGACATCATGCTACATGTCTGCGGCATGATGCCCCAGTGCTGGACATCACTATAAACTGGCACATTGCAGACATTGTAGCGATATGACTGAAAAATTGTTAAAGCTACGTTAAAAATCAAAATCACAACTATTCATGGATTCTACAGTACATATTTTGTATTGTAGTTTTTGTATTTACTGAGAGAGAGAGTAGCACTATGCATGGATTATTCTGCAGTACATATTTTGTATTGTAATTTTTTATTTACTGAGAGAGAGAGAGACTAGCACTATTCATGGATTCTACAGTAGAATATTTTGATCGAATTAAGTGAATTTTTAAATATGAAGAAACAAGGTTATCATTATGTTTATATCAGTGGTCCTGAATGTTTCGTGCCTACAGGCACATTTGAGAATTTATAAGAGAGTGGCAAGCACCAACCACTACTGTTTACAAACAAACTGATATACTTTTGTATACGCATAGCATTGACATACCTTGCAAGTATATAATTTTAGTTTGTGTTCCATTCGCATAGCATTGACATACCTTGCAAGTATATAATTTTAGTTTGTGTTCCATATGCATAGCATTGACATACCTTGCAAGTATATAATTTTAGTTTGTGTTCCATATGCATAGCATTGACATACCTTGCAAGTATATAATTTTAGTTTGTGTTCCATATGCATAGCATTGACATACCTTGCAAGTATATAATTTTAGTTTGTGTTCCATACGCATAGCATTGACATAACTTACAAGTATATAATTTTAGTTTGTGTTCCATACTCATAGCATTGACATACCTTGCAAGTATATAATTTTAAATTGTGTTCCATACTCATAGCATTGACATACCTTGCAAGGATATAATTTTAATTTGTGTTTCTTCATTATTCAGTACAACAACTTTCTGTAAAAAAAGCATAATTATGATTACTAAATTTAAGAGCATAAAACAGATGCACAAAAAATGCATTGGCTGGAGCCTGCAGGCACTGTGTGTGGGACAGCTGGGCTAGAGAATTTTAAAATCTCTATAACTAGTATGATATTTAAATGTTTATGTAAAGCTGTCAATCATTCTTCTACCGGATCCAAAGATAGCATATTGAGCTCTGTTTGGTGTATATAAAATTCATTAACCTGTATGATATTATTTCTTCATAAAAAGGTAATAATCTCTATATACCTTGATTTCTGTCATATGACTATGCAGTGACTGTATTTAGATGAGAATTGAATACTAGGTCCATGTGTGAGTTTCTGCTACATATGAATTCCCATACCAGCGACTTTTTGTAGAATCATGTTTGAGTGATTTGTGAGTGGTCAAGGTGTATAGGGGTTGGTGCTTGCAATATAGGTGATGAGTGCTATAATCTTGCTTTTGTAAGAATTAACTAGTCTCTGATCCGTATGGTAATAATTTATCTTGACATACATACATACATACATACATACATATGGTTGACACATGCAGACAAGGCAGTGGGTGTCATAATCTTCATACAGTATGAATTAAATAAATTATCTAACCTGTTTGATAATACTGTTTATAAATGTGTATGCGTGTGTGATTTGGCAATGAATAATTATGATGACAGGATGCTTCCTTTATACATTGTATAAATTGTCATATTGAATTTTGCATTGTGCCAATCCCACTGCTCCATAATCATTACATACATGTCATAACAGTTGCGTGGTTAGGAAATTCACTAATTTACCAAGCAACAGACATGAAAGAACAAGACTCAGGGAACTGGCTAATTTAATATAGCAACAGACATGAAATGATGAGACTCAGTTAGGGAATTAGTTAATTTAACATAGCAATGGACATGAAATGATGAGACTCAGTTAGGGAATTAGTTTATTTAACATAGCAATGGACATGAAATGACAAGACTCAGTTAGGGAATTAGTTGATTTAATATAGCAATGGAAATGAAATAACAGACTTAGTTAGAGAACGTGTTACCTTAACATAGCAATGCAAATGAAATAACAAGACTCAATTAATGAATTGGTTGACCATGGCAGTCATCCTGAAAATCCTATCACTACTCTTTCCAAACGGAAAATCCAATCAACATGGGTTTTCACTAGAAACCTTTTTGTCATTTCTAGTTCTCCCTGATGAATATCCTGCTGATCTGGCTTCCAATATGGCTACCACGGTGGCCATCTTGAAAATGTTGTTGCTCTTCCTTCTAGATGAATAGTGAGTTTTAGTTGGGGTTTTCACCAAAAGGCTTTATGTGGTATCTGGTTTGATCCTAAATAGTGAAAGTCAGACATCTGTTATGGCTGCCATGTTTGCTATTTTGCAGATCTTCTGATTACTACTATACCAATATGAAAGTCACATCAGCATGGGGTTTTCACCAGAAGAATTCTGGTTCATTTTAAATTAAAATTGTGCCAATCTAGCCTCCAGTATAGCTGCCATATTGGCTACTTTGAAAATCATTTGTATTGCTTATTCTCATAGATGGATGGTTACATTAAAAATGGACCACTCCGGTGGCCTAGTGGTTAAAACGTCCACCTTGAATGCTGGAGGTCGTGGGTTCGATCCCCGGCCGAGTCATACCAAAGACTTATATAAATGGTACTACCAGCTGCCTCGCTTGGCACTCAGCGTTAAGAGGTTAGTATTAGGACTGGTCAGCCTGGTGTCAGGATAATGTGACTGGGTGGGACATCATGCTACATGTCTGTGGCATGATGCCCCAGTGCTAGACATCACTATAAATTGCCACACTGCAGACATCATAGCGATATGACTGAAACATTGTTAAAGCTATGTTAAAAATCCAAATCACACAGCACATTAAAAATTGAGTTTTCACCTAAAGGTATTATGATGTTGTTCCTAAATGAAAATGGAGCTGATCTGACATCCAGTATAACCAGCATGGTAGCCAACTTTAACATCTTGTTATCATGATAAGTTGTGAATGGATGAACATATGCACATTGGGGTATCAGAAAATCGTGATGTTGACCTGATCTTAAATGAAAATGTTGCCAATCTTACATTCAGTTTGGTCGCGTGAAATCTTGAGAGAACCCATTCACCTTCAAAATAAGTAAAGCTGTGTGACAAACCATAGCTGATACATCTCTGTTTGTAAATATCCTGATTCATTATCTATGACTTTCACAAAATCATCAGAAATAGATAAATTCTAAAACAAATCAGATATTGCTTACATCAATATCAGAGCATAATATATCTCTTAATAAAGCCTTCACTTGTAATTCTAATCATGCAAACTGAGGAAAGTGCTGAATGAATGAAATCCTCAGATTATATTTTGGAGAGCGGAGAATCCAACCCAGTTAGTTTAAATAAAAGGTTAAGACTAATTTAACTAACGACCATGTGATTTGATACAATGGTCATTTGCCACCATGTCTGTTATTGGCTCCATTGGCCTAGTGTCATCTTAGTCCCAAAAGTGCTAGTGTCATCAGAGTCCAAAAGTGCTAGTGTCGTCTGAGTGCTTACATGAGTTGAAGGCTTATAAACAAGAAATGGTCATCTCTTGAAATCCTGAAAATTCTTTTCAGCCAATAGAGCATAAGCCTTTTCAAGGGACTCTTTGAATTTTTGCTAAACTAATTACATGTCTTAGGGTGCATTTAAATGGCCACTGAATAATCGTGACTTAAAAATAGTTATAAAATATCACTTAGAGAATTTAATATTGGATTGTAAGAGATAAAAAACATCTGAGTATTAGTTTTCACTGCAAAGATTGAACCTCTTGCAGACAATATATGTCAGGAAGTGAACAATTGTGAAACTGTACAGTGCATTGTAACCTCTGCATTGCAATATTGGGTGGCAATGCATCTTCGAAGTGAAAAGCTTCAAACATGATATAGTGAACTAACATTCATGGTATGTTAATGCAGATGATGGGGACATTATTTAGGATGATATTGGTGTAAGCTATATCCATGTGAAATTTGCCTGAATATGTTTTTAAAGCAAACTATGTATGCACTATATTCACTATATATACACTATATACACTTTCAATATAGGTCCTGTTTACTTTTAATTTTGTGCATGCTGTTACGATCTGCATCAAAGAAGTGGTAATTTTGGCATTATAAAAGAATGACAATAAGCTTTATTTTAACACATGATAATTTCTTATTTAAATATTACAGTGATTTCCCTTCTTGAATGCTGGTTGTAAATTTGCTTCCAGGCCCAGTCATTCCTGTGGAGATCCTTCGTATGGATGATAAATCCCTTCAGTTATACAAAGAAGCTTTGCGAGATGGAAAGGAGAAGGTTTATAGCATTAGAGTCATGGTGGTTGGTCAGTTTGGGGTTGGAAAGACAACATTAACAAAGCGCCTCCTTGGACAGCATGTTGATATATCTGAGCGGAAAAGTACAGAAGGAATTGATGTATATAAACATTGTTGCAAAATTGCTTTGGATACTGGGGAATGGATAGTACAGCATGAAGGTAGGCCATCATTGTCCTGAAATATCACAAAGTTAAAACAGGAGTTGTGTTATTCTGCCTGTCTGAAAGTGCATGAGTAATGATGTATAATTCCTACTCTAGTGTGTATAGAAATTTTAAACCAGGGGATGTGATTACGGTTATTTTGAGCAATGATGTATAACTCCTCCTTATGTGTGCATAGAGATTTTAAACAAGGGGATATGATTATGGTCATTTTGAGCAATGATGTATAATTCCAAGCTTTGGATACGATTAAGGTCACTTTAAGACATGCACCACCTTTAGAACCTTGTTTCATCCACCACTGGGGCAGTGTAGTGTGTAATACTATAATGCAAGCCAGTTTGTAAATTTACCTGTGTATTGACTAAGAAGAAATGCACACTATATGATGTTCCTGAATGTATTTTAATGGTATACATTAGAGCTGGAATCAGGTGTAAGGGTCAAATCCCACCCACCCCGAAAATAAGATTGCATGGAGTGTTACTAGCAATGGATTTAGCTTGTGTATATTTACCCAAGAACAGCACAATATAATGGAGTGTTACTATTGCTGGATTTAGCTTGCATATTTTCCGCCAGAACAGTACAGTTGAATGGATAGTCGCTAGTAGTGGCTTTAGCTTGTGTATATTTTCCCCCCAGAACATTAATATTAAATGCGGAGTTACTAATCATGAATTTTGGTTGTGTAATTTTTCCCCAGAACAATAAGATTGAATGGAGAGATATCAATGGTATATTGTGGCCAGTTAGTTTGATTGGCAGGATGAAAACTTAGGTGAGACATGAAATTCAGCCCGGTGTGTTTGTAGATATTATCTGCAATCCTTATTTCATCAAACACATCCTGCACCCATTCCAAGTAAACTGATTATGTAGTAAACACATTTTGCCAGGAAACCTGGCTGATCTAATAGCATAGCTATGTGTCCGTCATGTTGAGTGTTTGGAGTTGTGAATCCATAAAAATTACTTGTGTGTAATGAACATTTTATTGTCATGAATGGACATATTTTGGTACAACATTCAATTTGACTGTATTGTTTCTTAGCCCTATAGCAAGGGGATGTAACTGTTGTCCCCTGACTCTATAGCAAGGGGATGTAACTGTTGTTCCCTGACCCTATAACAAGGGGATGTGACTATATTGTTCCCTGACTCTTTAGCAAGGGATATGATTATTGTCCTGTGACTCTATAGCAAGGGACATGACTATTTTCCTGTGACCCTATAGCATGGCATGTGACTATATTGTTCCCGGACCCCATAGCAAGGGATGTGACTGTATTATTCCCTGACTCTATAGCAAAGGATGTGACTGTATTATTCCCTGACTCTATAGCAAGGGATGTGACTGTATTATTCCCTGACTCTGTAGCAAGGGGATGTGACTATATTGTTCCCTGACTCTATAGCAAGGGATGTGACTGTATTATTCCCTGACTCTGTAGCAAGGGGATGTGACTATTGCCCCTTGACTCTTTAGCACTGGATGTGACTATATCTTTTCCAGACTCTATAGCAGAGGATATGACTATTGTCCCATGACTCTATAGCAAGTGGATGTCACTATATTGTTTCCTGACTCAATAACAAGCGGATGTGACAGAGTTTGTCCCCGACTTAAAAGCAAGAGGGTTTGACTATTGTCCCCTGACCCTGTAGCAAAGGGATGTGACTATATTGTCATATGACCTTACAGTTAGGTGATGTGGCTGTATTATCCCAGACTCTATAGTGATTGGATGGGACTGTGTTGTCCCCTGACGTTGCAGTTAATATGCTTTCTTAGCATATAATTGTATATTGTGCCATAACAAAATCAATAAACAATATGTAGCGTAATTAATCATTGCTATATTTGGCTATACACATTTATCTTTGTTTATTTTATTATTATCTAAGCTTCAGAACAGTCTTTGAGACTTCAACGTCTCGTAAAGCTCTTGACTGGTCGAACTGAGAGGCATGAGGACAGTGGTGAGCAGAAAGGACGCACACCGGTTATTTATCAAACAGAGACAACTCCTGATGAACTGCATAGTCCAGTCCATTACAGTGACGATGACGATGATGTATCAAGTAACACAGTCATCTTTATAAATGATTTGAGTGACAGTTCAGAGTCAGACATTGACAAAGAAGTTGAGGTAAATAGTGTTACCGTTCAGAAGAGTGGAAGACGTGTAACCACTGACCAGGAAGCTGATATTACCAAAAACCAACCAGAAGGATCATCTTTTGTCAATGTGGATCCAAGACATCCAGCTCTGGAGATGGGTGGCATTACTGTTCAGGAGAGTAAAAGTCTTGTAACCAGTAAAGATGATGCAATGATGGAATTCCTTCAGTTGGTCAATGAGAAGACAGACAAGCTGGAGAAGAGTTTAGTAGAGTATGCAGCATTGGCAATGTGGGACTTTGCAGGCCAATATGTATTTTACACTACACACCAGACATTTCTGACGTGTCGTGCAATTTATCTGTTGGTCACAGATCTTAGTAAGCAGGTCACAGATCTTGTGGAAGATGATGAATGCTTCTTTGATACAGAGGGAGTAAAACTATGTAAAGTTCAAGGTAATGTTAATCCATTCTTAGGAAACTAGAAGTAAGACTCTTCAGGTTAAATATAATGTTAACCCATTACAATTATCCTGACAGTAAGATCATAGCTTACATTAATTTGGGGGAATATAAATGTATTGAATACTGCATGTATAAATAAATATTACTGTGTGGTTCCATGCTAGATTTATCAAAAAACATAACCTGAGAAAGATTTTTTCTCAGTTGATTCATCCACTTCATTGCATATAATTGATTTCAATGTTAAATGGTTCTCAAGCACAGTGTATCATACTTTGATATCTGTCCATCCATCTGTGTGTTCATATTTGGTTTCAACAAAATAAGTTTAGTAATAGTCAGTGTGCTTTGTAACATCACAATCCTTGGCGGATAGCTCTCTTTTTGTCCTAGTCATTGTACTGTTCAGTGTACCATGTAGCATCACCATCCTTGGGGGATAGCTGTCACTTAGTCATAGTCCTTGTACTGTGTAACATCACCATCATTGGGGATAGTTGTCACTTACTCTCAGTCAGTGTACTGTAGAATATCACCATCCTTGGCAGATAGCTGTCATTAGTCTCAGTAATTGTGCTGTGCAATATCATCATCCTTGGGGGATAGCTGTCACTTAGTCCTAGTCCTTGTACTGTGTAACATCACCATCACTGGGGATAGCTGTCACTTAGTCCCAGTCAGTGTACCATGTAACATCACCATCTTTGGGGGATAGCTGTCATTTAGTCCTAGTCCTTGTACTGTGTAAAATCACCATCCTTGGGGGATAACTGTTGCTTAGTCCTAGTCAGTGTACTGTGTAACATCACCATCCTTGGTGGATTGCTGTCATTAGTCGCAGTCAGTCTGCTGTGCAATATCACAATCCTTGGGTGATAGCTGTCACTTAGTCCTAGTCCTTGTATTGTGTAACATCACCATCATTGGGGATAGCTGTCACTTAGTCCTTGTCAGTGTACTGTGTAACATCACAATCCTTGGGTGATAGCTGTCACTTAGTCCTAGTCCTTGTATTGTGTGACATCACCATTCTTGGGGTATAACTGTTACTTTAAAATCCTAGTGCTTGCACCTTGTAACTTCACCACCCTTGTGGGATAGATGTTACTCTGTCCTAGTCTTTGTGCTGTATACCTTCACCATCCTTAGTGGATTGAATTCAGTTGGGTAAAATAAGGATCTGCTGATTTCTGGGCTCCAAAGGACACAAGTTAAAGTCATTGTGACTTGGATATAAAAATTGATTTCCTCACAAAAAACTTTTGTTATAGACAACATACTGTTACTGAGGAACATAACCATCCTTTGGGAATAATAATAATGAGGACTTTATATAGCGCCTAATCTTTAGCAGCTCTAAGCGCTTTACAACATTAGACAACACATATAACATAAAAAACATATATAATGATATGATTACAAAAACAAACACCATGAAATCAGAAACCATAAAAAAAAACATGCTGAAATTATTTAAGGTAGGAAACTTTATTAGGTCTTTAAGTCTGTCACTTAGTCCTAGTCATTGTACTGTGTAACATCTCCATCCTTTTGGGATAGCTCTCAATTAGTAGAACTAAGCGAGAGCTATCCAGTGTACCGTGCAACATCACCATCCTTTGGGGATAGCTGTTACTTAGTCCTAGTCCTTGTACTTTGTAACATAACCATCCTTGGGGATGGCTGTTGCTTAGTCCTAGTCCTGGTACTGTGTAACATAACCATCCTTGGGGATGGCTGTTACTTAGTCCTAGTCCTGGTACTGTGTAACATAACCATCCTTTGGGGATGGCTGTTACTTAGTCCTAGTCCTGGTACTGTGTAACATAACCATCCTTGGGGATGGCTGTTACTTAGTCCTAGTCCTGGTACTGTGTAACATAACCATCCTTGGGGATGGCTGTTACTTAGTCCTAGTCCTGGTACTGTGTAACATAACCATCTTTGGGGATAGCTGTTACTTAGTCCTAGTCCTGGTACTGTGTAACATAACCATCCTTGGGGATAGCTGTTACTTAGTCCTAGTCCGCCTACTAAGTTTGAGCTATCACAGTGTGATTTGTAACATCACCATCCTTGGGGGATAGATGTCACTTAGTCCTAGTCAGTATACTGTGAAACATCACTGTCTTTGGGGGATAACTGTTACTTAGTCCTAGTGCTTGCACCCTTGTGGGATAGCAGTCACTCTGTCCTAGTCCTTGTACTATTCAGTTTCACCATCCTTAGGGAATATAATTCAGGCAGGTAAAATAAGAATCTGCTTATTTATGGGCTCCAAAGGACACAGGTAAAAGTTCATTTGACTTGGATACAAAATTTGATTTCCACACAATAAACTTTTGTTATAGACATACTGTTACAGGATATCACTGCACTGGCCGTTAACATGGTGACCATTCAGTGACTCACTATGCTCTCTCTGGCCAATACACTCTAATCAGAATAAAGGCCCAGTTATACTTGGTCCTTAACTGCAACAAGTCTGTATGATTCTGTGATGAAGTGGGGAATCCTTGCTATAAGAATGGACTAGGGATGATACACGGAGTTTCATCTCATTTATTAATAGTCACAAAATCATATGGAAGTAAATGCCAATTCATTGATTTAATATCATTTTATATATCTTATTGTGATGGAAAGATCCATATGTAAAATGTATTTGAGCTTGTCCAGGCATTTAGTTCTGGAAAAGTTGAGTGGAAAGTGAGGACCCTTATTAATGTTGATTATCTGTTTGAATTTATTCTTTTAGAGTAGAAAAAGATACATGATATTCAATATTAAATTCCTAATAGTGTTGATACGTCACCAGTCAAATTTACTTAGACCTGAATTTGCTCATTTCCAGATCTGGTTGAAGTTTGGATGAATTCAGTACATTGTTGTGCACCATCTCCCATAGCCAAAACGCCAGTAACATCACCAGCAGCTGCCATCACCATGACATCACCTGCATTGACATCCCATGTAGCTAGTACCTCAGCGACCTCCACTGATGTCAGTAATGCAGTGATTCCACCAGTGATCCTTGTTGGTACACATGTGGACAAAATACGACAGGTAGATTTATATGTCATTTAAAATACATTAGTGTCTCTAGTTTGCATACTTTGTCTGCATGGCTTGATGTGTTGTCTGTATAAGTCAACAATTATGCAAAAGTGTCCTCGGTTTGGATACTTTCTCAGCATGGCTTGATATGTTCTATGTGGAGGTCAATATGCAAAAGTGTCCTCAGTTTGGATACTTTCTCAGCATGGCTTGATGTTTTTAAAGTCAATATGCAATAGTGTTGTCCGTTTGGATATTTTGTCAGCATGGCTTGAGGTGTAGTCTGTAGAAGGCAGTATGCAATAGTGTTCTGAGTTTGAATACTTTGTCAGCATGGCTTGAGGTGTGGACTGTAGAAGTCAATATGTAATAATGTCCTAAGTTTGAATACTTTGTCAGCATAGCTTGAGGTGTAGTCTGTAGAAGTCAGTATGCAATAGTGTCCTCAGTTTGAATACTTTGTCAGCATGGCTTGAGGTGTGATCTGTAGAAATCAATATGCAATAGTGTCCTCAGTTTGAATACTTTGTCAGCATGGCTTGAGGTGTGGTCTGTAGAAGTCAATATGCAATAGTGTCCTCAGTTTGAATACTTTGTCAGCATAGCTTGTGGTGTGATCTGTAGAAGTCAATATGCAATAGTGTCCTCAGTTTTAAATGTCATTTAAAATGCAAAGGTCTCATTAGTTTGAATATTGGATCTATTATCAGCATGGCCATCTGTCGGCCTGTCAAACGTTCTTGATAGAGACAGATAGCTAAATTACTATTAAGCCAAACCTTATGAGGATTAAATATTAATTAGATAATCTTGATTGAGTCGCCACGATCAAATTACATTGTCAGACTCTTTAAATTAACCTATAAAATATTTAACTGAAAAACCTCCAGAAACAGACTTTTTTGTGTGAGTATAGCCAGATTTATAATCTGAGAATTTGTTAACATCAATACTTAAATCCTAAATGGGTTTTGCTACAGTTAAGATAGTTTGGTTAACTAAATATTTCTTCATACTTGTTTCCTGGAACTATTTTCTTGACAAAATAATTGCAATCCTCTAAGAAGAAAATAAAGCAATGTCTTTGCTATTGACACAAGAATTGTTTTATTTTTAGAAAAGTTTCAATTCAATATATGAATATTTTTAATGAAATGATTAATAAAGATTATGACTATATAGGGAATCGTGGTAAGAAAACTAATTTTAGCACAAGAATGGAAGTTTTTCTAATTAATAATACTGTTAATAAAACATTATTCATTTCATTTCGTAAACCACTAGGTGGAAATTTACCAAACTTGGTATATACTGTAGGTTGAGGCGTCATCTGTTGTCACTTGGTCTGCCCTTTTGCACTTCTCTTCCTAAACCACTTGCTGGAAATTTACCCTACTTGGTATATACTGTTGATTGACAATCTGTCTGTTGTCAATTAGTCTGCTCTTACCATCTTTATTTCCTAAACTGCTAGGTGAAATTTTTACCAGCCTTGGTGCGTACTGTAGATTGACCCTCCAGCTGTTGTTAGTTGTTCTACCATTTTCCATTTTTGTTCCTAAATCACTATATGTCAATTTAGTGAACTTGGTATATAATGTCGGTAGACAATGTGTTGACTGTCTATTGAGGTCCCTGAGATTGGGTCAGAGGTCAGGTGTGGAAAAGTTTTAATTATAGTCTGTATGCTTTGTTAAGTGAAATTTACTATTTTTGCACTCTGCAGTGAACAGAACGATAATGAATGATAGAAGTCAAACAACTTACAAAATACGGCCAGTCCCATCACTACATGTGCCTTCAGGGGGCCCCGAGTGGCCGAGTGGTCTAAAGCGCTCTTCGTTACGGATCACTGCCATCTCACCTCTGTCTGCGGCGGTTCGAGTCTAAGATTCAGCCAATGTGGGCATGTGAGAAAGCTTGTCAGTAGCTTCTCGTGGGTCGGTGGTTCTTTCCAGGGTTTTCAGGGTTCTTCCTCCACCATTAATACTGGCCGCCATGTATAGCCTATCGTGCTGAAAAATGGCGTTAAACCCCACAACAACAACAACAACAACATGTGCCTTCAGAATTGAACTAAATGGTAGTTATATATATATGTATATTCAGTATCATAGCCATTATTGTTGAAGGACTAAACACATTGAAATTTAAGTGTAAATTTTATGTTTTCTTTTTTGTTATTTGTTTGCAAACAGAAGCTGCAGCTATCTATAATTTATTTGTCCATACCTCGGAGGATTACTTTTCATATTTAAACAGTAGGATAAATTCACTTTTCATGAGAAACATATCAAGGTGGGCCTCCTGTCAAGTCAGCGCATAAATATTGTAAATGTACAAAATATACTAGACTTCTCAAATTGATTTGTATTGTCCACATATATGATTCAGATATAGATGACTAATTGGTGAAATGGTATTTGATTATCAATCACTCATGATGTATTGTCATCCATGAGTAGTCTTCATTGTTTGGTGAAATGGTATTTGATTATCAATCACTCATGATGTATTGTCATTCCATGAGTGGTCTTCATTGATTGGTGAAATGGTATTTGATTATCAATCACTTCTGATGTATTGTCATTCCATGAGTAGTCTTCATTGATTGGTGAAATGGTATTTGATTATCAATCACTCTTGATGTATTGTCATTCCATGAGTGGTCTTCATTGATTGGTGAAATGGTATTTGATTATCAATCACTTCTGACGTATTGTCATTCCATGAGTAGTCTTCATTGATTGGTGAAATGGTATTTGATTATCAATCACTCATGATGTATTGTCATTCCATGAGTGGTCTTCATTGATTGGTGAAATGGTATTTGATTATCAATCACTTCTGATGTATTGTCATTCCATGAGTAGTCTTCATTGATTGGTGAAATGGTATTTGATTATCAATCACTTCTGATGTATTGTCATTCCATGAGTAGTCTTCATTGATTGGTGAAATGGTATTTGATTATCAATCACTCTTGATGTATTGTCATTCCATGAGTAGTCTTCATTGATTGAATGATCCACAATGGAGATGCTATTGGCCCACCAGCCAAGGAACTGTGGTGATTTGTTAATATTATATTACTCTGTCGTGGAGCAAAAGTGGAGGGATTA
Organism: Sinohyriopsis cumingii; assembly: GCA_028554795.2. Lineage (NCBI taxonomy): Eukaryota > Metazoa > Mollusca > Bivalvia > Unionida > Unionidae > Sinohyriopsis > Sinohyriopsis cumingii. The sequence continues at coordinate 33,214,220 of CM068833.1, forward strand.
AGTCCCCCACTGCTTTGCATGGGGTCCCGTAAATACATGTGAGCTGTTCTGCTGGTGGGCTGGATATATGAATTAGTGCTCTTAAGATATTTTTTTGGGGTAAGTTGTTGCTGTTGTTGGGTTTAACGCCCTTTTTCAGCACAATATACATGGTGGCCAGTATTAATGATGGAAGATGAATCCAGGAAAGAACCACCGACCCACAAGAAGCTACCAGAAAGCTTTCTCACATACCCACACTGGCTGAATCCAAGATTCAAACTGGCGCCAACAGAGGTGAGATGGCAGTGATCCGTAACGGAGAGCGCTTTAGACCACTTGGGCACTAGGGCCCCCTCCTAAATGAGGTAATGTAAAATGATTCTCATTTTACTAGAGAGACAAATTAGTTTAAAATATTTGTAGATTGAATGTTTTATTGTTTGGTCATGGACTAAAAGAGAGTGTATCTAGGTGTTGGAGTTGAGATTGGGCATCAAACATAGTAACAATAATTAGACATTTGTCACTAGAACTCAGTACAAAAAATGATTAAAGAAATAGCACTGGCATTAAACAGATGTCAGAGTCCACTGTCCAAAGCATGGAGAATACTTAAGGCTTTTTGATATTAGCTTAAAGTTTTGGCTGAAGTGGCAATAATTCTGATGAACAAAAACAGTAAAGATAAATACATGTAGTGACTTTTTCCTTGCTTTGGTGCACACCATCATGATTGCAAAACATCCTGAATTGGCACCATCCTCTCAAAATGCTCAATTCAAGGTGGGATTTGTCTCAAAAATTGCTCTAGGTAATCCTTATGAAATGACGTAACAATTCAAACACTATTCAACAGGTATTTATCTCAACTGTATTTCTTTTCTTAGCAATTGTGCTATATTAAAACACAGCCATTTGTTTCATTCAGATAGGGTTTGAAACTAGCATCTGTTTGACTTATTTTGTTCAACTTTCATGATAATTCTGACACAACTTGATTAGTGTTTAGTATGAAAATTCAGCATTATTGCCACGAGGTACTTTTACTGTTCATTTAATGGTCACTTGTATGTAAAATTTCTCCATTCCTTCGTATCTTGTCTGTTTGGATCAAATTACATGGGTAGACACTTCCATTATGTCAGATAGTGAATACGCTACTTTCAGTTGGATTGGTGGCTGTTGAATAAGATACTTTCACTTGGATTGGTGGCTGTTGAGAAAACTACATGTACTTTCAATTTGGATTGGTGGCTGTTGAATAATCTACTTTCAGTTTCGATTGGTGTATGTTGAATAAACTACTTTCAATTTGGATTGGTGGCTGTTGAATAAACTACTTTCAATTTGGATTGGTGGCTGTTGAATAATCTACTTTCAGTTTCGATTGGTGTATGTTGAATAAACTACTTTCAATTTGGATTGGTGGATGTTGAATAAACTACATGTACTTTCAATTTGGATTGGTGGCTGTTGAATAGGCTACTTACATTTCAGATTGGTATCTGTTGAATAAACTACATACATTTGGATTAGTGGCTGTTGAATAAACTAATTACATTTCAGATCTTTGGCTGTTGAATAAACTAATTACATTTTGGATTGGTGGCTGTGGAATAAACTACTTACATTTTGGATTGGTGGCTGTTGAATAAACTACATTTACTTTCAATTTGGATTGGTGGCTGTTGAATAGGCAACTTCCATTTCAGATTGGTATCTGTTGAATAAACTATTTACATTTGGATTGGTGGCTGTCGAATAAACTACTTTCATTTGGATTGATGGCTGTTGATTAAACTACTTATATTTTGGATTGGTGGCTGTTGAATAAACTACTTACATTCGGATTGGTGGCTGTTGAATAAACTACTTACATTTTTGATTGGTGGCTGTTGAATAAGCTACTTTCATTTGGATTGATGGCTGTTGAATAGGTTACTTACATTTCAGATTTGTGGCTGTTGAATAAACTAGTACTTACATTTCAGATTTATGGTTGTTGAATAAACTACTTATATTTTTGATTGATAGCTGTTGAAAACTCAGTAGGCTATGATCAATCGGATTTGTGGTTGTTGAATAGGCTACTTCCATTTTGGATTGGTGGCTGTTGAATTGGGTACATTGTTACATTTAGGCTCTTACAAAACATAACAAGAAATGAGTGAAGACAGCAAACTTTGTAAAATTTAACAAATAATTTATTTCCCTGGAAAAACAAGGTAAAAATGAGAAAAAGAACTTATGGCTTTACGAATGAAATCCAATAATAATTCAAGAATAAAAAACAATAGAAGTTATATTAATAAAAAGTCATAATGAAACTTAAGTTAAATCCCAATGAAATCCAAAAAGGAGTGGTCAGTGTCATACTGATGTGTCAACAATTCATTGTTGAATCATCACAGAAAATAATATTCCAGTGTTTGAATTCTTTGTGAATTTCGATAACTCTCCTTGTCCAAGAATTAACTTAGAGCACAAGTATTTCCAGGGAAAATTAATCTCTTGGAATCCAAACAATTTGAAGAAAACAACATTATTAGCCCAAAAAACTGGTCACAACATAAAATCCTTTGACTTCTCACGTGTTAAGGCAAGAATGACTATTCTTTCTCCATATATCAATAATAACTCTAGCTACGGCACAAAACAGATGGTGGCTGTTGAATAGGCTACTTTCAGTTTGGACTGGTTGCTGTTAAATAAACTACTTTCAAGTCAGATTGGTGGCTATTGAATAGGCTACTTTCGAGTCGGATTAGTTGTTATTGAATAGAATTCTTTTAATTTGGATTGGTGGCTGTTGAATATGATACTTTTAATTTGGATTGGTGGCTATTGAATATGATACTTTTAATTTGGATTGTTGGCTATTGAATAGGATACTTTCAATTTGGATTGGTGGCTATTGAATAGGATACTTTTAATTTGGATTGGTGGCTATTGAATATGATACGTTTAATTTTGGATTGGTGGTTATTGAATATGATACTTTCAATTCGGACTGTTATTGAAAAGGCTACATGCAGTTAAGTTTGGTGTTTATGGTTTACTCTGGACTGAAGTGATCAGTGTCAGCCCTTACAGCCATTCAGGACATAAAGTGGCTTACTCAATGAATGACATACCCTTTTATTAATTTAAAATTCAGGTACTATTGGATTAATTATTTAATTTATTATAATTCAGTCTAAATAAGATATTTTATGATCAGAACTTAGAATAGAAGTCATCAGCTGTATACATTAAGTTATTTAAAACTTTCATACTATGGTCAAGTTACAATGAAATCATACTGTGCACGTCTCCATTAGAAAATATGTCTTCCTACTGAATTAATTTCAGATAGTCCACACCATTAATTGAACAAATAATTGTATGTTACTGCCCCTATAGTCTGTCCTTATCACTCAAACATTTGGCTGTGTTGGAATTGAAGATCAAGATTGAGAGAATTCTACATTCATTTAATTATTAGTCTCTCATTACAACATAAAGGGTATATTTCATTTTACTGGGAAAATACCATATATATATATATATATATATATCACTGTGTGGTACAAAACATGTGATATTTTAAAGAATGGAAAGCCCTGACTTAAACTATATCCTGTATTAATGCAAGAAAGATAATTTTCTGTTCATTTTATACAAAACTTGTTTTTAAATCTGAGCTGGATGATTAAACTAGTTCTTCAGAACACAAATGGTTTAATAGTAAGTACTGAATAATACAAGGAATGGTCAGGTTATTGTGGAACACAAATGGTTTAATAGTAAGTACTGAATAATACAAGGAATGTTTAGGTTATTGGGGAACACAGATGGTTTAATAGTAAGTACTGAAGAATACAAGGAATGGTCAGGTTATTGGGGAACACAAATGGTTTAGTAGTAAGTACTGAATAGTACAAGGTATGTTCAGGTTATTGGGGAACGCAAATAGTTTAATAGTATGTACTGAATAATACAAGGAATGGTCAGGTTATTGGGGAACACAAATGGTTTAGTAGTAAGTACTGGAGACTACAAGGAATGGTCAGGTTATTGTGGAACACAAATGGTTTAATGGTAAGTAATGGAGAATACAAAGAATGGTCAGGTTATTGGAGAACACAAATGGTTTAATAATAAGTACTGGAGAATACAAGGAATGGTCAGGTTATTGGGGAACAAAATTGGTTTGATGGTAAGTACTGAATAATACAAGGAATGGTCAGGTTATTGGGTAGAAAAGTGCAGGAAGGGCAACAGTTACATTCGCTGACATCATTTGTTGATTTGAGTATTGTCATGGAGTGAAAAATGATTTGTCACCACCTGAAATTACAAATCAAACCCAAGGATTACATCAAGTTAAGAGACAGCAATCAGTCATTGAGCTGTCCAGGTTTTGGAAATGCAATTTGTGAAATTGGACAGGACATAATGAATGGCCAAGTGTATACTACTTTACAAAGTTTTTAGTTGAACATAATGTTTACCATTGATGTCAAATGAATCATTTCTGAAGTTTTATAAACGTGTTTTCCAGCTTGATTAACTGTACTTATTATTTGGTACACCTTACTGAAAAGAGCTTGAACTGTTGTAGAATAATCAACTGCCAGACTGAGAAGGTTTTGTTACATTTTGCAGGTCAGTCAACATCCTTTTCATAAATTCACCTCATTTTCATCATTTTTCAAGGCTGCTTTTATAAATATCTGTGACTTGAAGTGGCGGTATGATTGGGATGACTTATTCCCTTGCAGTAAATTACTTTTTTGTCATTTTGCATATTATTTTACACTGCCTAACCACAGTTCATCAAGGCATCACAGCTCGTTTAACAGTGTTGTCAAGGGAAACTAATTTCATACAGACACAAAGTGTTGAGTCAAATGTCTTCAGGAAAAACAATTTCCATGTCTGAAATGTAGTGGATGTAGTTTCCATTTATTGCTTCTAGCTCACAAAGTGCTCATTTTTCTTTCTGCTTTTTTAATTTTTGTAGGTTCATATGATCAAATGTTGCATCACATGATGGGAAGTCTTTTATTTTCACATATAAAAATATCACACATGCTTGACTTCAAAAATTAAAGGAATGATGATACAATATGAAAATTATTTCTCCAATAATCTTTTATAGTGTAGAGTAAGTATATAATAAAACTGACTCAAAGCCTGACAAATGTAATTCATTTAGATATAAATGCTTATGTAATTGAGTTTACAGTATTGTCAGTGCAGCATGTCCATGGGTGGATGAGTAGGTATTGGGGGATGTCAATAAAAACCATAGTTGACAAAAAGGAAGAAAGATAAAATATAATGACAATTTTGTTAACACTGTTGAACATTCTAATAACAATACTTTGGATATTCAGGTAGGAACATTTACTATTTATTTCAGCTCTTGTATAATTTAAGATGGTGTCAGTGATTAATTTTAATAACCATAGTTATATTAATAGTAATGCCATTAAATTTAATATATACATTTAAATGAGTATTTCATAATGAGCAACTAATAAATAGATATTAATACTCAAAGGGAAAATGAGCAACTACATGTAATGATAAATATTACAAAATAAACAACACCAACACCTAAAATATGTGATCAGTTTTGCTTTATTAATTTCAGGTTGTGCACATGCAAAATGTACTTTGAGCAGTATAGGATTTGTATTTAACTAAAATGCTTGTCGAAACTAAAGGCATGATACCATTAGAGGTCTTGTAGTGCTTGTTGTGATGTGTCTGCTCTTGTAAGCAACTGTTTGCCCATCTCATTACCTCGTCTAAATGTACATTTGATTGGCAAGTTGGGCCCTGAAAGTACCATTCCATTGTAGTTTCATCAAGACAGTTTTGCAAATACATTTGTAAACTACAATCTACCTATACACCCAACATGATTCATCTTCAAATAATTATTTAATATTTGGGAAATGCTGTCTGATCATAGTGATGATGATGATGATGAATGAAATAATGATTTACATAAATAAGAATCTAAAAATAAATCATACAGTTCATTTGATCAGAACACCTCAGCCTGAACAAACAGACTATGGTAGTTAAGGACTTTAAAACTTAATACAGCAGAATGAAAGATGTTCCTCAATACAGAACAATATTTATACACAGATAAAGAACAGATTAATCTCATAAACCATTAACAGACTAGTTAAGGACTTTAAAACTTAATACAGCAGGATAAAATAGGTCCTCAATACAGAACAATATTTATACACAGATAAAGAACAGATTAATCTCATGAACCTTTAACAGACTATGGTAGTTAAGGACTTAATACAGCAGGATGAAAGAGGTCCTCAATGCAGAACAATATTTATACACAGATAAAGAACAGATTAATCTCATAAACCATTAACAGACTAGTTAAGGACTTTAATACTTAATACAGCAGGATAAAAGAGGTCCTCAATACAGAACAATATTTATACACAAATAAAGAACAGATTAATCTCATGAACCGTTAAAAGACAATGGTAGTTAAGGACTTTAAAACTTAATACAGCAGGATGAAAGAGGTCCTCAATACAGAACAAAATTTATACACAGATAAAGAACAGAGTAACCTCATAAACCTTTAACAGACAAATGCTTTTACAACTAGCTGAGACATCTGTTGCAGATTATTATCCAAGATTTAAAAAAAAAAATTTTTTATAGCAGAATGGATCTATGTAAACACTGTATTGATATACGGACATTTCCTCCTACCACCCACACCCTCCATTACAACTTGCCCCATATTTTATTGACAATGGATGCTTCCCAATTCTGATAAAATCCTGACAATCACTGCATTGTCAAACATCATTATCTGAGTAGACAAATAGCAAGGTAACTAAGAAAATTACTGAAAGGAACTTGACCAAGTTTGACACACTCCTGGCATATGAGACTTTTTCATGATATCTGAGTAGAGTTACACAACCTATACAAATATTGAATTAGTTGTTTACATAATTTAAGTCATCAACAGCATTTGTAGGATGTTGAGCCGAGGACATCCTACTGGCCCAGAGGTTTTGGTCAATTACTATAGCATTTGGTTATTAGGTCCATGTCAGCCAGATTAGCAATGACAACTGCTAATTTTATTTAGTCATTAGGTACATATCAACAAGACTAGCAATGACAATTGCTATGGCATTTGGTTATTAGGTACATATTAACAAGATTGGCAATGACAAACTGCTATGGCATTTTGGTTATTAGGTACATATCAACAAGATTAGCTATGTCAACTGCTGTGGCATTTGGTTATTAGGTACGTGTCAGCCAGATTAGCAATGTCAACTGCTAATTTTATTTAGTCATTAGGTGCATATCAACAAGACTAGCTATGACAATTGCTATGACATTTGGTTATTATGTACATATTAACAAGATTGGCAATGACAACTGCTATAGCATTTGGTTACTATGTACATATAAAATAGATCAGCAATTACAAGTGCCTTGGTATTTGGTTATTAGGTACATATCAACAAGATTAGCTATGTCCACTGCTGTGGCATTTGGTTATTAGGAACATGTCAGCCAGATTAGCAGTCAGCAGTTACGGCATTTGGTTATATGGTACATATGAACAAGATTGGCAATGACAGCAGCTATGGCATTTTGTTATTATGTACATATAAACAAGATTGGCAGTGACAATTGCTATGGCATTTGGTTATTAGGTACATGTCAGCCGGATTAGCAGTCAGCTGTTATTGCATTTGGTTATATGGTGCGTATTAACAAGATTGGCAATGACAGCTGCTATGGCATTTTGTTATTATGTACATATAAACAAGATAAGCAATGTCAACTGCTGTAGCATTTGGTTATTAGGTACATATCAACAAGATTGGCAGTGACAATTGCTATGGTATTTGGTTCTTAGGTACATGTCAGCCGGATTAGCAATGTCAACTGCTATGGCATTTGGTTATTGGGTAAATAAAAATAAGCAATGTCACTGCTATGGCATTTGGTTATTAGGTACATATAAACAAGATAAACAATGTCAACTGCTGTGGCATTTGGTTATTAGGTACATATAAACAAAATAAGCAATGTCAACTGCTGTGGCATTTGGTTATTAGGTACATGTCAGCCAGCTTAGCAATGTCAACTGCTGTGGATTTGGTTATTAGGTACATATCAACAAGATTAGCAATGTCAGTTGCTATGGCATTTGGTTTTTAGGTACATGTCAGCCAAATTAGCAATGTCAACTGCTATGGCATTTGGTTATCAGGTATATATCAACAAGATTAGCAATGATAATTGCTATGGCATTTGTTTATTAGGTACATGTCCATCAGATTAGCTATGTCATGTGCATGTGTGCCTGTTTTAGTAAGCAATAGTAATAAAATGTAACAACAAAATATTTGAAAGATGTGCATAACATAAATATTACAGGTAAAATTTGTATAAGAAGGTTGGGTTATGCATTTATTTATTTCATATAGCAGATTCATGTTTCGCAATCAGGAAATAAATACTGTCATACCATGAATATATACAAAATACACTGCGTTTGGAATATTTTTGTCACTTTTTAACTTGTATTGAATGTATTTGTTTGCCATATTATGCCTTATAATATTGTTTGTCAGTATGATATATAGTATAGTTTATGCAAACCAGAGTTCTGTGCTTGTAAAACACATACTCAATCATTGAACAGCGTCGAGCATATCTTCAAATTAGAAACTCATTATGACCAAGACAATGGCTGCTTAGGATAGACCAAGGAAACATTTTTAGTTGCATATCAATATTTGTCTTTTCATGAATCGTAGTTGTTTGTCTTTGTATGTATATCATATAGGTTACTGGTCAAGACCTCAACAGTCTCTGTGCTATGACCCAAAGGCTAAATTCCAGGGGATGGGTTGGGGTGGGTTAGGGAAAAGATTTTGGGGTATGATCCAGGCTTGTCATGCTGACAGGTACCAGCACTTGGGATGAGAACAAGATTCTTATTAAGGTGTGCAAATTTACAATCAAAGGACCATTACTGACCGATATTCATATTTTTAGATTTGGCTGTATAAGACAAGTTCAGTGGCATTACACTTGTACTTGTGTACATGTATTAATGGACTGTATTACACTTCTCCATTCTAGACATGGAGTGAGTATTATAACACAGGCATCCACACTTTTGACTGCTATGGACTTGTACTCTCAGTTACTTCATTATAAGTTTGTGCAAACAAATTATTACTAGTTCAATTAATTTAAGGTACATCTCCACTTAAGATTAAATTTCTTATGATTTTCTATTAAATGAAGTGGTAGTGGTAGTGACTTAAAGTGTCTGTATGTTGCATTATAAACATTTGTATGCATTACAAACTTGTTTGATGCATTATGAACTTGTTTGATGCATTATGAACTTGTTTATGCATTACAAACTTGTTTATGCATTACAAACTTGTTTATGAATTACAAACTTGTTTATGCATTACAAACTTGTTTGATGCATTAGGAATGTGTTTGATGCATTATAATCTTGTTTATGCATTAGGAACTTGTTTGATGCATTATGAACTTGTTTGAGGCATTATAAACTTGTTTGATGCATTATGAACTTGTTTGAGGCATTATGAACTTGTTTGATGCATTATGAACTTGTTTACGCATTGCAAACTTGTTTATGCATTACAAACTTGTTTGATGCATTATGAATTTGTTTATACATTACAAACTTGTTTATGCATTACAAACTTGTTTGATGCATTACGAACTTGTTTGATGCATTACAAACTTGTTTGATGCATTAGGAACTTGTTTTATGCATTAAGAACTTATTTGATGCATTACAAACTTGTTTGATGCATTACAAACTTGTTTGATGCATTAGGAACTTGTTTTATGCATTAAGAACTTATTTGATGCATTACAAACTTGTTTGATGCATTATGAACTTGTTTGATGCATTAGGAACTTGTTTTATGCATTAAGAACTTATTTGATGCATTATAAACTTGTTTGAGGCATTAGGAACTTGCTTGATGCATTAGGAGCTTGTTTTATGCATTAAGAACTTATTTGATGCATTATAAACTTGTTTGATGCATTACAAACTTGTTTGATACATTAGGAACTTGTTTTATGCATTAAGAACTTATTTGATGCATTATAAATTTGTTTGAGGCATTAGGAACTTCTTTAATGCATTATGAACTTGTTTATGCATTGCACACTTGTTTGATGCATTATGGACTTTGATGCATTATGAACTCGCTTGATGCATTAAAAATGTTTTATGCATTAGGAACTTGTCTGATGCATTAGGAACTTGTTTGATGCATTACAAACATGTCTGATGCATTATGAACTTATTTTGATGCATTATGAACTTGCATGATGCATTATGAACTTCTTTGATGCATTATGAAATTCTTTGATGCATTAGGAACTTGTTGGATACATTAGGAATGTGTTTGATGCATTATGAACTTGTTTGGTGCATTACAAACTTGTTTGATGCATTATAATCTTGTTTATGCATTATGAACTTGTTTTTGTTGCATTATAAACTTGTTTGATGCATTACAAACTTGTTTGATGCATTAGAAACTTGTTTGATGTATTGAAAACGTGTTTACATAACCAACTTGTTTTGATGCATTGCAAACTTGTTTGATGCATTGTCAGTTTGATAAATTATAAACTAGCTTGGTGCATAATAAACTTGTTTGATACGTAATGAATGCATAATAAATTTGTTTGATGCATAATAATCTTGTTTGATGCATCATAAACTTATTTGATGCATTATGAACTTATTTGATGCATTAGGAACTTGTTTGTTCCATTATGAATTTATTTGATGCATTAGGAACTTGTTTGATGCATTATGAACTTGTTTTTATGACAAACTTTGAAGACAGTTTAGTATTCACATCCTTTACACAAATTCTGACATATTGGAACCTTTATATTCCCTTGACGATGTCAAAGTTATGCATCCAACATGTGTCACCTCTAAATCATGCATTTTCTTCATTATAGGATAAACGTCGAGAAATCATCAGGAAATATTTTGATCAGATTTGTGTCATTCTTAAGGATAAACCAGCCTTTCAACACTTGGAGGACTTTTTTCCTATAGATAACACCCAGTTTGACCCTCAGTTAGAAAAACTGAAGAAAAGGATTTTTGAATTGGCTTCAGGTCAGCCATATTGGGGACAGGAAGTGCCTGCCAACTGGCTTCCCTTGGAAGCATCTCTCATGAAGCTCAGAGCCTCTGGTATTAAGGTATAGGAGAAAAAGATATTGTGCAAATAATCTTTTTGTCACAAAGAAATGTATCATACAACTTGTGTGTATAATATGCAAAATATACCACAAAGAAATGTATCATACAAATTGTGTGTACAATATGCAGAATATACAACATAGAAATGTATCCTACAACTTGTGTACAATATGCAAAATATACCACATATAAATGTATCCTACAACTTGTGTGTACAACATGCAAAATATACCACATAGAAATGTATGATACAACTTGTGTGTACAATATGTAAAATATACCACAAAGAAATGTATCATACAACTTGTGTGTACAATATGCAAAATATAACACAAAGAAATGTATCATACAATTTGTGTGTACAATATGCAGAATATACTACATAGAAATGTATCCTACAACTTGTACGTACAATATGCAAAATATACCACATAGAAATGTATCCTACAACTTGTGTGTACAACATGCAAAATATACCACATAGAAATGTATGATACAACTTGTGTACCATATGCAAAATATACCACATAGAAATGTATCATACAACTTGTATGTACAATATTCAAAATATACAACATAGAAATGTATCATACAACTTGTGTGTACAATATGCAACATAGATTTTAGATTTTACAGAAATCTTAACAAATTTTATCAGTGTTGTAAGTTTTTACCTGCTTGCTGTTGAACAAATCATGAGTATGGTTTAAATTTAGTCAGGAGTAAAATGTATGTATGATGTTAAATCAGAGGATATTTGAATGGTTCACTGCATCATTAGATCTGTCCTATTCACTTAAGTGTTGTACACATAACAACAAAAATGTTTTGAATAAAATATTGTAATAAATCAAAATGTTAACCACACTGTAACTCCAGGTTTGTTTGCGTTTAATTCATCATGTCTTTCTTACCAATGAGGTCTTAATTATGTCCTAGCCAAGCAAAAGTAAAAAGATATCATGATAACTGGAACTAACATTATCAAACATATAAATTATGCCATATCTTCTCATTGGCAGAAATGATTGCCTATTCCTTTTGAATCTTGGTTTTCTTGTGGACTGAGAGAATCTAGCCTCATGTTTTGTCCACCTGTGTATGGAGTTTTATTACCAGTCTTAAATAGCTACATCCCCTTTATGTCAGCTTCATAACGATCATCATACTCAGAGTGTATTTCCAACAGGACATCAAATTTAGTGAGATTCCTTGCGCAAGTCCCTGGGTTAAACAGTGTGACAATGTATTTGATCATGTTGGGATGCTTGTATAAGCACCTGTTACAAATAATTTTTCTGGTGCAATGTTGCCCTTATTTCAGTCTACTTGTATGATCATTCCTTTGTCACTGGTACAACCATGCTGTTTTACAAGAGGAATTCCACTGGAGAAGCCCCAGCCATGAGTAAATGATAGGTATAGACACCAGTATGGGGGATCCATTTGTTACCGGTTAATCTATGGCAGATGAAACTGTCTCTTAAAGTCAACATTTTGAAATGAAGGCCATCATCAAAGCCTTTCAGTTCTGAAAAGACAGGCTTTACAGGAAGTCAGTCTGATTAGGTTAGAGAACTTTGTAGTGATTACTTCCTTCCTTGAATAATGGGACACCAGATAGCCCTACCTGTGCATGCTTATTTAGCATTTTCATTCTTGGTGCTTGCAACGTCCAATCAGTACATAAATAGAGACATTCCAGGCAAATTCAATGACCTCGCTGATGTTCTCACTGGAAATTGTCAGGCTATTCATTTGTAATGGTACTTTTAGATTTGTTCACTCCAGGGCATTCAGTGATAAACCATTTTGTTACAAGGTTTAACCACAAAATTGACCATCTTTATCTTACCGGTTCGTGACCCATTACCTTGGGCAGCTGATGCACTATCAGCTAGTTGGAAAAGGTTATGGGCCTTTCCTTACCCCTACACCCCACCACCACCACCACCACCACCATGGTTTTAGTACTGAGGATAAGATAGAATTTAAATGGTCATAATTACAAGATCCTTGTGATAACCCCACTCAGATGGAGCAAGACCTGCATCAATGATTTACTTTATATAGCGATAGTCATAAACCAGTAGATCATGACCACACATAATCTTCTCAAACAACCGTGGTCAGTGGTGTTCTGAAATTACCGAGACCGTCTGTTCCTTCACACCAGGATGTTATCAGGGCAGCCTTGTAAGAACAGAATTTAGAATTTCTGGGATTGTGGAGAATCTCAAGAGTGTTTAGGTCATTCAGTCTGAAGGAATATGAGTGAATGTAGTGAGTTTTCAGGAACTGGTACAGAGTCAATGACATCTCTTCAAGTCTCTCAGTCTCTCAACTGGATTAACCTTTTATCTGGCTCTACAAGGATAAAAAGTTGGCATCACTTACCATCAAAGGCTACCACTCCAAACAATCTGACACATTCCGACCTATTAGTTTTGATTTGAAGAGACCAATCCCTCACCATGTTTCCAAAATAGAATCTGTCCTAGGTCATACCATGGTTCAATTTAGAGAAATTCACGTTTTTAGCCTGAATCGTGATAAAGATGTTGTCATAAAAATCTTGTTTCCTAATAGTTTCATAGATTTTAATTCTCACTACAGATATACCAGTAGCAAAGTGACTTAAATATTCAGGAAAATTATAACTATCATGGGTCGAAAATTATATTGCATCCAGAACTGACAATGTGTAAAACACCTTTGATGGTAAAAAGTTAGATTTTCTCCTTGCTGAGAGAGTTGTAATGGTTTTAATCGCACTGTCTTTAATAGGATAGGTTAGTTACCCGATATTATTGCATCGTGCAGGAAAATAATCTTATACTCAGTGTGATATTTCTCCCTCTTGCTTGATTCTTGTTGATGCTTTGGACATGGTATATTTTACTATGAAAACCTCATTCAAAGGTTGTTTTTAATCTTGGGCAAATACAATATTATATTTTGCACAAATCGATTATCAGTTGATAAAATTAAATAATACTAGTTGTGAGAGATAAACGGGCTTTTAATTCCCCAAGATAGCTTACAGGTCTAAAGTAGTCACCTTTACCAGTCCCTGCCATCTCACTGCTGTCCACATGGAATTGAGTCTAAGGCTCGGCCAGTAGGGGTATATGACAAAGCTTCCTTTTGTTGGTGGTTCATTTGGGAGTTTTCCAGGGTTCTTCCTGCAACAGTTACACTGGTCACCACATATAGCCTATGAGGTCTCTGCTGAAAAATGGTATCAAACCCACAACAACAATAAACACGCTTTTCCACACAAACTGTTGAACCGTTGATTAAAACATTATTCATCTTAAGGTGTATTAGTTGTCATTATTTAAAACATCAGTTCATCACTTTACCTACCTGTAATAATTTAGCACTAATGTATTTCTTAGTAAAAAAAGTATTTATATAATTGACTTACAACGTGATAAGCTTAAAAAGATACATTTTAAAGCCTGTTTAGAATTGCATGCATATGGACAACAGCAGATGCCATTTGCACTTAAGCACTGTGACCTGTTTATAAGAAGACTAACCTTACACAACGGGGCCCCAAGTTGCCAAGTGGTCTAAAGCATATAGCCTTATAGATCACTGCCATCTCACCTCTTTCTGCATGGGTTCGAGTCTCAGGCTCAGCCAATGTGGGTATGTGAGAAAGCTTGCCAGTAAGTTATCATGGGTTGGTTGTTCTTTCCAGGGTTTTCCCAGCTTCTTCCTTCACCAATGATACTGGCCATCTTGTATAGCCTATCTTGTGCTGAAACATTGCGTTAAACCATTAAATAACAACAACACCCCCACACAAAAAAATACTTATGAATCTTGTCTCTCAAAACTCTTGTGGGTGTTGAATTCAAAACATGATTGTAATCAGGGAAAACACAAATCTGCACAGTTTTCTGTAATGATAATTTTGTTCAGAACAGTCTAGTACATTACCCCGATAATGGACAGTCCTAAAAGTCACATACAAGGACTGGCAGATGCCCAATTGCACCTCTTTGTGAATGGTTGGGTGCAATGGAGAAACAAATAGTTTTCAGCAGTCATGAGTTGGCTAGTGCTGGACAGAACTGTATTATTTATGGAAGGATTATTATTGCTCCTGATATTGAATATAATGTTGTCTCAACGTGGGCATCTCTCTTCAAATAAATTGGGATAAGTGGCAGGAGAGGAAATGCCATTAGTATTTCATTCACATGGTATTTGCAGATCGGTTCTTAATATTGCTTGTCAGCTGCCATTTTCAGGTGTGTTCCATGTACATCTAACAGACTATTTTTGATTACTGTCTCTTACCAGTCTTGTTTAATAACAAGTAGCCCAGTTAGGTACATGAAATTTCTATTCTTAAGTTAATATACCCCTCTCAGCAGCTATTTGAAGTTGAATAGTTCTACTTATTTTATTGATATTTCCAGATTGGACTTGATCAGATAATTTATTTTGTGTATGAAAAGGAATTTCATTTTAGAGGGTTCCCTAAATGTTTTTTTATTACTGAGATACTGATTACTGCAAATGGATGTTTAGAATTTGATGTTAATTAACTGTTTCAGTCTTAATTGGTCCCTGAGAAACCACCAGATATAACATCAAGGTTTTAACGAGATTTTACAAGCGATTCCGTTATTCTCTCCAGTTTGGCTATAGTTACAAAATCTGTAAATAAATTAAACTTGTTTTCAGAATCCAATTGATAGTATTTAACCAAATATGACAATAACTTTCCTGACTTATGGCTTTGTACAAATGATGTCCATCCACTGCGCAGTATAACACCACATTTACTAAAACCAACGCTTTCAACTGTTAAACTTTAGATAAGCTCAGTCAAATTTGACCACTTTTGGCATGGAGCATCCTGGTATGGAATCCTTTTACATATGTACAAGTTAGGTATATCCATCATATAATATAGCTGTCTATGCTAAAATTGAAACTAAACTTTCAAATAACTTCATGAAAGCAATTCAGCAGACTCTGTTAAGTTGGAAGAAATTTAAAAAAAATGTTTAATCATTTGTTTTCATCACTAGTCAGTAATTGTTTGATAACAAAAATGACAAATTATCATTATTTCTTAGAGAGCCACTTATTGCTTAGACAGCCACACATGTAGTTAGTTTTTTATATATAGCAGATTTCATTTGTTTGCGTGATATCAGATCATGAGAGTGATCTCAAGCCAAGAAGGATCTCACACCATGTGAGTGATCTTAGATGATGTGATGACAGACCATGTAAGCAATCTTAAACCATGTGAGTGATTATGTAAGTGGTCACAGACCATTTGCACATTTTTGGAAATTCTGGGCCTCTTATAAATGATTCTGCTGGCATTAATTTCACTTATATGTTCTTGATAAAAGCGTGACAGTCATATCGTGAAGAACATAGAAAATAAAGGGAGATAAAATGTGGTGAACGTAATATTCGGATAATTAAAACTAATTAAGATAAGCCATCATAACAAATAAATTATCCTTTTTCACTGAAGATTTGATATTCAATCACATATGGAGTTTCTGTAATTCCAGGATTTTATCTCTGACAAAACTATTGTTATTTCTTTTTTCTGTCAGGTCATTCCACACAGTCTAGTTGAGGAGATGAATCAGGCAGGGGCAGTTCCGATTAAGACCACAGAACAACTGGACCTGTTCCTTAGGTTCCAGCATGAGACAGGCAATTTTATCTACTTTAGGTAAAAAGAAAAGTCCCTTAGGCTGTTGGGCTACTGATTATTGTACCAGTTTCAGACCTGCCAACCCTTACAATATTGCTGTAAGTCTTAAGGAAATTAACCTTAAAATACAGGCTTACAGAATAAAGGAAAAACTACAGAAGTATGATTATTGCGATAAGATCCAGATAATTGGCTCGTCTATATTTGATTTTGATCCAGGTTTTACATTATCTTTAGTGGAATTAGAGACTCAGACTAGCTTGATAGTTGTACCTCAGACGCTTTAAATTAAATGTATTTTTACAGGCAAAGCATCTGCATGATCAAATTGTTGATGATAAAATTTTTCAAAATGGCATCTAGCTTCCGATACATGTTAAAAACGAAAGGAAAAAATAAAGCCTCTTAAAAATGTCTTAATATTCAGTACAGATATTGTTCTGAATAAAAGTGGAAAGAGACACAATTACGTTTATTTGACATCAAGTGTCGTTTTGAGTATGTCACATGGCGGGAGTTATGATTGCCATCGTGTGTACTGAAGAAAACAATCCAAGAATTACGTCAAGTTGAGAGATAGCAACTAACCATTGATTTGCATAGGGTTTGGAACTGAAGCTTGTGTGACTGAACTAGAGGTTAATAGGTGGATGTGTTGTTATGTACATTTAGTAATATCTGACTTAATTGTTTGTAAGTTTTAAAATCTTTCTGTTCTTTATTATTTCATTATCTATCAAAATAATGCAGTTCTGTTTGTGTGACTGTACTAGAGGTTGATAGGTGTATGTGTTGTTATGTATATTTAATAATATCTGATTTAATAGCTTGTAAGTTTTAAAATCTTTTTATTTTATTTTTATTTCGTTATCTGTCATATTAATGTAGTTCTGTTTATTATGAACTTGTACTTTTCCAGAAAATAGTTTAACTTTGTCATTTTAGTAAACACATAAGGCTGACTTGGTCTCCGACCTGAATTCAAAATTAGGACCAGCCATATAAATAAGTTCTATTTTTATTTTAAGATGATTGGTTGTTGTCAAGGCCATGATGGAACTACGTGATTTAAGATGTAAACAATTTTTTTATTTCTTAGAGTAAAATGTTTGGTTTTTGTCAGGATCATGTAAGGCGTATGTGATATAAACACGATCATGTGACCCACCTTTTTGATTTCGCAACTTAGAGATTTTCGAAACTGTTTTTGAATACGATAAAACCTTTTCTTTTGTTTTAGAGAAATAATCTCAGTTGATCTTTTACACTTTACAGTGTCTGTTGTGTTGTTTGGAATTATTTCAAATTATTTGAATTCAAAAGGATTAATTCCTTTTTTCTGGAAAAAATATTTGTGCTCACAAGAAATTCTTGAATTCTTGAACAAGGACAGCGTTTATAAAAAAATGTATTGATATTTCCAAAACTGGAGTGATATTTCTTGTTTCTGCAAAGAACAGAGACTTCGAGCCTAAACATGTAACATAAGAGTGTACTTTACAAACTTTTCTGATGAACATAATTCTTGCCGTCGATGCTTCAGTTTGGAATACTGAACTTTTTAAATATATGTTTCCTTACTTGACAGTAGCAGTACATGATATTTTGTTTCACCTTGCTGAAAACTGGTCATATTTACGGAAAAAAGTATCTGCTGCCTTAGTGAGAGGATCATGTTAGGGTTGTCAGGTCTGAAGTTTTATCTATCACTTTAAATTTGTATCACCCTTTTTGGGAAGGGTTCCAAAATGCATGTCATAATATATGTGTTAAATACCAATAGTTGATGAATTTGTGTAATGTACATGATGATTGTTCATGTTCCTGGATCTATGCACAGTTGGATATAGTGCAAATACATACTATGCTGTTTGCTTTAAATTATGAATGGAGATTTTTTTCTCAAAACCAGCATTTGCTTTTAAGTTCATTAGATGCAGTTTTCTAACAGTCATATACTGTACTTTCGAATCTGTATCAGCTGATATACAAGGGTTGATCCAAATGTTTCTATAAAAATAAACCAAGTGAAATTAATTGAGGTAAATTGTAGAACTATATAAAGAAATAAATATAAAACTTGTAAAGAATTGTGCATTTAAATGATCAGAATCTTTAGTTAAGAAACCTGCCTTACACTTGTACCTATCAAAAACTTTATTAAATTGAAAGCTGCCTAACATTTAAATCAATCAAATACTTTATTACATTTAAACCAATCAACAACATTATTAGACTTTCATGCAAGCTTTATTTTGGAGATTACCATATGTTGAATTGATCTTTATCAGACTCTCACTCAACCTGTAAATCTCAGCGTCATTGGATACTGGTTGCATTGGTCTTTACCAGACCCCCACTCACTTTATATCTCTCAGGGTCACTTGATTGGCTTGATAGGTCTTTACCTGATTCTCTCTAAGGTTATATCTCTTGGAGGATCATTTGTGACTGATTGTATAGATCTTTACCAGACTGTCTCTCAGCGTTTATCTTGCAGGATAATTTAAATCTGGTCTTTAGCTCTATTATCAGAATAACCCTCAGCTTGTAAATCTGAGGATAAGTTACAATTGGTTGTATAAATCTTTGTCAGACTTCCACTCAGCTTATTTCTGTCAGTGTCAATTGAGCCTTGTACGCTAGTGAATAATGATGAGATCTTGGAGGAGTTTAGTGGAATGTTGTATGATATTGGATATTGATGGAATCTCGGGTGATTTCAACTGAATTTTTTATAGTGATGAGGTTTTGGATGAGTTCACAGCACTGTAACTCCCCTGATGTCAGGTTTCAGCTGAGTTTGATATGACCTGCAGCATGATGAGATCTTGGATAAATTCAGCTGAATTTTGTTTGCTGTTGGGTACTGATGAGGTCTTCGATGATTTCACCTGGATTTGGTATGTTATTGGATGCAGATGAGATCTTCAAGGAGTGTAACTGAATTTGGTATTCTTCTGAATTCTGATGATATCTTCTATGATTTCAACAGAATTTAGGATGCTACTGCATACTGATGAGATATTGGAGGAATTTAATTGTTAGCATTTCCATCATTATTTAGATGAGTTAATGCCCCTGCTTACAAGACTGACCAGTTTTCGTACACACAAAAGTCTTTGATAAATGGTTTGATGGAGAGAATTGTTCTGGAATCCATAATGCATAATTCATAATAGTATTTATGAGTTGTGTTGATTTCTGCTAATTTTCCTTCTTATATTAAAATGATGTTTTTTACAATTCATATAAAATGTATCTTCAGTCAGATGGTTTTCGTTCTTATGTTAAAATCATAGTGTTTTGTCTATGATTTACATAAAGTTTATCTTGAATATGATGACAGTATTTAGCCTGCTTCATAGAACAAGGAAATATTCACATCCATATTCTGCCAATAATAGAAATTTGCATTGTAATTTTCAGCATGGAAGGTTTGAGGGAGTGGCTTGTGCTTGACCCAGCATGGTTAATTGATGCTCTGAAGTCCCTCATCACTGCTGATACATTCATGTTTAAGAATAACCCTACTATCCAGAGCAAGTTGTTTGAATTCAGAGACAAGGGAAAACTTACTGATCAATTGATAGGTGTGTATGTTTCTAACTTAAGAACTTTTGGTCTCCTTGTAACATAATACATTCCTACATTAAGTCTTCTGGACTCTTCGTCTCCTTATGAAGTAACTTATTCCTACATAGTCTTAAGAACAATTAGACTTCTTGTAATAAAGCATATTCCTACATTAAGTCTTAATAACTACTGGTCTCCTTGTAATAATTTCCTGCATTAAGTCTTAAGAACTCCTGGTCTCCCTGTAATACTTTCTGCATTAAGTCTTAAGAACTCCTGGTCTCCTTGTAATACTTTCCTGCTTTAAGTCTTAAGAACTCCTGGTCTCCATGTAATACATTCCTGTATTATGTATTAATGTTTATTGGAAATGTGTTATCATACAAATGGACTGAAATTGTCCAGACTATATTTATTAGTGCCCTGTGGTAATGTTTGACTTGAACAGATCAGTAGCAAGTGACCTTTTTAATTACATATCATGTGCTCTGAATTTTTGGACTGAATTAACAGTCCAACTGTTACCACAGCACACACACACAGAGCAGTGTTTTCCAGGCTATAGTTTTAACACGGTCCTGTGGAAATATAAATTGTCCAGGTCAATCAGGTATGATTTTTATCATGACCTCAGGCTTTTAGGACACCATCTTACTCACATGTTCAGTATTTGGCATTTTTCAGTACCTTTAATATGGGAGGGATGTATAATATTAGTCATGAATGCCCATCCATTATTTACTTATACATTCCAAATGTTTGATACGGTAACTTTGTCGATACAGTATTGGAGTTGTAATTGTAGGATATCAGACTCAGTAACCATCCAGTCCATGTAAAATGAAATGAGCTCCCAGAACAATACAGTGAGGAATGTGTTAAAGTCATCGAGTACATTATTGTAACTTGGTTTATGTCCTTAGTGTCAAGTGAACATGTACATATCATTATGTAAGTCTGTGTTTAGACTTGGCAGACATTATTGACATCAAGAGAACATGTACATATTCTGTACAGTCTGTGTTTAGAGTTGGCAGACATTATTGACATCAAGAGAACATGTACATATCATTATGTAAGTCTTTGTCTAGACTTGGCAGACATTATTGACATCAAGAGAACATGTACATATTCTGTACAGTCTGTGTTTGGAGTTGGCAGACATTATTGACATCAAGAGAACATGTACATATCATTCTGTAAGTCTGTGTTTAGACTTGGCAGACATTATTGACATCAAGAGAACATGTACATATCATTCTGTACAGTCTGTGTTTAAACTTGACGGACATTATTATAAACATCAAGAGAACATGTACATATTCTGTACACTCTGTGTTTAGACTTGGCAGACAATATTGACATCAAGATAACATGTACATATCATTATGTAAATCTTTGTTTAGACTTGGCAGACATTATTGACATCAAGAGAACATGTACATATTCTGTACAGTCTGCGTTTACACTTGGCAGACATTATTGACATCAAGAGAACATGTACATATCATTATGTATGTCTGTGTTTAGACTTGGCAGACATTATTGATATCAAGATAACATGTACATATCATTCTGTACAGTCTGTGTTTAAATAAACATCAAGAGAACATGTACATGTTATTCTGTTTAGTCATAATATTTTAAGAGTGTAATCATGGTGAAGGTTAATACTCGTGTCAGGGAAAATAAAGTCACAGTGATCAACCTTTCAAGCTGCATGAACTTCGCTGGGTGTGTGGATCTTGTCTTGGCAGAACTGTCAGGATGTGACATTCTGCATAATTCCTGTTGGTGTTTATCGTACATGCCAGATATAATAATTCTTGTGTGGACCATTTGGTCCACAGTTGATGATTTGGGTTTTAAAATATATACCAAATATAATAATTATTGTGCACACTATTTGTCCCACCCCAGACAAGTTTGTCCTGAAATATGCCAGAAATTATAGACATTCAGTGGGAGGCCCCGAGTGGCCAAGTGGTCTAAAGCGCTCTCCATTATGGATCACTGCCATCTCACCTCTGTCTGCATAGGTTTGAGTCTCGGATTCGGCCAATGTGGGTATGTGAGAAAGCTTATCAGTAGCTTCTCGAGGGTCGGTGGTTCTTTTTGGGGTTTTCCCGGGTTCTTCCTCCACCATTAATACTGGCCAATATGTATAGCATATCGTGTGCTAAAAAATGCGTTAAACCCTACAGCAACAACAACAATAGACATTCAGTGAATGTGTGCATATTGTTCCGTCATGGCGCTCCATAAAGATTTACAGAGATATTTCCCTTTTACATCTTACATTTACAGTCTGCTTTATCATGCCTTTTTTTAATCACAATCACATTGGTACTATGAAGTTTAAAAACTTTTAATAAAATTGTTGTCTGCATTAACCCATTTCAATACTGAAGCCCAATCAAATGTGTAGTTGTGTAGAACTGGACTCAACTGCAGCCCAAATCAGAAGTGTAATTGTGTAGAACTGTACTTACTGAAGTCTAATCGAATGTGTATTTGTGCATAACTGGACTTACTGAAATCCAATAAAATGTGTAGTTGTGTAGAACAGGAAATACTGAATTTCAATCAGTTGTGCAATTGTATTGAACTGGACACTTTTTCAGTCACTCGTGTTTCAGCCAAAGATAATCCAGAGTTATACAAATTCTCTGTATAAAAATTCCAAACATGTTATCAGATTTAAATTTTTCAGAAGTAAAATGTTTTGTGGAAGGTCATGTTGAACAAAGAACTAAATATACATTAAAATCAGATCAATGCATCTGTCTAGCTTCCTAACCAAAAGCCTTTACCAGTGTGATGGAAGTAAAATCAGGTCACATGTTTTACTAAGACTGTTGTTTCTCTGTTGCAAAACAGTGATTTTTCTAGAGTCGATCATCTGCCAGTATAAGCCAAATCTAACTCCTGGGAATTTCAATTCCATAGGACTGAATTGCCTTAAAATAGAGTGTTAGTCAGACTTTTGGGAATTTCAGTTCCATAGGACTGAATTTCCTTGAAATATAGTCATATTATGACTCCTGGGAATTTTAGTTCCATTGGACTGAATTTCCTTGACATAGAGTCATAGTTTACTCCTGGGAATTTAAATTCCATAGGACTGAATTTCCTTGAAATAGTCATAATCTGACTTCTGGGAATTTCAATTTCATAGGACTGAATTTCCTTGAAATAGAGTCATAGTCTGATTCCTGGGAATTTACATTCCATAGGACTGAATTTCCTTGAAATAGAGTCATAGTATGTCTCATGGGAATTTCAGCTCCATCGGACTGAATTTCCTTGACATAGAGTCATAGTTTACTCCTGGGAATTTCAATTCCGGAGGACTAAATTTCCTTGAAATAGTCATAGTCTGACTTCTGGGAATTTCAATTCCATAGGACTGAATTTCCTTGAAATAGAGTCATAGTCTGATTCCTGGGAATTACAATTCCATACAACTAAATTTCCTAGAAATAGAATAATAGTCTGACTTCTGGAGTTTCAATTCCATAGGACTGAATTTCCTGAAATAGAGTCATAGTCTGAGTCCTGGTAATTTCAGTTCCATAGGACTGAATTTCCTTGAAATAGTCATAGTCTGATTCCTTGGAATTTCAATTCCATAGGACTGAATTTCCTAGAAATAGTCATAGTCTGACTCCTGGGAGTTTCAATTCCATAGGACTGAATTTCCCTGAAATAGAGTCATAGTCTGACTCCTGGGAATTTCAATTCCATAGGACTGAATTTCCTTGAAATAGTGCCATAGTCTGACTCCTGGGAGTTTCAATTCCATAGGACTGAATTTCCTTGAAATAGAGTCATAGTCTGAGTCCTGGTAATTTCAGTTCCATAGGACTGAATTTCCTTGAAATAGTGCCATAGTCTGAATCCTGGGAATTTCAATTTCACAAAACTGACCTTGGAAATTCCATGGACTTATTGAGGTGATCGCAGACCTGCCAACTCTTACGATTTTGTCTTAAGTCTTATGAAAAGAACCCTTAAAATACAGACTCACGGCATGCAAGCAAAAGCTTCGTAAAAATGATAGTTGCTGAAAAATTTGGATAATCAGTTCATCCATGTTTGATATGAATCTGGGTTTCATATTAGGATTATTGAAATAAGTCATGAAACCAGTCTAACTTTGCATCAGCACCCAGATGCTTTAAACTGCACATATTTGTTCATGCAAAACATATGCATGATCAAATTGATTAAACTTTTTATTTTGAATGGCGTCCAGAAAGAGATGCATGTTTAACTTTAAGACAAAAGGGAAAATAAGCTTCTAAAATAGTGTTAATTATCAACAAAGAAGAATAAAAAGGACTATTCATTCTTGTGAATAATAGCTGGAAAGGAAACAGTTCCGTTTATTGGACATCACGTGCCAATTTGATTATATCTCATGGCACGAGATAGGATTGCCATCCTCATGTGAAATGGAAAAAGAATTTTCAAGAATTACATCAAATTGAGAGATAGCAACAAGCCATTTAGTTGCATTGGGTTTGGAACTCAAGTTTGTACAACTGTACTAGTGGTAAATAAGTCTACGCATAATTTACAAACTTTTCAGTTGAACATAATGTTTATCGTCGCTGCATCAAACTTTTATGTTTTCCAGCTTTACAATAGCAGTTATTGATATTTTGTTACACTATACTGAAAACTGGTCATTCTTACGGGGAAAAACTGCCTTACTGAGACAGACTCGTCATGGGTTGGCAGGTCTGTGATTGTATCTGATTGGACGATTGACCTTGTGAAGATACCATAGGGTGCACATCTGATTGGTTGTTCTTGTGAAAACACATGTATACATATTGTACATTGCATACAATTACATTTCATTTTTTTCACAACAGGAGAAGTAATTAATGATATGTGGTATTAAGAATCTTTTGTTTTAAGGTTATGTCTCTTGCTGAAGAAAATGTTTAAACCAGAGAAAAATACATATAAAATTTATTAGTAAATATATTAAGTTTAGAATACAAGATGCAAAATCATAGACATAGAAAATGCTGGAACCTTGAAATGGAGACAACCACATGAAAAGTACTTTCCATGAGACAGCATTTTTATCATACTTGCTGTGTATGTATTTTCTATCATACTTGTTGTGTATGTATTTCTATCATACTTGTTGTGTATGTATTTCTATCATACTTGCTGTGTATGTATTTATATCATACTTGCTGTGTATGTATTTTCTATCAACCTCTCAAACATGTTCAGTTAGTGATTTTCCCAGGACTTTTGATATGGAATATAGATTGCCTCGGTCTCCAGTCATTTATTCTTATTCTTAATGTGACTTTTTTGGGTTTAGATCTTTAAAAGTTGTTTATTAGGACTTTGTTAAGAATGGAAATTCAGCTCTGATGTAAAAAAAATATGATTTTTAATTTGGAAGAGGGCCCAAATATATTTTGACCCTGAAAAGTGACTTTTAAAAATCCCATGGACTTTAAGTTGTACAGTATAGATGAAACCTACATTGCATTATTGATAAATTAAAACATAGCTCTTGTTCTTGACACAATTGTAATAATTCATTGGCATTTTGCACACTAGTCTTATAAATGTAATTAGGTTATCAAGCTTTTGTCAACTTAGAGTGTTATTTTGTCTATTCGTATCTGATATATTTCTTTTGTTCAGATTGCAAATCATTCATCATAATCCCTATGCCAATTAAATTCAAGTCTGTAACATGGATTGTGTTATATATTGGATGCCAAACACCTATACACACACTCCGCTGGATGAATAACATGCCGTACACCAATACACACACTCTGTTGGATGAAAAACATGCCATACACCAATACACACACGCTGCTGGATGAATACCATGCCATATACCAATACACACTTTTGGATGAATAACATGCTGTACACCAATGCACACACTCTGTTGGATGAATAACATGCCATAAACCAATGCACACACTCGGCTGGATGAATAACATGCCATACACCAATACACACTGCTGGATGAATAACACGACATACACAAATACACACACTCTGCTGGATGAATAACATGCCAAACACCACTACACAAACTCTGCTGTTTTATTGCTTGAATATTACATTCTGTATACCATCTGGACAAAAGAGGGACTCCAAGAATTTCATCAGAACAAGATCACAGACAAATACAGCATTAACATACACCAGTACTCACACATAAACAGAATAAACCAACACACATACTATGCTGTTTTATTTGCTTGAATATCTTTATAAAATGTCACTTTCTAGATGTGATCTGGACAAAAGAGAAACACCCTGAATTCCATTACTACAAGGAGATTATTTTACAACTTATGGAAAAGTTGAACATTGTAGCCAGGCCAAGGTTGTACAGTCCAGATGCAAAAGAAGTCAAGGTCAGTTAATATATAATATTATTTTGTGAGCTTTTTTGCACCTGAGACTTATTAAAATTATTGAGCAAGCAGTAGTCTTGGAAAGGAATTGTTCAGGACTTATTACAGTTACTGATCAAGCTGCAGTCTTGGAAAGGACTCTTTAGGGATTTATTCATTTTCTTGATCAAACAGTAGTCTTGGAAAGGATTCTGTAGGGATTTATTAATTGTCTTCATCAATCTGCAGTCTTGAAAAGGACCCTGTTGGGATTTATTAATTTTCTTCATCAAGCTGCAGTCTTGGAAAGAACATGATGGGACTTATTAAAGGTTTTGATTAAAAAATGTTCTTGAAGAGAACTGTATTGGGACTTTTTAAATGTATTCATCAATACTCTATCCTAATTAACTTAAACCTTGCAAGGAGAAGTTTTAAGTCATGCATGCAAATAATACACACTTTCAGAGTACTTTTTAAAATACGTTTACTGAAGTTCTTATTTAAGAGTTCGTTTAGTTTTTAGTTTACAAATTTTCAACTAATTTGTATTTCAGGTGGAGGGTTACCTCCTTGCTCCATGCATGTTACGCCATGCAACACCAAAAGAACTCCTCTCCTTTGGGCCAAATTCTCAGCAAGGAAATACATCAGTTATTTGCTTTGTATTTACGGGGAAGTTCTTACCCTCACCAGTCTTTCACAGGCTTCTTGCTGCATGTGTGGCACAGTGGCCCATTGCCAGAAAAAAGACAGAGAATCTGATCTTCTGTGGTTGCTGTCTTTTTGACCTTGACCTCCTTCACAGATTGACTGTGTTGTTCAGGGAACACGTCATATTTGCAGGAGTCACAAGAATAGGGACCACAGAGAAGACTCCATCTTCCAAACTATGTATTGAAGTTCGAGAATTCATCACCAGGACTCTGTTCAATATCATTGGATGCCTAGGACAGAGTCTGCCATTTGAGTTGTCTATACAGTGCCCCAACTCTGACAGATATAGTGTGCACTGCCACATCCCAGTTGCCATCCTTCAGGGGAATGTAGAAGTTCCCTGCCATTTCCATGACAACAGTCATGTGATTATTTCCCATGATGTACTGAAGTTCTGGTTTCAGGAAGAGGTAAGAGCAAATTAGGTCGTTTGGAGTTTTCACTTGTTAAATGCAGACAGACCATGGACTCATTTAAGTTGAATCTGACTTGGCCTAGAGCTGAATTGTTTTTACATAGCACTGTTAGCTATAGTTCTGTTAATTGATCTCTATTGTTTTTAAATAGCACTGTTAACTATAGGAGTTTTGTTAATAGATCTGTATCACAGTGTCCTAAATAAAATGGTGTCATTATTCTTCCTGAATTGATGATCATTATAACATGGGGTTTTCACAATGTCCTAAATATTGTGTTGTTATTAGTTACCCTGAATGGATGATCATGATGTCATGGGTTTTTTGCAATGTCCCAAATATTTTGTTGTCATTAGTTACCCTGAATGGATGATCATGATGACATGGGGTTTTTGCAATGTCCTTAATATTTTGTTGTCATTAGTTACCCTGAATGGTTGATCATACTGACATGGGTTTTACACCAGAAGAGTTCTTATGATATAGACTTTTTTCTAATAAATACGTTGCCAAGATGACATCCAAATGTCCGCCACATCACCAAATTGAAAATGGTTTTGCTGAAGAATATCAGAATAGGTTTCAACACTTAACATTTAAAATTAAGAAATAATCTTACATGTATGTTGAATTCCTAGTTTCTCTTGGCCCAGAGATCTTTCAAGGGACTCTTGTCACTTGTTAATGTATATGGTAGGTTAGAACACATTCTTTATAAACTCATCAATGGATCCTTGCACTTTATTTTATGGCAATGTTTAATATAATTCAGAGAGGACCACCAATGAATGTTTTCCCGTGTCGGTGTAATCCTCACATAATGTGACATATGTTGCTTAAAGTTTTACATTTATCCTGTATCAGCAGTGTGAAAACCATTTCAGATTCCTTCCGTTATAATCTCTACAAGCCATTTAGCCTGGATCACCAGTCTTAGAAAACTATGGCAGATTCCTTCCACCATAATCTCTACATTTAACCTGGATCGTCGGTCTTAGGAAAAAATGGCAGATTCCTTACACCATAATCTCTACATTTAGCCTGGGTCATCAGTCATAGAAAACTATGTCAGATTCCTTACACCACATAACTTCGTTTGTCTTGTATCATCAAGGATTGGTAATTCCTGATCCTACATAAGTGAGGGTTGCAGTTTTACATATGCTTGCACGTAAACAACAATAAATAATACATTTTAAAACGTTATTTTCTTTACTTTTCAGGAGCAGTCTGCCGGTGAATGTAAGTATATATTTTTCTCAATCTTACACTTGAACCAATCAATAATGAGATTTCCTTTCAGAATCATCTTTGACCGCTCCGGTGGCCTAGTGGTTAGAGCGTCCGCCTCGGATGCGGGAGGTCGTGGGTTTGATCCCCGGCCGAGTCATACCAGAGACTTAAAAAATGGTACTAACAGCTGCCTCGCTTGGCGTTCAGCATTAAGAGGTTAGTGTTAGGACTGGTCGGCCTTGTGTCAGGATAATGTGATTGGGTGGGACATCATGCTACATGTCTGCGGCATGATGCCCCAGTGCTAGACATCACTATAAACTGCCACATTGCAGACATCGTAGTGATATGACTGAAAATTGTTAAAGCTACGATAAAATCAAAAATCAAGCAGCCACTGAATGCAAACAATCCAAAACACTTTAACATGATAATAAAGGACCCAATTGTTTTAACTATGTTAAGAATCCAAAGCACTTTAACATGATTATAAAGGACCCAGATGTTTTAGGCTGAATGTTAACAATCCAAAACACTTTCACAAGGAAAAAAAGGATTAGATTGTTTTACATAGTCAACATTGACCTTTGACATTTATACAAAGCTGTTATTGTTGTGGCTATTATTATTATTATTATTATTATTAATATATGCCAGTCATTAAACATAAAGTATCATGATGTGATATTGTCCAGCCATTGGTAAATAAGTTAACAGTTTATTTGCACAAGCTTTTAATTTTCCAAAACCTATGAATGTAAAATTTTGCAGCTATCATGCACTTGCATACAGAAATATATATTTCAGCACAAAAAGTTCATTAGTCAAGGTTCATAACTGAAAGAAGAAAAATTGTTTCCTCACATTAATTTGAGATGTCCAACTTCAACAGCACCTAACCTTTGTGCATTGCTTTCACTTGGAGCAAGGAAGAGCTCTGTTGATTTGAGGTTCAAAAGGTCAGGGTTAATCTGACTGAAGGAAGAAAAATGGTTTTCGTACAATACCTTGAATTTTCCGTCATCTTCAGCTGCCACCATTTGAGGAAGACATGCACTTAATGTAAGGAAAAAGATATTGACTTTGGAGTCAAAAGGTCAAAGGTCAAGGTCACTACTGACAGAATAAAAATGATCCCAGCACAATAAGTCCCTTGTTTAATTTAACATTTCCTCCAATTAGTAAGTGGTTTGACATAGAGAAAGGACCACGATGCGTTTACTTCTCAAGTCATATCAAAAAGTATGATAATGGGCACTTGAGATCATTAATACTGATTAGGGTTAATTCCTTGAGTTAGAGTTTTAACTTAGCTTTAACAATTTTGGTCATATCTCTATGATGTCTGCATTTTGGCAGTTTATACTGATGTCTAGCACTGGGGCATTATGCCAGAAAAGTAGCGTCTTTTTGCAGCATTCACATCACTCTTACACCAGGACAACCAGTTCTAACAATAACCTCTTAATGCCAAGCACCAAGCGGGGCAGCTGCTAGTACCATTTTTATAAGTCTTTGTTATGACTCACCCAGGTTCAAGCCTTATGTATCTGAGGCAGATGCTCCAACCACTTTGGCTAGGCAACTGGAGTAGATTAGTTGTACATTCCTAATTAGTTTTTACATTTAGCACAGGTGTTTTCACAGTGAATACATTATGTTGTACTTGGAATCATGAAACGTGATGAGGGATGCATCTTGATGTGCACTACACCTTCATCACACAGCGACCTATATGTTATGTTTTACTGACTTTGATTATATTTGTAGTACATTTATAGATCAATCTCTGTTCATGATAGAAGTATATGATCTCTCTTAGTAGCTACAATTGAAGGTCATTGTGCCTACATTTCAAATTTAGGTTAAGTTTTTGTCTTTAGTACATGACCAAATAGTATTTTAGCAACCTGGTGTAAACTGTTGTACCTAGTTTCATGAAAACTAGCGAGGAGTCACATCTTCATGAGTGTATCATCCCCCCATTGCAAATGTTGGGTATTCTGACATATGTATTTCATGCTTCACTGACACTGGCTATATTTCGTTTTAAGTTGATTTCTCACAGATGAGTTTCATATGAACAAGCAAAAACATATCTTGAAATCTGTATACACAAATGAAAGTCGGCATATTAAAGCCATTTGAAGTCTGTACACACAAATGAAAGTCAGTATATGAAAGTTATTTGAAGTCTGTATACACAAGTGAAAGTCAGTATATTAAACCCATTTGAAGTCTGTATACACAAATGAATGTCAGTATATGAAAGCCATTTGAAGTCTGTAGCAACAAGTGAAAGTCAGTATATTAAACCTATTTGAAGTCTGCAAACACATGTGAAAGTCAGTATATTAAAGCCATTTGAAGCCTGAAGACACAAGTGAAAGTCGATATATTATAGCCATTTAAAGCCTGCAGACACAAGTGAAATTCATTATATGAAAGACATTTGAAGTCTGCAGACACAAGTGAAATTCATTATATGAAAGCTTTGTGAAGTCTGCAGACACAAGTGAAAGTCAGAATATTAAAGCCATTTAAGTTTGCAGACACAAGTGAAAGTGAGTATATGAAAACCATTTGAAGCCTGCAGACACTGAAAGCCATTTGAAGTCTGCAGACACTAGTGAAAGTCAGTATATTAAACATATTTGAAGTCTGCAGACACAAGTGAAAGTCAGTATATGAAAGCCATTTGAAGTATGCAGACACAAGTGAAAGTCAGTATATTAAAGCCGTTTTAAGTCTGCAGACACATGTGAAAGTCTGTATATTAAAGCCATTTGAAGTCTGCTGACACAAGTGAAATTCAGTATATGAAAGCCATTTGAATTCTGCAGACACAAGTGAAAGTCAGTATATGAAAGCCATTTGAAGCCTGCAGACACTGAAAACCATTTGACGCCTGCAGACACTGAAAGCTATTTGAAGTCTGCAGACACAAGTGAGTCAGTATATGAAAGCCATTTGAAGTCTGCAGACACATGTGAAAGTCAGTATATCAAAGCCATTTGAAGTCTGCAGACACAAGTGAAAGTCGATACATGAAAGCCATTTGAGGTCTGCAGACACAAGTGAAAGTGAGTATATGAAAGCCATTTGAAGCCTGCAGACACAAGTGAAAGTCATTATATGAAAGCCATTTGAAGCCTGCAGACACTGAAAGCCATTTGAAGTCTGCAGACACAAGCGAAAGTCAGTATATGAAAGCAATTTGAAGCCTGCAGACACTGAAAGCCATTTGAAGTCTGCAGACACAAGTGAAAGTCAGTATATTAAAGCCATTTGAAGTTTGCAGACACATGTGAAAGTTGATATATGAAGGCCATTTGAAAGCCACAGACACATGTGGAAGTATATTTTAAGCCATTTGAAAGCTGCAGACACAAGTGAAAGTCGGTATATTAAAGCCATTTGAAGTGTGTATACACAAATGAAAGTCAATATATTAAAGCCAATTTGACATCTGTATATTAGAGCCATTTGAAGACTGTGTACACAAATGAAAGTCAGTATATTAAAGCCAATTTGAAGACTGTATACACAAATAAAAGTAAGTATATTAAATCCATTTGAAGTTTGCATGCACAGATGAAAGTATATTAAAGCCATATGAAGTCTGTATGCACAAATGAAAGTCAGTATATTAAAGCCAATTTGAAGACTGTGTACACAAATACAAGTCAGTATATTAAACCCATCATAGCATTTATATAATTAGGAGTGTTGGTTTGTTGGACTTTATACAATGTTACATGATCAAATGCATTGGAAAAGAATACTGAATTACTCAACAGTCACAACAGTTTTCTCAATATAGAACTCACGATAAAATAGGATTGGATTAATTTGTGTACTGTAGTAAAATAAATACCCATGTGTATTGTGACCAGCATGCAAAGCTGATGATTATATAATGTATCATCTTACAAAATCCAAGGCTAAAGTCGTATGTGAAGCTTTGTATCCAGTATGGTCTATTCATGTCAATTAATATATCATATGGGAATGTTATTGTATATTTTGACAAGGCACATACATGATTTTTTGTTTGTTATAAATGTAACCTTTATTTTCTGTCTTCCAGCTTCTGCTGGTGCCATGCCATCCCCACCAACCAGTGACACAGACAGGTTCATGTGCATTGCATATCTGTTGAATGATATTGGGTCAAAGGTTTTGAGAAAACTTTTCCATCATATGGTCATTACTCCCACCTGCACTCTGGACCAGCATCTGGCCAATAGCAGGAGTACCATAGACAGTCTTCTTAAGAAAAGAGTGTTGAATACATCCCAGATGGACATCATGTTCCCACCAAATGGAGATGATACAAACCTAGATGACTATGACATCACCCTGCTGTCAGCACTTTTTAATAACATTGTGCCAACTCTGGGTCATCAGGAAATGAATCTGGTCAAAGGTCTACGAGATGACAGGAACAAATTATATGGGCATACAAAGTCATGCATGATGAATGCCAATGAGTTCCAAACATGTTGGAGTAACATAAGCTCAACACTGATAACACTCAGTCAGCAATGTGGAGACCCCAATTTTGAGAATGAAATGCTCAAGGAAATTCAGCAGACTCAAGTTCCAGATGCATCCTACCTCAGTATACTCCAAGCATGGTTTAACAGGATAGAAAGAGTTGAGCAAAGACTAAAATCAAGTGAAACATCTCCCACAAGTGAGACAAAGACGTGAAAATGTTCGACTTGAATGAACAATCTGAAACTAGAAACTTTTGAACATACATGTATGTAAACGTAAAAGAAAAGGTTCAGAATTATGTTCAGGGTCATGGTTTATATTCTTGAATCAATAATAAAATGTCTAATTTATATGCACAGACATTTCAAATAGTAGGAATGTATAATTGTGTTGATATGAGTTTCAAAACTAGTATGTCCAATAAATCGGCCCCATTCCACATCTGTGATAAACATATAATTACATGGGTATCAATTGGAGATGCTTACTGGTATTTCTACGGCTTGTAAGTTGCAGTTGATAAAGGAGCCCTTATTATCTGTGAAGCATATGTTCATATTTGCAGTGTAGTTAGTTCATTTAATGGTTTGAATTTAAGGAGGATCTTCCATCACCACCTTGTATCATTTTAAGTATGCAGTGGTACTTTTCATTAATTTTAGCTCTACTGGTCATAAACGTAAAGAGCTTATGGCATAGTGTGTTGTCCGTCATCAATCATCTATACTCAGACATCCATCTGTCATCGACTGAAAGAGCTTATGGTATGGTGTATTGTCTGCATCAGTCATCCATACTTAGACCTCCATCTGTCGTGGACTGAAAGAGCTAATATGGCATGGTGTGTTGTCTGTCATCAGTCATCCATACTTAGATATCCATCTGTCATAACCGAAAGAGCTTATGGCATTATGTGTTGTCTGCCATCGGTCATCCATACTTCGACATCCATCTGTCGTAGACTGAAAGAGCTTATGGCATTATGTGTTGTCTGTCATCGGTTGTTATCCATTCTTAGTCATCCATCTGTCCTGGACTGAAATAGCTTATGGCATTTTGTGTTGTCTGTCTTCGGTCATCCATACTTAGACTTCCATCTGTCATAGACCAAAAGAGCTTATGGCATTGTGTGTTGTCTTTCATCAGTCATCCATACTTAGACATCCATCTGTCATATACTTAAAGAGCTTATGGCATTGTGTGTTGTCCGTCATCAGTCATCCATTCTTAGTCATCCATCTGTCATGGACTAAAATAGCTTATGACATTTTGTGTTGTCTTCATTGGTCATCCATACTTAGACATCCATCTGCCATAGATCAAAAGAGCTTATGGAATTGTGTGTTGTCTTTCGTCAGTCATCCATACTTAGACATCCATCTGTCATATACTGAAAGAGTTTATGGCATTGTGTGTTGTCCGTCATGAGTCATCCATACTTAGACCTTCATATATCCATTAGTACAAGTTTAATATTGTTACTCTTAATCTTCTTACATGTTGCCATAAAATATTACACGCACATTTTTTCCATGATCTAGTTGGTCCTAATTTAAAATGGAGCTACACAGAAATCCAGTATGGCTGTCATAGTAACTATTTCGAAAATCTTACCATTTTTCCACCTGCATTGATGGCCATGTCAGTATTGGGTTTTCACAGAAAGACTTCTTATGATATCTAGTTGGTCCTAAAGTAAGATGGTGACAATCTGATGTCCAATATGGCAACCAGAGAAGCCATTGTGAAATTCTTGCTTCTTTCTTTGTTTTAATTTAAAAGTCATTTTGATATGAGACTTTAAATAAAAGACTTCTAATAAATATATAGTTGGTCCTGAATGAAATAAAATATCGGTCTGATGTTCAATATGGCTACCAAATGGTCATCTTCAACATCTTAGGTCTCAGTTCTGCTGTCTCTCATATATTTAAACATTCTTCCAGTCTAACTGAAGTTTGGAACGATGGAAATGATTAACAATAAAAAAACTGACATTCTTTGAAATAAGATGTTAGGTTTAAACAAGGTTCAGATATTCAGTTTAGAATTAAGAGATGCCACCCTTTAATTTGATCAATGAAGTCTCATAATTCAGTTCATTTTCGGAAGTGCTCCAAAATAGTGATGTGATAAAATAGTCTAATAACAAAAGCGTTCACATATGGCACACAAATTAATCAGACATTGAATGAAGCAAAGCAATCCCACTTTTAAAAGCAGATCTGAGAAGAAATGCATGCATTAGATACAACTAAGGCATTGGTGAATATTCGTGATTGGCTGTGGCACATTGAAGGATGAACTTGGGCTGAAGATAACGCAGTATTGCGTGGTGTTGGCTGCTTATGTTTTCAACAGTTTTGTCATCAAGACTGTGCTCCAGAGTTTGACTGACATGAGTTTAGCCATGAATATCGCCTATCACTATCAACATCAGATTTATTCATACGCATGTCAAAAATGGCAGGGTTTCCCAGTTTGAAAGAGAAACTACATGACCTGCAATGCGATTAAGTGTTGATGTATGATTTCAGTGGAACCCAAGGATGTATAGGATCATTATCTTTCATAATTCAGTATTATTCAAATGACCTGGCATATACTACTTTTTGCGTGTAGCAATGGCATTAGGGCTTTAATGTTACATGGGCATAACATGTGAGACGTTTGTTATTTAGCTTTGGTTTTGGCTTTGTATGGATATCACAAGATGTTGGAAATTTTAGTGTGCTTGTAAATGCA